>OZ023337.1:19952326-20114826 GCA_964007535.1 Brachyptera risi
TCATTTTTATAGTTTATAACATTTATAACATATGTGTAAAGTTTTGTTTTGGTTTTTATTTTACTATATCTCCCTATTAGTTATTTGGTTTAAATAATTGGTACCTTTAGATTAAAGATGGTATACTCTTCTTCATTATAATTTATAGCATGTGTAGTGTAAGACTATAGTTTTTATTCGGATTCAGCTGATTGCTTTCAAATTCCGTTCAGTCTTGAGTTTATTTTAACTATAGGCATATAAATGATTATTATGAGCATGCAAATTGTTTGTGAGAGACTTTCATATAACTTACATGTTGAATTTTAGCATCTATCATTTTCTCCTAATTCATGTAAAAAATTGCACGATTATACATTATAAGCAGTTGGCTAAAATAACGCCCGTTTAAAATTGCCTGCAGGTTATTGTTGTATATATTTAGAATTAGTTCAGTATGAGAACATAAAGGTTAGAAGAGGAGAATTTCCTTTCTATATTTTTAATAGAAGTTTGTACACCAAGTTTAAGGAGTAGACCATTTTATTTGAAACATCAATAGCTTGTGTAGATCATTACAGTTGAGCTCATCCCAAAAACTTTGAATACAATCTCAATATAATTTGAAAAATGCATTCGTCAATTTATTGGACGACCAACAGTGTAGTCCCAACGTCCCACAAGCTTTTAATGTATTGAAAAATAGACATACATTCACATTTATTTATTCGTTTGTTTATTTTATATTTGTCATGTAATAATCATAACTGAGCTAAAATTTTGTTTTATATTATAGGAATGAGGAAACACTATAGTTGAACCTTGTTGAAGATCAACCTAGTTCAAGAGTTATTTATATTTATGTTTGTGTTCTCATAAGTGATCCAACAATTTCAGGTTAAAATGAATCAAATATGAATAATAATTAAACTTGATCAATGAATAAATGTATAGACCTAACTTGGGAACTGAATCTTTCCCATTCTAGCTGTTGAATAAGCCGTCTTGATTGGGGTTTTCTAGGCCAACCTGACTGGTGGACTCAAAATTTGGTCTTATATAGATGTGGGTCCTGCTGATAAAAAGAGTTGAAGAGGAGGCTGTGGATCGATATGTCTGTCGTCTCGTTATTCCTGAAGGAGCCGGACAGGCGGTCTCCACCTCCCCCTCTCCTTCACCCTTATAGGCTTTACTCCTTCCTCCTCCCTTGTCTCCTGGCGCCCTTATCACTGTCAAATCAATCCTAACCAGACTAGTCGAGATTTTATCTCCTCGTCAAAAGTTCAGAAATTGTTTTCTAACTGAGCTTTTGAAAGTATTGCAATAAACTTTCAAAAATGTTTTCGATTCTTTTATTGAAAAATTGAAAGATGATTATTATAATAAGATTGTAGTAATCACTGTATAACTATTATCAATTGGAATATTTGAAATGTTCATGGATTTCAATCAAAGTATGAAGTAGGAGTACTGAAATTTGAATATCTTCTCTCATTTTTAAAAATCAAGTTTTACATTTTCATCTTGTATGCGAGGTCCTCCATCTCTCTGTATAATACTACTACTGATAATAATACCCTCACTCTGGCTGTATAATAAAAGAATATTTTTAATATAATATATAAGACGTGGTTTCTCAAGACATTTAATTCACATTGCCAAGTAAAATACAATACAAAAGCCAACGAAGCCGAGTAGAAGCTTATTCCAGATTCCCATAACAATAAAATAATTTTCTTGGGTTTCTTTTGTTCCCGTCTTGACAAAAATAATTACCTATTTCATTCAAGAGTTACTCACAACAATAAAGTCGAGGAAACCATTCCAATTCTGACTTACGCAGATTGTTTTGTTCATTATTATTATAATAATAATATTATATTGAATGAGTTCGGAGTGGCGTATTGTTTGGTACCATCGACCCCAGCACCCATGCAGGCTTTCTAGTACGTATATTATCACAGCCCCCCGGACTGACTAGACTGCAAAATGCAATTTCATGTGTGGTAAGTTCATATATTTGGCAAGCCTTTGTGGTGATAAATCCATCCCTTATGTTCAAAATGGTAGCTTAACATTTTTTTTCGGCCAAGTAGCTCTTTTACTTTTTGTAACTTTTTCTAGTCGATTTTGATACAGGTTCTTGCGATTACTTAAAAATTCAATAGTTACAGAATAATAAAGACTAAATGAATTAGAAAATGTCATAATTGTGAATGAAATATCAAAAATATAATCACGGAATAGAATAAAATATTCAGTTACCGATTTTTTTCATTTTTGTAATAATTATTGATTATTTTTGCATAATGTTGCGAATTTCATTGCCAATTGCTAATCATTCTCCAAAACATTTCAACCTTCCTACAAAAATCCAATTCGTAGCTTTCCTCCATGTTCAAATACACAGTCTTTTATCAGAACAAACCAAGATAAATTAATTTTAACAATAGAATACTTCTCGTTCTCGTTCTCGTGTAGTACTTGAGTAAATTCATGAATTGTATCACCCCCCCCCCCCTCCCTCCCTCCCCCCCCCCTCCCCATCAACCGACATATTATCCATATTTTGTTCGTTTGTATATTGTACACCTCGACTTTATTTTTCAGTATTTTAGTTCGACTCGCATTACTATATAATATGATCGCGTTTGACATCCAAGCAATGAAAAAAAAAAACACTTGAACGTGTAATGCGAAGCCAAACGCTTTGCTTCGCCTCGACTTCGCTCAGCTTAGATTTATACTTTATACGAGAAGAATAATGGAAAACAATCATTTCAAGAGCACCTGAGACCAGCTGTGCCTACCAACAGCATTTCAATACGATCATTCAATGATGTACATAAAGAACATTTGGCTTTGGGTCGGAAATGCCTGCATACCATTGGCTCGCGGTTTTTTTCTGCCACTTCCTTTCTTTTCAATTCGGCGTTACTATAATGTGAAATACGATTCAATTAAAATGGTATCGCTATTATGAACCAGCGTATATACGACATCAAGTTGAATAGGTTGAATATATATAATAGAAAGCTGTTTTAGAATTGAATCGAATTGGGATGTTGATAAAGAGGAAATGAATTTGTGAGGTTGCTTCGATGAATGAGCGAGTAGGATCTCATGTGTTGGTTAATTCTGTTATTTGAAAAAAATATATTGATTAAATTGACAATTTTATGAATATTTGTGATTATTAATACTTAACACTTAACATTTTCACGTGAATATACATAAAGAAATTTCTAGTTATTTTAATCGTGAATTTGCTTAGGGCCTACATTATAGGCCAACTGTACTATATAAACCACCAAAAAAGATCTTTTTAAAAAGTGCGTAGAATTAACCAAGAAATTGAATTTTTAAATAATATTTTTCATAAAATTCCAACATTTGTGAAGAAATTAATTTTCATCTATTCTCACTCATCCCATGTGTCAATCAATCAAGTTATTTCGGGAAATACAATTTGATAATTCATTTCCATAACCAATTACTTATTTATCTAAATACTGGTAATGTTTTCGAGTGGATTGTTTTTCAAATTACAACTTCATTCGATATTTTACGAGTTATATTTTCGTATTATTGTCCGCATTTTAAAAGAATACTTGCAAATTTCCATCTGATCCTTGCACAGTAAATACTCTTTCCGAACTCGAATTTCACAAACGACTGAATTCAAGCACATCAAGTCTTCTTCTTTAAATTACTTTTTTTTCTACAAAACAAACTCATAGTGCAAATCAAATGTTCTGACATGTTCTTTGACTCGACGGCATTGGGAGTTGTAAGAGTTCTAGATACAAATTGGAGTGCTGATGCTGCTAATAAGACAGAACTTTATACTTTTGACATGAGTGGCAATTAGATGTTGACGCTTGAAGGAAGCTAAGGGCAGCTTAAAAAAATCTGCTTAGATATTTGTAGTAGTCGACAAAACATATGGAGAATGGTTAGTTCATTTTCGAGGTGACTTTTAAGTAACTGGAGTTTCTATCGTATCTTAGTTTTAACGAATAATGAAACATTTGATTACTATACCGTATTTTTGAGAAAAAAAAAACAGTAGGGCCTATACTTCTTGTACTGAATTTTCATTCACGTAAGCTAAAAATCTCGAAAGTTGAGATGAATAAAATTTATTATTTTCGGTAGAACACTGCTATACAATTAAGGTTGGATTTAACATCAATGCAGAATTAAAAGAAATACATTACACGACTCGAGCGATGAATTTTAAGCATATAGAAGAAAATATACTAAATAGTAATCTCTTAACTTATTTCAGATGAATTTGAGATATTTTGATGTGAGAATAAAAAAGACTTTTTCATAGTCATGTAAGTAGGCCTACTGTTCAATTTCAAACAGTTTCTTTTTGTCATTCATTTTCGATTAAATACTGAATGAGCGTGGGTTCGACCTCCGAATAAGGTAAGCAATGATAGTTGTAGTTGCATACCTTACCATAATCATTCATCTTTTGCTGCAACATAAGTATACGGGAACAGTTTAGACTCTCGTGTTCATTTCAGAATAATTCATATCAGAATCTACTGAGAGGAATTGTATGAATATCTCAAAATTAATCAAGGAAAACTATGAATTTCTCAAAATCTAGTCACTTGATTACACCGAAGATTGGAAGCATAATGTGTATAGATAAACATATGATGAACTTTACATCTGCTGTTAATGGAAAAAAGTGATCATTGCCACTTCTACGCACTCCACATATAATTTATGAAAAGTTGAAAACCCAGATAGAAAGTTGATTTATTATCATATAGTTTCGTAAAAAAATCATGTTATGAGACCGCAAAATTGTAAATATACCAACAAATACATCTCATGATATTTGTAGAATAATTCTCTTGTACTTAATTTCAAAAGATACTGCAAATCACAGGTACAAACAGTTAAGATTATACATTTATCGTAGGATATCAATTTCATAATTGATTTATATTTTTTTTTTCATTCATTTGTTGAAGTTTTAAATATTGTTATGTATTTCATTGAAAAATAGAGATGTTATCAAAACAGAACCCAACTTGACTATTTATTTCAAGCCTTTGGGGTATTGTGAAATACGATCGTAAAAAAAAAATCATCTCAATAAAAGATTACAGTTCTGTTTCTTTAACCGTGTTTACTGCGGCTGACGGTATGGCCGTGGTCCATTGGAGGGTGAACCTGATCTTCTCAACTACTGTGCTCTTCGAATACCTGTTGAAGTGTGTATACACCTTGTGAGTCACACATAGGTATGAGGAGAGCACGCCCATGCCCGGCAAGACGTACGAGCGAGCGAGAGAGCGAGAGAGAGAGAGAGAGAGAGTGAGTGAGAGAGAGAGAGAGAGAGAGAGAGAGAGAGAGAGAAAAGGAAAAGTGCACCAGTTCTACGTTTGGTTGCAAAAATATGAGCAATAAGTTTTAGAATTGAAAATTAAATTTGAAAAAAAAAATTTGGAAATTAAAAATTAAATTTGAGGGTGAAAATATCGGAAATTGAAAGTGATTTTTTTTTCTTAATTTCAAGTTGAACAAACTTTGTACATATAGTTGATTTTTTAAAAACATTTTAAAAACAGTTTCAGTTGACTAACTGCTTTCTGAGTTGCATGAATACAGCTCCAAGTCTATCTAGGACATTCGCGTAATGAGTTCTCTAGAAAATTAAATTAAGTTAGGAATAGATGTCATTTTCAAACGCGACCTTATGTATAATAGGTATTCAGTCACGTATAAATGGTACTTCCATTATCTCGTCGTAGTCATACGAATGACAATGATTAAATTATCAAGAACGGATACATGTTCTCAAAATGTAAATGTAGTTATATTACAGAAATTGATCCGAATGGGTAAATGCACAGCAGAGTAGATCTCCTATCCGGCGTCTTGTGCACTTCCAGCGTATGCCTTGAGGGTCTTAAGTTTCCGCGTGGGTTGAAAGTCACGTCCAAACTCTCCTTGTACTGCCCCCCCCCCCCCCCTCCAGTCCCCCGCCACCCTGAAAGCTTCCAAGTGTCACTGCCGTGGCTTCCTTGTTAAGCTGATCAACCCTTATGGGCAATAAACACCCCCTTCCTCTCCCACATCCTCTCAGTACATTGCACACGCAATCTATTTCAGAGAGACACTTATATACTTGCCTTTCACACGTAGAGAAGGAGTATAAGGCGTATATATTAACTAATTTAACTCAGTTACTATTACAGGGTAACTATACGGCATTCAATAATGGCGTAGAAATCGAGGTGATACATTTATTAGGTAAATCGGCTTCCCTTATAACATTGATAGATGAGTAAAGTAGGCCTATTGCATTTGTATATATATTATGTTTTCTTTAAAGATAATAAAAGTAAAGTCTTTTAAAATAAGATGTGAAGCGTGTACGATAAAATCGCTTGGTTTTTTATTTCCTTTCATAGTCATTTTTCTCAATTTTTTTCTGGAACTCATCATAATAGATATTATTTGATTATTTCATAATTTTTCTCAATTTTTTCAACTGATGGTGATTATTTCACTTGGAGCCGCTAAAGTATACACGTTGACAAATGAAAAAGGACTCATTCTACAGTAATTGTTTTTTCATATACTATTCCATTGAACAAATGTCAGTGAAATAATTGGTAGATTTTGATTATCGACATAGCAAAATGAACGATAGTAATTTCCAGAATTACAATAGACAATTAAAAATCAAAGTCTCAGTTAGCTATTCCATCAATTTTTGTCTATAGTTATTCAAGAAAATAGCTGGGTTAACACAGGGTGATAAAATCAGTTCTTCAAATCGTTTTAACAAGAACTTGATTCCATGGCGGGATTCGAACCCCGGTCTCCTGAACCGTCATTCGAGAGACCGGTGTTCAAATCCCGTCATGGTCGACTATCCTAACAGGGGTTTTTTCCCTCTGTCGTTCAGGTTGATACTGAGATGGTTCCAAAACAACAGGCCACGACCGACTCCTTCCCACTATCCAAAAACACCTAATAAAGTAATCTTTCATCTCATCATCACATCATCTCATTCATCATCCACCGACGCCAATAGATCGTAGCCATCAGTATAGTGCGTCGTTAAAACCCAATTTAAATAAAGAACTTGATTTGCCAATTTTAATTTCATGCATTCGCAATTATATCAATAAATTACAACAATCTCACGTATATAGAACTCGCATCATATATCACATCTCCATATTTGAAATAATTCTATCTGTTGGTCAGTAACCCCCCTCACCCTTCTTGGGGCCCCCGGGGTCGTATGTCGCCCATATGTTACCTTGAAAAGAACAGCTTTCGGTGGCTGTTCGCCACACATCAACGAGCTAGAAGCCAGCTTATTGTGGTAGAAAATAATAAAACTAATCAGCCAACCAAGACAGAGTAAACTATAAGAGCACGGAGCTAACACCTGCCGTTTGGTTAACAATCGGACCGAAACTCGGCGCCATTGATTCACTTACCTTCTTGATTACTACCGTACTCAATCAACCAATCACGTGGTGCGATATTAATCCAAATTTGGTTTACAGCTTAATACGATTAATTAGTACACGTTTTAGTTTGCAATGTGGAAACTGAATGTGTATTTCGTTCAATCTATAGATAATTGATGCTAATATGATGAATGTATGCTATAGGATTTAGAGGCGCGTCGATGGCGAGGTCATTTTTTAGCGAGGTCTATAGACGAAAACATCAAATACGTGTGCAGTACCCAAAAAGATTAATAGTGAATTAATCAAGATGAAAACAGTTTTGTCTCGAGAAATTTCGTTTTTTGTTAGTGATTTTGTTTTTCTGTATAGGCCTAATCTGCTTGACTCGAAAAAAATAGTTTATCTGTGGACAGTGTGTGATAAGCACTATACCCAGAAGCAACTACTAGAGAGTAATTTTAAAAGTAAGTAATTCAGTATGATAGTTCTGAATTAGTTTTACAATAGAATTATCATGAGTATTATTCATCAGTATGATCAGAATGTAATTTATGTGTCTGTTATTAATTTCATTGTTGTACCAGCGTTGTGTGACAATTGTTGTACCGACTGACTGTCTTATATCATGTATTTGATCAGAAAAAAAGACAATAAATTATTCTATTCTATTCTACTCTATTAGAATCCGTTCCATTAGTTTAAATTCAACAATTTGATCAACGAGATAATTCACTTGATTGCACAGTTAATCGGTCTGCCACTCGAATGCAGCACTGTACGGCGCGCCTGCAGGTAGGCAAACCACAACACACACCGCCAGCAAAATGACACCTGGTTTTATTCACATGCATTTCAAAGCATTATCCGAAATATGTAACATTGAGTGCTTATTCTTCCGTCCCATTACGTAAGTGCTTATTCTTCCGTCGCATTGCCAAAGCAGACGATTTGATTGATTGAACCGATTACTGTCTGTGACAGTCAATCAACTGGAACCAATCACAGTCGAGCAGATGTTTCTTTTAGATCATCACTGTCACATTCATTGAGCATTCAAAGACCAAAACTGATTGAAAATAATCTGGTAATTTATTGCCTCATCGATAAATGATTACAACTGGCTTTGTAGGATTTCGGAATCAATTGAATTATTTATAATAATTTCCTTTATATTTCGTACAGGCTTTACTCTTTGGTACAGGACAAAGTTTTCTAAGAGCACACCGAAAAATTTCATTCTTACTCTTCTATTTTCACAATTTCTATTTCATTGATAATAATCGATTAGTTGAATAAATTCATTCTTCATTTATCACAATAATGAAAGAGAAAAAGAGAGCATCGACCTTACATATGGAACCTTATTATATATAACAATAAATAACAAATAAAGATACTTGTGAAATACGTCTTGATGAATCAGCACTCCATCAGCCTAATGGTTTAATGGTTCGACAAAATATATTGCAGAATCTATAAATAATTAATAGGGCCTATATGAAAAAAATTACGAATATACAAAAAAATACATACCAGTATACACACGTTTAGATAATGAAAACATGGCACGTAGGTGAAAAATGGAAAAAGAGTAGAGTATCACTTCAGAACAATAACCCACTAACAGCTAGGTTATTTAAAGGTACGAATGTATGGATTGTACATGAATGACCTTTATATAAACCCGTACCTTATACAGGAATCGAACCCACCCCCATTCGATTTACTTTAGTTTCCAAGGCAATGTCATGACTGCATGACAGACTCTCAGACCTGTATAATAATTCAGAGAAAAGTTCACCTTTATCTTAATATTAAATCAAGTTTTTCCACTCACCACGTTGACAAAGTCCTGGAAAGTGATTGCTGTTGTCTTCCTCTCATGCGCGCGCTCCATCAGGATCTCCCGCTTGTTAGCGTCCACCTGGGATAAGAACTCGGGATTGTTGAGTACGGTTAAGAAGTCGTCCCACGGGATCTCACCGAAACCCTCGGGATCATACTGAAAAAACGCATTTACCCTCATTATCTCGATTAGTTTACTACTCCCTAACCGACATTTTATCAAATTAGTATTTGAGAAGAACGAAATTTTCATGAAGTAATTCATGCCGTTTAGTCGAACAAATAAAATCAGGAATTCACTGAAATGAATTAAGGAAAATTCTACGCTATAGACATACCTTGTAATTTTTAGTAAAAGGTCCTTTTTTATAAATTTAAAGCACTTTCAATTAATTGAAGTAATATTTCCCCCTCCATGAATAATCTATCATAATTCATTTCAATACATGTAAAAGCGAAAAAGAAAATTTTCGTGGAGGTGCCATGTTATTTCAGAGTAAGGAAAATGAAAACCTGGCACCACCACTAAAATCTTATTTTCACAATCACAAATTCAGATGTATAGCGCAAACGTAAGATTGAAGACTATCTCTATGCTTTTACGAATATGACAGGAATGAGTCGTAAAAGTACAGCATTGAGTGTTTTGTAATAAATGGAATAACATTCATTTGAAAAAATTATTATGGAGTTAAAAAAAACTTACGAATTAGTAATTGGATGAGCATTATTATATCTTTATCATTTTATTCAAAGCATTTTCCTTGACATTAATCTACCGCAAAAATGTCATTTACTGCCCTCTATCGGGAAACGCTTGGTACCACTTGATTACTCTCGACGATTCACCGCGCTCTAGCGGTATATTCTAAAAGTAGCTCATCGAACAACACCAGCCACATTGTCGGTCAGTTCTTGGTTTACTAGTTTACTGTTCAGCCATTGGTTCACTGGAAACACATTTTGTTACTTTTTGTTATCCATAGTTACCGTGACACCCGATGCATTCTGGGACCAAGCGATTGACGAAAATCACTTTCCGTAACAATGTAATTACTATATAGGTTGGTAGTACGAAGTTATAACCGAAACGAAACTTTAGTACACTTAACATAATTATTCCGTTCCACAAACGGACCTTCTGTCTATTTATAGACAAACAAAACTCCCCCCAAAACATACATGCACCATGTTGAAAACAATAATAAACACTACCAGTATTACATTTAAAAAAATTAAAAACATGCAAAAATATATTTATTCAACATAAGAACAACATAGCATGAACAATATAAATAAACATTTGAACAAAATAATTTGAATAATTATACATTTGCCCACATATTATTATAATCTCGCGTTTGCACTAGTAATTTTTCTACCACAAATCATTGGATTTTTCATAGATGTCTTGAGAATTTTGTGAGTATTTGTATTCATAAAAAAATCATCAATATAAAACTATAATATTGATATTGGAGTCTTTGTTTAGAAATATATTAATTATTCAAACGATCAAAACTTTATCTGTTATCTGTAATTACATAAATGGTATATCTGCCTACCTTGTCAAAAAGTTGCCTCCATTTCTGAAACAATAGAAGAAACACATTTTTATTATATGGAAAAGTATTTACATGAGAGTTTACATGAGAGCTCTGGAAAAAGTCGACAGTAAGATACTTCATAAAAAAGATACTTCGAAGATTCTTCAGAAAGAACAAAAAAAAGATACTCGTTTGAACAAAAATATTCTTCATACTTAAATCGTGTATAAACTTTTCGTTCAAACCGTTTTCGTAAATTATCGTTTTCTGTTGTTGTTGCTGCTGCTTTCACACAAAAAGTTATATTCATATAGTTGTAGGAGTACATAATATATACTCAAACGTAATATATATAATAATATAATATATAATAATATATACTGAGACGAGTGGTCGAGTGGCTAGCACACCGAACCGTCATACAGGAGACCGGGATCAATCAATTCAATTCAATTTTAAATCATTCTATTCTTAATTATTATAAATAATGTGATATAAATAATATAAGTAATATCAAATTATAGATTCATAATAATTATAAATAGAACACTCATAAATAAACAAAATAATAATGATAATTACACAGTAATTATCAATATGATAATATATGGCACGTAGAAATAATATGAATTGATTGATTTCCACCATGGTCAACCATCCTGACAGGGTAGTTTCATGGTTCCCCTCTGTCGTTCAGGTCAATATTGGGATGGTACCTCATCGACAGGTCACGACCGACTCCATCCCACTATCCAAAAACACCTAATGAAAAATAACCTTTCATCTCATCATCTCATAATCATTCACCGACGCCGATACACCGTGGTAAAAAAAAAACAATATAAATGTGAAATATAATAGGTTATATTATTTTGTATTCATTTTTCATTATTACTTTTGTATTATAATCTCAATTATTATTATAATTATTATTATTTTCAACTAATATTCATTTGTTGAATAAATTCATCTATGGATGTTTGTTTTTGTGTATTACGATAATTTATTCAGTATAGGAACAGATTGTGATAATTCGTGAATAGATGATTTTACAGTCATTTCATAGACTGTGATGGAACAAAATAATATGTTTCAAATATTGGTCAAAACCAATGAATGATTATTATAATTTGATACAATTATTCAATTTGTTGAAGAGGATGTGCATATATTCCTACTGTCTTGACTGGGATTATTGTAAGTATTTGATACAAAAATAAATAAATAGACAATTGCCGCAACTGTGAATTAATTAAAATGCTGCATTTATGAATTATAAATGAGTCTATAGAATATTTTCGATAAAAAATGTCTTTTACAACACAAATTTTTCAAAGTTTATGACCTCAAACAAAGATCACGTATTTTCAATTCAAGAGTCTTCTACAATAATTTCGAATAAATTACGAAAATTATTCACCCCAAATTGTATTCAAGAGTCAATTTGTTATTTAAAAGATTCTCTTGAAATCATCATCCATTTCAAAGCTCAGCTCTCAAATATAACAAACCTTATATTCTTTCTTCCAAGAGTACTGCCAGATAGACACTGCCGTTGGTTAGTGTTAATGAATAGGCGAGACGGTCGATCGGGACATGACATAACTAATTTACAATGCTGTGTGCAACATCTGTCTTACATTGTATCAGTGCATTATTAATATTGAACATCTTTATGACATTATAACTAGTTTAATACTTATTAGATTAGAAGAATAAGCTTCTTCCGCTTCAAGAACATGATATTATTATAAAGGAAGTTATAAGAATATTATACAACGGTTTTGTTCCAAATCCACATCCGTTGAATCACAAGGACTAAACTTATAAATTAAACCCTCTATAGTCTCTTTTATACATCAATCAAAGATGTTATTTTTCCTACATATTCAATTACAGTTACAAGACTTCCTCTTTGTTTCGTTTTGACCTTAATTCGTTGATAAGTATAAAACTTATTTTTCAAAGACTGAGACGATTGGTCGAGTGGCTATCTCACTGAACCGTCGTTCAGGAAACCGAGGTTCGGGGTTCGATTTTTTGTTTTTTATATCTAAAAAATGACTACGAAAGGAAATAAGAAACAAGTGATTTTAACGTCAAATACTTTAACGTAAATCTGTCAAAAAGCGCTTCACATCTTATATTTCAAGACTTTACTTTTACATCGTCGACCATACTAAAGGAGTTTTTGTGGTTCCCTTTGTAGTTCAGCTCAATACTGGGATGGTTCCTTAACAACAGACCACGACTGACTCCTTCCCACTAACCAAAAAGGCCTGATAAAATAACCTATCATCTCATATAGTATTCACCGACGCCAGTAGATCGTAGTCATCAGTAGAGTGCGTCGTTACCCCAATATGAATAAATAAATATTTTCCAAAGTTGTAAAGAAATATGTTTTCAATAATGTGAAAATGTATTTTATTGGTTCTTACTATTCGCTCAAGCTAAATATTTTATACTGAAAAACAAATGAAAAATAATATTGATTCAAGAGTCAAGCTGGATTTCCATGCATGCGATTCTCATATCGCGCGATACCATGTCGCGCGTCATGGCGACGCGCTCGAATGTTGAACAAACCTCAACTTTCGTGAAGCGATTCGCGACTTGTCCCTGATTGGTCAGTGGTCTGCCGCCTTGCGATTTTGAGCCGCCATGACGCGCGACATGGTATCGCGCGATATGAGAATCGCGTGCATGGAAATCCAGCATCACACATGTTTATGATATGGATCCACTTCTATCCACGAAAGAAAAGGTTCTTCCACCAAATTAACACAAATGAATATTACCATTATATCAGGATATTATGAATTTTAGGACAAGATTCACGGTACAAAACTCAACTGCATCTTTCAAAAGCGTAAAATCCATACATTTGCAGCGAGATCATGTAATCACTAAAATGTTTACCTTTATTTAGTTGGTAGATGACCTTCTTTCGTGGATACAAGAATACATAATTATATATATATATATATATATATATATATATATATATATATATATATATATATATATATATATATATATATATATATATATATATATATATATATATGACTTCACTTAAACTCTCACGATTCGTGTTTGATTGAAATGAATAAAACTAGGCTGTTTTATAAATCGTGATATTATTTATCATTTATCTATGAATGACCAACGTTTCTACGGTTCGGTCTCGTCATCATCAGGGTCCAAACTATACTCATGATGACGACTGATGATGCCTATATCTAATTCTTTTCTCTTCTACCTACATTTCAAGTTGCATGTTATTAGTGGTGTTAGGGTGGTAGCACACTGTCAACTGATATACGGCAAGAGGAAGGGAGGATATTTCAGAAACCTTAGCAAATGTAGAAATCAGCAGCTAGTTTTTTGTAAACCATCTCATGCACTTGAAGTGGTTTCATGAATGAAGGGGGAACGTTTCATTATTGCAAACATCCAACTGATAATGTATTTGGATGAGAGAGACGGTCGCTCGGCTATATGCCCAACTGTCGTGACGACATAAGGAAGTCTGGAGTGTCACGTGACAAAGGGTGTTGAAGTTGTTTAGATAAGTTTGGCTAATGATAAACATTGCATTTAAAAGTCCGCGGACGATATATTTGAAACGTAGCGAGAGAAAAGGGAAGTGCAATGAAATGAATGGGGACACTGAAAAGCGTATAATGGAATAGTTTATACTCGAATGTGTGATATGGGCTTGATGGTACTTTTGAATTGATAGCATTGAATATGGTCTGGGAGTTGGGTGAAGTTTTCCTCTCAGCACCGTGTAAAGTTTAGAATTATTCCAGTAAATGCTCTTCAGGAGCCCCGAATGGATGCAATTATTTAAACTTTGACAAAATTAATATAGAAATCAATAATCGTCAAGATTGAAAACATTAATCATCTTCTATCTTAGAGATTTTGATATTTTGAATAGTGTATCTTGTTGATCTAGTATTATTGGCCTTCGTTTTGGCCTTCATTCCACCTTTGTTATTCTAAAATTTGAACCACTAGCATTTTTCGACGAACAATTTATTGTCCACATCTTATACGATGTATTTTTCGATTCTGTATCTTCCACTGTTGAATTTTTATAATCGTGCATAAGTGTGGGGTAGTCAACCGAGGAGAAAAATGGGAAGAAGTGGTAGACGGGAGATGATGGGAGAATAGAGAACGGTGGATGGAACTCGTAGGAAGAGATGAAGAAACAGAGGATAGGCCAGTAGTGAAGAAGAGGAAGAAGTCGGAACTGGCAGGAACCGATGGATATCTTAAGCCTGCTCTAGAGAAAGTGGTGGAGACACCCCCTGACCCAATTTAATTGGTCATCTAGGTTGGATATATATATATATATATATATATATATATATATATATATATACATATTTTATAGATATATCTGTGAAATCACCCTGGTGAAGAATTTTGCCCTATGGAGACTGGGGGCGCCTAAAGGACGACCTTTAAATGCGAAAAAAGATGATAATTTCGAAATACATACGTCATTCAGAAGTTCCCTCCTGAGTTCCGACTCGTCGAGTTCCGATTCCAGTTCCTGATCCTGACCAGGATCTGAGCACTCGACGTCGGCTGTGATTGGTCCGTTGATCGAGTCGTCACGCCGTATGATGCGCGGAGAGACACTACTTGGCCATGACACGCGCATCATACGGGCTTCGAACACTAACTGACGCATTCAGTAAGCTCACATCACAACATCCTGGAACAGACAAATGTTTGGTTTGTTGATTAAAAAGAAATCTGATGTTATCCTACAAAAAAAGTTGCAGGTACAGTTGACGCACTGAGAGAATAGGATTCCTACCGTGGCGCATCCTGGTATCACTTTGGTGCACTGAATAATTTTCAACATGACGACACTAAAATCAGCTGAGCATGCTACACACCAATAGCGGCTCTTCTGATTTTTTGAATCTAATATACATGGCTATAAATATAGATATAGCCGTTAATATATGATAATATATAGATATAGCCGTATATAGATAATATATAGGCCCAGGTATGTTAATACACAATTAACATTGTTTTTAGCGGATTCACATAGACACATTGCTTGTTCCCGAACCTGTATGGTTAACAGAACCACCAACCATCTTACAGAAAAACGATGAAACACAAATAAAACATACCCGTATTTTCGAAGTTCCTTTCGCTCAAGTGCACAGGATACATTTTGATATTGCAAATATATTCATTTTTATTCATTATGATTATTAAAAACAACCATTAACGAGTGAATTTGTGAAATATCTCATTTTTCTATATCGATGCAGTTTTCTTGTGGTGGCTGCACGAATCCTATTCTCTCAGTGTGTCAACTGTACGCTGTTAGTGTTGAAAAGTGGAACTAGAGAAAAGTCACAAAATGAAGCACGCGCATATTTTCAACAATGACATCGATTGGAATATTACATTGTTGACTGAACTTTTGTGACGTTGTTTGCTTAACGACCCCACAAACAGCTGGGTTATACGGGGAAATGTATACTATTTCAGTGGTACAACACCAACAACATTACTACTATACATTAGACGGTAGATACTGGTGCACGAGACGTATTCCACAGTTTATCAACCAATCATTTTTTAGATTCAGCTGAAAATGTGTTTGTTTAGCAGAAGCTGTGGAAATTATGATATGCAAGTCAAATGGTTTTACTTATTATATAATAATATACTTATATGGTTTTATATACTATAGTTATACTATTTTGAAGTTATTATAAAAATATTGGTGTTCTCTCTGTATGAGAATTTGATTTTTATATCTATAATACCGTTCAAACCTGTCACCAAAACACTGATATTTCGCTAAATGTCTCTCACAATGATGATCAAACATTGATCACTCGTGAATTGTAGTATAAGCCATCACTGCTATAGTTATACTAGTATCAATTATATATATATATATATGTATATATATATATATATATATATATATATATATATATATATATATATATACTATATACTATATATACATTATACATATTATACTTCTGAAAAGCTCACGGACGAAAACACGTAAATTCTAATCTACAGATCACAAACTTTATCGCTCGTATCTTTCTCTCCAAGGAAAGGAAACGCGGGAAAATGATAGTCAACAGTGGAATTCGAGCCAAAAGTTGCCCGTTCAGTTTCGGAATACAATAGAGCAGATTCAGAACAAAAATCCATATAGTCATGAGGAATAGAATATTTCAGTTCCCGAAGCTAATTGCCTGATTCATATTATAAATAATACTTTCTGGAATCTGGATTACCGATTATAGGCCTCATACGAATTTTTTATGACCACCGATTGGTTATCCCCGTATATTCCAGAGAAAACCGTATATAGGCCAATCCAACAATACAATAGATATTTTCATTGATGTTCTGATTTTCTCTCATATATATATTTATAAGACAACCGTATACGTACTATATGGCGTATAAATAATTTTGGAACTAGATTCTCACTGGGGGCCTACATTCGTTTTGTATCTATGGAAACCTTGCAAGAAGACACTGGGGAACATTAACATTTTTTTTTTTTCTAATAACAAGGAAGTTTATTTAAGGAACAAAATAATTTTTGAATGCTTTTAAAATGTTTTAAGAAGATATTTTCCACATGATTGTTTGAAATACTGGTTGTTTTAATGTCATTGTTTACATTTTTGTCATTTGTTTAGTCTGATGATAGTTTTCTTATCTACCTGCTTTGAAACAAAGACAAGACTGTATTGTTGTGGCTACAACATTAGTGAATAGTTACCGCAAGCGGTAAGAAGGCTAAGAATACTCGAGGTGGTAATGGGGGTAGGTATCGAGGTAAGGGGATGGTTAGCATGTGTGGCACGTCGTTGACACGTAATCTATCAATCACCTTAGAGTTCATTACAGAAACTAACTGTCTCTCAGTGGTAGTAGATTGTATCTTATTGCTTCGTTGTTGTCATATAGTTCTTGTAACAACAAAAAAAGAACAAAATCACAATCAATTTTCTTTAGACCTGGTATTACCAACGTGGGAGTAGCTCCAACTGGTAGATAAAAGTTGTTATCACCATGGTTACCTATGATATTTGTTTTCACCAACTATCAGATAACTACTAACTGGACTTGGTATTTGGTAATACCGGGCATTAGTATAGTTAAACTGACTGTCTCTGGAACATATGGTATATAAGTTATTCATAGTAATAGGGTTTTGTCCATTTAAAAATGACTAAAATTGTTCCCATGGCAATTCAGATGATCTAAAAAATATTTTGATTGACCAATTCCAATATGTGAACATTGTTGTCTGTCTAAATTTCAACAATAATTGACGTGATTTTACAGAAGCGCAATATAGAAGAGCGTCTAAAACTGCAGTTGAATTTTTCCATGGTGGGTACATCATTATATAAATAAGTAAAAACAATATACATTACGTCTTTTTAAACAAGAACGATTTACATAACTGTATCTAAAATTTTCGAAATATTCTTCATTCAGATAAAAATCATCGGTTATACCCAAAGATAGAAGGCAATTGCTGAAGAGAATTAAAGTGGAAATAGAAATGAGTTGTTATCTCATTAAAATTCCAAAAAATTCACCTATATATTATATTATATTATATTATATTATGTTATTATATTTACGTGGGGCTATATGAACGCTGAGTGGCAAATGCATGCGAGCATGTAGCGAGGTGCATCTGCGGGATATTTTGGGGCACGAACTTGGTTGTGTTGGCAGTTGTGTTACCGTGTGAGCTTTTGATGAGATCACACATGATAAGCCTTTCACGTTGAAAATATTTATTTTCATATAAAATTACCAGCTCATGTAACATTCTATACTATGTATAACCTTCGGGTATCGATTTGTAAAACATATATATAAAAAAAATGTAGTTAAATTAAAAACTGAGCTTATAATTATGAACATAATATTAACTTTATCATGCGTTTATAATTATGAACATGTATTAATTTGGAAACTATAGTAACACCATAAAAAAGTACAGTCGAAATTACGCTACAGAAATAGAATAACTGCAATTGCTCACAGATGGGTGGAGGTGCCGGGTAGAATAAAACCTTTTTTTTCAAATTTCATAACTTAAATAAAAGTGATATTTTCAAATTTCGATTTTATTTTATTTCTTATTTCATATTTCCCTTCCCTCTCATAAAGGATGAACAATTTGACTCCATAACTTAATTATCGTGTAAAGAGTAGCGTGAAGTATATTGTGTTCTTGTATAAGGAAACCACTCCTGTATTCACATCTACGGCTTATTGAGAGTTAATCCACTGTCAATATGTTAACTCCTTAATTGATCAGCCGTGAAATAGCATTGACTATCTTTCGAATAACGTAAATGTATTTTCAACTTATGTTCTACTGAAAAAAAGGTCCAAGTGAAATGAAAAGGAAAAATATTTCAGAATAGTTTCACATATTCATTTGCTCCAGAAATTGAATTATATATAATTATACAAAAGCTACAACAATTTCTATATTTCTCAACCTCGTCATGTTATGGACGCTAGCACCAGAAATAATCTCATTTCACAATTTGTCAAGACGGCGAACACAAACTAATTTCATGCCGTCGTTATTAAATATTTAAATTTCAATTCTTTCGTAAAATGGAATCTTTCATTACAGAAAGTAAACCGAAAGCTCATAATACGATGTTCACTCAGTCGTGTATCCGAGTTGAGATAATCGGATTTAATAGCAATTACCATGCAGTTGGATATACCAGTTGATACCAGTATCACGTGGTGTAGTATCAGTTACCTGGTAAATGTCACGTGCTACTTGAAGCATTATAGTTATATGTGTGACAATTTAAGACTGCAGATGAACACGAGCTTCGCACACCTGCCACACATGAGTGAAAAGGATTTGTAATAAAACTAATGTGAATTTTAGAGATCTTTTATAGGCCTACTCGTTACGAGTAGGGAAGGTTACGAGTTCATGAGCTTCTAACCACGAGAGAAAATGCAGTCTACCATGAAGATCATATATATATATATATATATATATATATATATATATATATATATATATATATATATATATATGAATATATTTGTATATACGTGTATATATATATATAAATATATATATATAAATATATATATATATATATATATATATATATATATATATATATATATATATATATATATATATACACGTATATACGAATATATTCATATATATATATATATATATATATATATATATATATATATATATATATATATATATATATATATATATATATATATATGAATTGGATACGATCCAATATCGAGATATTTAGGATGTCATGAAATACGTGAAAGATTTCGTCTCGACCGGGATACGAAACCGGAATCTCTCAACTCCCGGTTGGGTGCTCTCTCTCTCTCTCTATCTCTCTCTCTCTCTTTCTATATATATATATATATATATATATATTGTGATTCTTTATTTATCGAACGATAGTCGGGGTAAGAGGTAGTAATCACCAAACTTTCTTGGGAAGATCACTCGAGATGTGTTCTACTCGCCAGGCACAAAACCCCTTCGTCATCTTCAACATCCTCGACTCTCTCCACAAGCTCACTTCATCTTCCCACCACTCTTGCTCTTTCACTCACTTCCGCGGTTCCCTTCTTTCTTCCACATTCCACCTTATCACTTGTCCCCATCTTACCCTCGGATCTGAACATCCATCTTATCTGAGCCAAGGTCCTTGGTCTTCCTCTTTTCCTCTTTCTTCCGACCATTCCTTTTTCAAACTCCCTTCTAGGTGTTCGCTCACTATCCATTCTTCTCATGGGTCCACACCACCATTATTGCTTCCTTCCATGAATGAAAATATGTATTAATATAATAGCTATCGTTATTACAATTACTATCTCTGTATTGTTAATAATTGTTCGAAATAATACCACACTTGTTCGAAAAAGAACTCAAGTTGTATTATTGATATCGGTGAAATTATTTTTAGATATTATAAATTGAAATACAATATCCCAGATACCAAATACCCGATGCGGTAACCTAATATATTTGTTTCTTCCGTAACTTGTTCAATAATATTAAAAATCATACATAAGATGCAGATTTATTTTAAGATCAAAGCGTGGCATTCATAATCTTGAAAGTAGATCCAGTATATATTATGGATGCTTTGTCAGGTCGCATTCCTTAAAAAATAGTTGGCGATCCAGATCGACCGTCTCCCCTATCCAATAACACAGACGTTCTGGAGTTTCGACCCCGCCAACAATCAAGCAATGAAACGCAAACTAAATCCTATTGATTGCAATTTATCATTCAACCCCTTCCATGATTTCACCCCCTGCCCAGGCCTCGCCTCCATCAGTTACCCTCCTACTAGAGATACTGGACGTGATCTTATGAATGAGCGGCGAACCCTTAGATATAGTTTAGCAAGCAATTGACAACAGCTGGAGAAGTGCTTCCAGTCAGTTTATTCATTGTCTTTGAGCACTAATTGTTTGGAAGAGTTGGATGAGACTGGATAAGCTATAAAGTGCTTTGTAAGTCGACATATCCAGTCGTATAAGAGCTCATGTATTGGGGGAATAAGGTATTGGAAGTTAAACGCTTATGGAAAAACGTGCCGCATGTGGGATTTGCACCACCGTCCTACCTGACGTGACAATTTCTAAGCAAACATGCCTTAGTTGACTGAGCTACGGGCGGCATCAAGATTTCTTATATATTGGAAGTATTATGGTATATTTCAAACATGTTATAAGCAACCCCCACTTCGAACTTCCTTTTTTGTTCTCCATTGTTATGTATATGTAAGATTATGATATTAAAAATTATAAGACATTCGAATTAATTTTAAAGGAGTTTTTTTTATTTATTGATTTTTTTTTATTTTTGGCAACAAGTAACTCTGTTGATCAAATGCGTCGCCTCAAGACACATAAATAGTCAACATTGATATTAGCAGAATAATTTCATCAACTTCCATGAATTCAATCATGATTCATAACAAAATGATGGATTTATATTATGTGAAGTTCAGCATTAATAGTGAAATGCAATAATCAAAAAAATTGAGTAAAATGTGATGATAATAATTTTTATCATTGATTATGAAGAGAAAATAAATAGGATGCGTATAGGGTGCATTTTTATTTAAAATGAGATGAACTTAAATACTATATTGACTGTCGGCGATTGAATATTGCTGAAAACAATTTTTACAAAAATGAAAAACTGAAAAAAAGAGTAAAAGTATAAAAGTCTCTATATACTTGAGAAAATCACCTTACTTTCTACGCAAAGGTAGTTTGAATAATTAATTGTGAAATAACTATTGATTCGATTTCAAAGTTATTGGTACTATCGTAAACATCAGATGTTGATTATTTTATCAACAAAAAAAATGGAAAAATATAAAAAATCGCGTCCGGTTGCCCTTAATAATTCAGATTTCGATTCTCTAAAGACGATATGTCACATTTCTATATTTTATGTTTCTGTCAATTCTCATCATGGTTAAAGGTAGGGCCTATATACGGACACTGAATGTCGGATATTCATCAGATGAGCGTAGCGAAGACTCCATCCTACTCTTATAGAGCTTTGTCTGTGTGTTTTTTTTTTCTTTCTTGTAAGTACTGCACAGGTTACATGGTTTGAATGATCAGCATGAAACTTTTTTGTTCAGGCAAACTTTCACAACTCAGAACTGTATAGTTTTTGGAATGAATCGGTTGGATCGATCTTGAGAAATATCATGTCAAAGTTTCTAAAAACCCAATAAGATTAGGCCGGGCAAGAAAATTTGAAAAATAGAATCTCTCCGAAAAAAATGAAATTTTATCTGAATGTGTACATATGAATGATACACATAATTAACATTTTGCAAGCAATTCGAATCAGCTGTTTTGAAGAAAAAAATTCAAATAACTGTTTTTATTCATCAAATATATGGAAATGAAGCAAAATCAGGTTGCCAAGATTCATCTGCTTTCTAGATTCGATATTTGGCCAACAATGAACTATTCTTTATATTCGTCAAGTTGTGTAGAATACCAGAATCGATAAAGTAGCAAATGTACGACAAAGTGTATAGAATACCAAATACCAGAGTCAATAAAGTAGCAAATGTAGGACTATAGATAATGACCTCTTATTCAGATATCTCGCTCATCTTACAACGCATGTTGTGTTTGCCTAGTTATTAAATAACTTTGGTGATGTTTAAAAGATTGTAAGTTATTCATTTTATTCATCATCCGCGATTTCGTTTTTCACTACTTTCTCTATTGTTGTCAACATTCTCGTTCGTATCGGGGTTTTTATCGAGATTGTTTCACTTATCATCAGTTCGCTGTCTATTTTATATTCCACCTACATGCAAGAGATTCTTCTCTTCTGTCAGAAGCACTCTATTAGTGATTCGATGACAATTTTATACGATCACTGAAAATAAATCTGTAGATTATCTGTCATAAACATACATGTTACACGAACACGATCTTACTTCATGTTTATGTATTTTATACAACATTGTCTAAGGGATGGATGGATATAATCAAAAAGTGCAGGTCTATATGCTTGACATATATAGTGAGTGAATTTCATATTCGATAGGATTATGGATTTTTATATAAATATATATAATGGATATATATATATATATATTTATATATATATATATATATATATATATATATATATATATATATATATATATATATATATATATATATAACTAGACTCAAACTCTCACGATTCATATGTGCATGAATTGAGTGAAACTGGGCTGTTTTTTCAATCGTGATATTATTTATTTAAACTGACCAACGTTTCAACGAGATTGGTCTCGTCCTCATCAGGGTCCAAACTATACTAAATATTTTGATACAAAAACATTCCATATGCGACGAAACCAACGAATTCATTAAATTGAATTCATTATCAATCAAAATATAATATATCTAAAAATATTTTTTCTTTCGTCAATTTTTCATCGTTATAACATGAAAAATAATAAGCTTTTTTATTTCTGAATTAATAAATTTAGACGAGCTGAAACAATAAAAATGAACGACAATTTGAAGTTAATTATGTTTCATCGTTTTTGATCCCATAGGTCTAATTAATTGGGGATTTTATGAGATGACTTCGTGTATCAATATGTTTTCATCTGGAAAATGTTCTATAGAGAGTTCTTTGTTTATCTATTATATTATCAACCCTTATCATTACAAGTCGACGTTCACTAATACACTTCACCATAATAGCCCTTATGATACGTATCATCATTCTTTTCCAATTAGATCTAAGCTTGATTTGAAGTTATATGAAAGGTAAGTATCGAAACTCTTGATGGTTAGTGCTTATAGAGACGGAAGACGGTCGAGCGTGACATCCAATTAGTCCTTGAGATTGAGTTACCAGTGTTTTCCATTTTTAAACGCAAACAAATACAAGAAAAAAGGTTTGGAAATATTTTTCAGAGATAATTTGATGAGAGATGCCATCAAATATACAGAAATGTAATATTTACGTTAGCAATAATAATAATATAATAACTCAAACTTTTTTGAATACTCTTTGGTAATGTTCGCTTCATACAATTGTACAATAATCATAATAATTAACGTAGGCCTACTTGATCATATATTGCTTCTATTTTTTATGAAATACGTGATGAATTCTATAATTATTCTAATATTCCACATTTATAATAATTTCAAAGAATTCTAGGCCTAATATGTATACTAATTTTTTTTGTTTCTTTATTTGATCATCTTGATCCCTAATGAACTCATTTATCCTAACAATTTTTATAAAACAAGAATTAATCCCAAGATTAAAAAATGCATGTATAAGGGTTGAATTTGAGGAAAGAATTTTCAGACATAGCCCATATTGAAAATAATAAACAATCAACCCATACAAATTTTGTATCTATTCCCCTGAAATATATTTACAAATACATATGAGAAAAACATAAAGATTTTCCGTGATTGATCTAGTGATCTAGTGATGGGCGTATATCTTAACAGTACGTCACGGGCATTTAGAGTTACCCTGGGCCGTAATTCTATAACTCTAGAATGAAATAAAAGATACCAATCTTCACTTTGTTCCGAAGATTTCGTATACTTCAACATGGTTCAACGCCCAACGGTGACTTCAGTTTCTAACGCAGTGCGACAGTTGGACTTTGGTATTGTCAATTTTTCTACATAATAAACAACCCTCTTGATTAGATGTCATGATTTTGAGAAGTTTGTGAGCGGGGTCAATCACTAGCCTTATGTCAAACTGTAAGTCAACATAATCATATTATTCACATTTAAAATATAAATGCCATTTTTCCATCACCCAGCTGTTATTTTGATTGTGATCGCATTAATCTACGCATAGAACTCCAGATAAAGAGGAATGCCGAGTATAGCAATGTAGTGCATACAATGTGCATCGAGCGTGCAGCCCCAAGAGAGCCGCATGTAGAGTGGGGGAGGGGGGGGGGGTAATGCACACGGGGGTAGTGAGAGTGACTCACACCCCTAACCGCCCTAACACCATCCCCTAGCGGTACACTCGCGTCAACTTCATTAAATACTATAATTAATACTGTAAACCAATGGCGTGTGTGTTTGCTGAAATAACCGAATTAAATTTACATAATTATATTATTTATTTGGTAAGGACTATTTGCTGGTAGATGTGGGAGTGTTGTAGTCCATACTGGCGTAGTTGTTGTTGTTGTTGTTGTGCGCGAAGTAAATTGACCTATTCAACTTGATTCAACGACGCATCGGTATACTGCCAGACGGGTGGCGATACGCTTTTTGCTATATTTTTAGAAATGTTAACCGACAATATTTTTATCATGGCCTTTTCCTAACCTAACTCAACAAACACAGATATAAAAACACATTGCATGGTGTGATATTTCGTTCGTCAACGTAGACCAGTGTGCCAACGTTGTGTCATGAGGAACATTGAATGAGAGTTTATTTTTGAATGAAATTGCAAACATTTTATGAAATTGTGGCTCAAAATGTTTGAGTAAGTTCTCCAGAGAGAAAAAACTTTTGTAACTATAACATCCCCACATACAGTTCACGTATATGTGGAGCTTGAACCAAAAGTAAAAGTTATTTTTCTGGTCGTCTTATACCCGTTAAATTGCATGCAGTATCACAAGGTTGAGCGGTTTTTAGCCAAGTAGAAAAAATACTTTTACTCCTGGTTCAATTTGTATTGTAACTCGCAGTGATTAAGTGGACAATCAAGCCATATTAAAATGCATCCTGAAAAATTTGAAATTGCATTATACGCACTAAATCTAGCGAATAGTGTTTACTCTACGCACTCCACGTACAGTTCGTGTAGAAACTATCAGTAAAGTATATAAGATCGTGGTAAGATCGCCCTTGTGGTGCCCCGTCCAAACGATCCTATCTTTCATCCATAGCCTTAATTGTGGAACAATGATTTTGTATCAAGTTTCGATGTTATTAGAAAAAAAAGTAAAGTATGCATAGAATTGATTCAAATTGAACTTTCAATTTCAAAATAATCTATTTTATCTGAACCCATGTGCACATGTGGATTTTAGTATAGAATGAAGAATATGTAGGAGTAATACTAATTTTCAAATGATCACTTGACCACATTTTACCTTATTTACTCAGCACCACAATTGAAAAACAATACAAAATATCCTTGTATTTTTGTGTTTGTGTCTAGAATTTGAATGCAATTCCATTTCAGAATGATATTTGCTGATATATAATAATGGTTAGACTGAATGATTGACACTGAATAAAAAACACTGAAAACTTGATTAATTCAGTTGAGCAGACCGTTTTCCCACTGCTTTTTAACGTCAAAATAACCCTTCATTAATGATTATTTTATACAATAACCTTATTTATTATAACTCATGACAATTTTATTTTTGTATTTTTCATTATTATAAAGACCGAGTGGCAGCTGATGCTGATAACCAATTAGAGTAAACCTTCAAAAGGGAAAAGTTAATGATCATAAAATGCTCACTAAAAATAATAATAATACTGCCTTTATCGACTATTGATTGGACGTAATTTATTTTACTATTTACTTATTCAACTAATCACTATTTACAAGTTTCCTGTTCTAGTTTGCTCGTGTTTTAATTTTTAACCACTGGGTAGATGAAAATAAAATGAGCGGGGATTGTATTACTTGCTGTTATGTCTGAATTTCTCTGCACTTTGATACAAAAAATGAAATAATCTTTCAATTAGTATGTGTTTGAAATAAGGGTAGTAAATATAAGTGCAATATAGATATAAATATTCAAATATATTCATGCCTGAATATGAGAAAAAAAAATCAAATCAATCGCTTCAGCCAAAAAAAACTTCGATTTTTCTCTCTTCGTTAGCTCATCCCTAAACTACTCGTAATATCGTTTTCCCCGAACAAACACTACAGTTACAAGTACTTTTCTGTTTGTTTATGTTGTCATTACCTCTAGTTAATGCTACCCCCGTGTATACGAGCGCTGAGTACGACGGCATCCCCCCCCCAACCCACCCCCCAACATAACACACACCTGTGACTCATACTCATGCACCCCTCACACAGACCACGTGACTCACGATCACGCGTGAAGTTTTCCTTCACTTTTACGTCGCAGAGCACCTTGGTGTTTAGTTATTTATATCGGGTTTAACGACGCACTGATGACAAAAGTTTATTGGTGTTGATGAATAATAAATGAGATGGTGAGACGATTAGATGAAAGGTTATTTTATTAGTTCTTTGGGACTGAAAAATAAAATGAGGAAGAAGTTTTGTACTGCTCTTGAGGGGTCACAGCGTAACATTTTCAGTGTCAACGTAACATATAAGCTATCGCAGTGACTTTCCAGATGGACCGATTCAGCTTCACACTATCCAGAGAAGCAAATTCTCTAAAATATTGTCAACAATAGGCTACATGTTATTTGTATGTAACGTATGCGGTGAGGTAAAAATCGATAACAAAAATATCGAGTGTTACTGTTACATACAAGTGATCTTTTCACCTTTGTTATTAAAAATTTCGAGTAATTAGCATCTTCGACAAATATTGTCTGCATCTAATTATAAATTTGTTATTTTGTATCTTGCACGGTTGAAGTTTTATGATTATTTATATCTGTGAAATCATCGTTGTGGGAAATTATTGCCCTATAAATCTAGGAAATCTGAAGTAACCATCTCATATATCACTATATACAAAGTAAACCATGAAGAACAGGTCAGGATGGTCAATCTTGAATGTCATCGAACCTTGGTCCCCTGAATGACGGTTCAACGGGCTAGTGACTTGTCTACATTGTCTCAGTATACTAAGAACAAATCGTTAATACCGTGGCGGAAATATCACTTATAGGCGAATAATTTACTGCATTGCTATGAACGGATTTTTTCATTTTTTCATAAGGATGAACAATATCTTGAGCTTTTGAAAATAATACGACATAGTCAAGTAGATTGAAAAAAAATTA
This sequence comes from Brachyptera risi, assembly GCA_964007535.1. Classification (NCBI taxonomy): domain Eukaryota; kingdom Metazoa; phylum Arthropoda; class Insecta; order Plecoptera; family Taeniopterygidae; genus Brachyptera; species Brachyptera risi. The sequence continues at coordinate 19,980,744 of OZ023337.1, forward strand.
AACCAGGATAATTTAGAAATTACATCAAAATTTTGTTAAATTTTTAATAACATAAATTTGATGGTACAAAATACAAATACAATTATGGTTCACGCATTAGGGTGGTCTTGCTGTTCCCTCGAATAATAACTCATACATTATATACATATGATTAGATAGCAAAATTCGTTAAGATTATATTGTATGTGAATAGGCCTACTATAAATTCTTTCACAATAAAATAAAATAAAATAAAATAAAACAAAATAAAGAAGATAAAGAAAGAAAATAAAGTAGACTTCTCAGCTTTGTCTATGTATTCCGACTACTATCACATTAAATGATTTAATTTTATCTAAAATCAGAACGTATACATTTTCGGGGTTTGATTTTATTTAATTAGAAAAGGAACTTCTAACCTCACCCTATGATAGGTAAGTGTAAAAACTAGTAGAGATTAATAACTTATTACATCCATTATCAGCAACCACTTTCTAAGCTTCGATTTGTTCCTAGATTCATCTATATAGAAACCCCTTTGATCTTCCCTTTGCTCGTTGCACGAATCGTCTTTCAACTTTCCGTAAAGTCTGTTGTCCATTTCTCATAAAGACGTCAGACTTCCACCATGCTTCCACTTTGACTGTCAGTTCACATGCTGGTTTATGAATGGTCAATGGTGGGTGGGAGGGGGAGGAAGGGGGGGGAAGCGATGGGGCGAGGGGTGAACGTGTGTTTGGTTTATTTCACCCCCTCTGGATGAAAGCCATATTACAAACTGCAAGCTGCGACCTCAAGATACCGCATTATGACAATCCCAGATATACCCAAAACTAAAATCAATCAGACTAAAATATTATAGTTTGTATTGTGAAATAAAAATATGAATATATTTGAGATTGTTCCCATATGTCAGTCATTGGTGTAATGATGCTTGACTTTGAAAATAATGCTGGAAAGTTTCCAGCCACAATATTATATTTTGTTGTTATTGTTATTGTTATTGTTACGAGTGAAATACCAACAATAGAGCAGTGATGGATAACCGGGGTGCGAACATTTTTTGGCACAGTTATTCTTTGTGAGTATATAGTTTGTTTACGTTACACGATGTAGATTAATAAAATTGTTAAATCTAATATGATGGATAAGGTTGAGGTTAATTAAAGGTTGGGTTTGATTTTGTTATTGGTTCAATTGATGAACATTTCAGAGACACGTCAGAGAGTTTTCTCTGACTTCAAATTACACAAATTATAATTAATTCATTTGATGTTTACAGTTTGCTCCAAAATTGAGGGGGAAAATAGCGTCATTCATTCATCGCTACCCCCAGGGTTATAATGCCCTTTAAGTTTCAGTGTCGTATAACATGGACTTCTTCCTGTATTTCAACATGAACGAATAAAAAAAAATGAGCTGGAAAAATACCCGCAACCGGGTAATAATATATATTCATATATTCATTCATTTATGAATGAAATTGGGAGGTCCCGGGTTCGTATCCCGGTCGAGACGAAATATTTTATGACTATAACCTGTTACATCCCAAACGGGGACGTTGGGGGCAACCAATAATCATTATCAATGATAATATTTGTATATTAAAACAATGAAAGTTACAAGATATATTTCACGAGATGTAAACAAAACGTGGCACTTCCACCAACAATATTGAAATGTGATTATAAATATATAAAACATATTTTGTTAATAAATTACCAAAGATACAATCGAGTGAGGTAGATCAAAGTATTGATTGAGATATTTCAAGAGCCGCTTTTGCCTACGATTATATGGTTTCATGGTTTTGCCTACTGATGATTATTGAATTAATCAACAGGCCAATTATAGCAAGTCAACTTGTCATCACCCTTTGTTACTTCTGTTATTTTCGTACCTCGACTAATAACAACTAATTAATACTTGATTATCAGTTACTATAACCGGTTTAAAGTTCAGTGATAGCAAAGAGAGCCAAATAATGTGTAATTAGTGATAACTATATGTGAATTTAATACTTAGTATGATTAAATACACGACCGAGCGTAAATTAAATCAACGTATGCAGATACCATCGTTAAAATTACCCTAATGTTCACGAACCAATATTACTACCGGTATACTGGAATTTGTTATATGACTGAACTTATAAGTCACGTAATTCATGGAACCACAAACGCACAATTATTTCTATCATTATACAGTTTCCGAAAATTGCGTTTTCGCGTTTTCCTTTGTAAATTGCATTAATTACGTTGCGTTTACTGCGTTAAATGCCTTTCGCTCGAACCCACGTACCTCTGGTTTCCGAGGTGTGACAAGACACACCAAGAAGTCACTCGTACATACGTGCTCTAATGACGCACTTCCGGTTAAACCGACAACACTTCCTGTCCAATCATTTCATTACCTCTCTTAGACCGTTGCAGTAGACACGCTGGTTGCCACTGTTACTAATCTAATTTCACCCAGTTTTGCTCCCTAGCAACTCGCAGCAGCAACAACAACAACGACATCGAAGCCCGTGGGGCTTAATTCTGGTTAGAGCAGAGAGCTTGAACCCCGTTTAGCTTCTGCCATCAACGTATCTCCAAAATACAAATACTGACGTCAGAATATGAATTATGAAAAAAAACGAATTGAATCGAATTTACAATGAAAATTGAAAAAGTGAGTCAAATCAGTGATTTATTTCCGTTTTGAGCACTAAAGGAGATCGAGACCGCAGTCCCCAGAGATCAATCAATTTCTCAATTATCTTTCAAGCTATGGCTTTTTCAATCAAGCTTCATGCCTTCTCAGCAAGTAATACCCTTTTTTATGAAAATGGTCAGAATTTGAAGGTGTAAGTGAAAACCCAGGACAGTATTGGAAAGCGTAGCAAAGAGTAATTACGTTCATGGCAACGTAACAAAGAAACTCGAACAAAAAGTAAATAATATAGCTTCTTTCTCAGAGTATTGGTGGGTCAAAACTCCAACCGTTATTGTTAACAGATACGGGAGACAGTCGATCGTAACCGAAACTCATCATGAAACGATTTATAAGGTCTATATAGACCTTCCGAATGTTCAGGACACCGTATTTTATTTACTCCGTTCGTAAATGAAAGAATTCCTTGCATGGCCATTGTATTCAATACGGGTTTTTCAATTATTTTCATTTTCTCTTTTCGCAAACCAGAAACCAATAAACGAAACAGTATACGTATATATGTATACTTCTTACGATATAAGTTGGCTGGTCGAAACCATATAAAGTTCATGCTAATGTACACGGAAGTTCTTCTTTCGAGATGTCAACACTCGACAAATAGCTTATATATTGTCGTTCTTTTTCAGATCAATATCGAATCACGAAGGAGTCGTTTCCTTTCAAGATAGAAAGAAATCCCACAAGAAATCTCTGTCGTAGATAAAAACTCGGGATATACTTTAATAGATCTTGATTTTTACTCATCATCAAATGTCGTTCATCTTTTTAGACTTCAGGGAAAACTAGAATATTATTTTGGATAAATTGAATGCCAAATGTGACAAAAGGTTTTATGATAGTGCTAATATCTTCGTTTACAGTAAACCGAGTTGATGTTTCTATCAAAAGATTGAAATGAAAAAGTATAGGTCGCCGGTCAGACTTAGTTAACTTTTAGACACCACATTGGAAAATGACGCATTGTTATGTTGACCAAGATCTAGCGTCGGTGAATGATGAATGAGATGATGGGAAGATGATACGAAAGGATATTCTATCAAATGTTCTGGTTAGTTGGTAGGAAAGGGTCGTGACCTGTTATTCCCACATCAAAATTCACTTTGACGATAGAGAAAAAACACGAAAATCCCGAGTCTCAAGAGGAATTGAATCCCGAATGGAATGCCAAGAATTGAATCCTGGTATCATGACAGGTCAGAGACGTAACGACTGATCTACTGAATAATACTGGTCAATAGTCAAAATCAATATATTTATGCTAAAAATAAATCAGCTATATTAAAAACTGTTATTAACTACAGAAAAAATTAGACAAAAAAATAGTTGGGCCCATCCCTTTTTCTCGCTTAATTATCTTGAAAGAGTAAATACTACAGCATGACAAGACTTGCGTGGTTTATTCCCAAACTATGTAAACATACAAGTTTACTTACACGACTCCCTAATGGACTTGCAGACAATCCATCTTGAAAGCCACCCTTGTTTCTAGGGGAAGAAAAAAAATCAATATTTTTTAATATAACTACAAAAATTGTATTTAGCTAACGCATACAATAAGTTCCACTATACGTTTTAGTGTAATCAGTCACTGCTTGGTGTATAGACTCAGTTGAATATTGAACCATGTCGTATTAAAAGTGAATACGCGATGTGAAACTGAAGTGTCTGCAATAAGCTAGATTGTTGCATCCCGCTGTTTCATTGATGACGTCATTCGGTGTAATTAGACATTTGATTGGTTTTCAAGAGGTAATCACAATCAGCCAATCACCGTGTGATACAATCAGCAAGTACGCGAGACTATATTGTAGTGTAGTGTCGAGGACTATATTCACTGTGTGACAATTGACGACTCGCAGTCTCCACCTCCATGACGTCACAAATCATACCGTCCAATCAACAGGGAGAATTGTAATGAGATTCAAATATCCAATCGGGGTATCTTCAAGTGACCACAAATTATATAGATCCAACTGGCCTACTGGTGAAGCCACGCCTATTTCGAGTCGTCAATTGAATAGTTAATTTGGAAACTTACATGGTATAAGATCAACTCTTTGAATGAAGAGATTTTAAAAAAAAAATTATAAATATTTTATAAAATTTATTAAAAAAATCATAAAATTTTATGATTATTTTATAAAATTCATTCTATAATTTCCTAATGCCAATGCTGGTAATGTCCGGATATATATCACAGAAACGGTTTCTACTTATAATGTGTTCCGGACTTTCGGAAACTGAAAGACTTTATCTGCGGCAGAAATTCATGGTCACCAACAGAACAGTCCTGGTGTTCAAGTTAATTGGTTATAAACGTTCAAAATGGGGTGGTAAGATCGCCCTTGTGGTACCCCGTCCAAACTATCCTATCTTTCATCCACAGCCTTAATTGGGGAACTATGATTTTGTATCAAGTTTCGATGTTATTGAAAAAAGAATAAAAAAATTATCAACATCGAAACTTCATGCTAAATCATGTTTCCAAATTGAGGCTAAGTTTGAAGAGTAGGATCGTTTGTACGGGGTATCACAAGGACGATCTTAACATTCCATAAAAATGTACTGGAACCACGAAAGAACTAAATTATTTTAAAATCTTCGGTAATTACATAATCTTACTGCAACTTCAAAGATTCAACGCTTTTTAAAGATGTAGTTGTGTTTTCAATAGTGGACTTCATCCTGAAAAATCATAATAGTCTAGATCTAGAAGTATACCACAAATACATACAAATAACTGTTATATTTATGTCCGTTATGTTGGTAGATGCCAACCAGTTCTCTTTTCTGGATGCTACAAATACTAGAAAGTTCAACCGAATGTTTTGAGAAAATCATTTTCATTCAATGACTATACGTATCATTAACTATGAATTTTTTCATTCATGAAAAAAAAGAATGTAAGCCTATTCGATCAACATTCACGATATGAAAAAATAAATAATTGAAAACATTGTTATTGGTTTGTAAAAACTTTCATGTTGATCAGTAGAGCCGTGTGACACGTGCAGTGCGTACAAACAAACATAAAAACATAAAGTTCCAAAAGAGTGGGATAGAAGTTTTCACCATCGTACTACATCCAATCAATCATCGATATTTTTATCTTGAATTGTTTGGTGTTAGAACGTGCATCTATGAAGTGTAGACGAACCAATTAATTGTTCCGCAGTTTGATAAATGATGTAATCAGGCATTTGATTGGTAATTTCAAGAGGTAAATAGGGGTGAAATTAGTGCTCCAAACAGCCAATGGGAGAGTACCACAATCGCGACGCTTGGAGAGTGAGAAGGAGCATTTACTCACGTTGTTAGATGAGAGATATTTGTATGAAGTCTACACGAAAACTATATACTTACTATACTATATAATTATATACTATATACTGTAATCAACTGTGTACTATATATGTAACTCTATACTAAATATTGACTTACATGAAAGAAACTCTAGAACTCAACACATACTGGTTGAACTGCCAAGTCTACATAGTCGTAAATCACCGTGCGCAAGATCTTCAATGGGGAATAACCACCATTTCAAAAACTATTTGATGAAATTGTATTAATTAAATAACTATTTTTTGCAACACGACTACTCCTATCCCAGTAAAAAGTCGTGATAATATTATATTTGTATTTATATTTGTATTTATTATCATATTTGTATCATATTTGTATTTACGATCAGTGAAAATTCGAAGCTTTTTGAAGAGAGTATTTTTTCAAAAAATTTCCACCGGACTTATTCTTATTTTTTTTTAAATTTCTAATTGTGTTTCTCAAAAGTGGTCTAACCGATTTGGCCCAAAAACCATACAGTTCCAAGTTGGATAAGTCTGCGTATCTAGAAAAAGCTTTATGTTGATCAGGCAAATCGTACGACCTACGTGCAGTGAGCACAAATAAACAGAAACAAACAAACGAACAAAAAAAAAACACTCGGACAAAGTTCTATAAGAATGGGATGAAAGTCTTCGCTATCGCTCATCCAATTATATTCTAGAGGGAAGAAGCTAGGAAGATGATCATTGTTTGACCAATTATTGTTAGCGATCTCACCAACAGCAAGGTTATTGGGGGTACGAATGAGAGGATTATGATTGAATTATGTTAACAACATCACATGCCTCTTGCGAGACTCGAACTCACGACTGACTTGCCTACGAAAAGCCATAGCAAATTGGGCTAGACTTTCGGCCAGGAAAATTAGGTGAAAAAATGCATACAAACTATACCTATAACCTATACCTATACATATACTATAAGTATATGACATATTTTTTACTTCACAAATTTTTACTTACCATTATTATTCAAGTATAGTTTAAACAATTCAACTATTTAACGATAGATCTTGATAGTACTCAAATATTTAAATAAACATTCTTAAAAGTAGCTCTTTAACCCGTTCTAAAAATGTTAGAACGATCTACCATAAAAATAAAATGTCAAGATTCAACATATGAAAATAAATATTTTCAAATCTACCATAAATTCATCGGGCCACCCAACTATGTCACGCAATGCGGACGCTGCTGTTGTTTTTGTTGTTGCGCGCACCTGAAATTGGTCTAAATCTAGAAAATCTAACCAAACTAACAAGCCTATTCTCGGTTTCTTCAACTAAACCTAAAACTGCGGCGCTGCCTTATCATCACATGCACTTTCGATCCAATATATGTAGCCATCTTCGCATAGATTTAGAAGCGAACATAATCCATTATTCATTTTGTGACACAGAAGAATTTAAATTTATTCAATTTAACTTTGAGGAATTCAAATATAATTTTGATTTCAGTTGATTTGTGCCGCATTTTTGACGCATTTTTGCGTCATGCCACATGATCGTCGATAAACCAACTAATGATCCCAATCATTAGTTGGCCGTAATAAAATAATTTGATCCAAAAATTATGTTCAATCTATTTTTACATCAAATAGCTAGAAATAATAGCTATTCAAAACCATTACAACGTGATTCACGGCTTTCTAGAGTTGACAGTTTTCAAGTCAAGGTATGTAGAGTGCTCGACTATATTTCATAAAAGTCGAGGTGTGTAGAGCTTCAAGTAGGCCTACATTCCGTATAAATATCTCGCTCATCGTACAGTTCGCATATGCTGAGTTTGCCTTTGGGTATTACAATTATTATAAGGTACGGTACTTTATTTTATTGGAAAAATTGAAAAGAGGAGAATACAAGAGAGATGTTTGAGAGGTCAGAAGAAAGTATAGTGAAGAATGAGCAGAGCAAAAGATAGATGACTGGTGAGATGGATGCAAATGCGGTGTTAATCGAGTTGGAACGTAGAAGGTGTGGTAAGTGAAAGCAGGAAGGTGGTGGGACGGTATATAGGGACCGATGGAGAGAACTTGTGGGAAGAGAAGAAGATGAAAGGAATATAGAAGAAGGATGGAGAATATCGTTTAGAGGGGATGAATAGGACCATAGAGAAGTAAAAACTTCTCTATATGATAGGACAGAGGAAGTGAAACAAGATTTGAACAGCAACCGAGTGTTGAGAAATGTCGCTATAAATGGTGATACGCGATCAATCTCTGACTCTGACCCAGTACTGTATAATTTTGTGATCTGGAAAATATTTACATATTAAATTTGTTCGATATCAAATCCAGGTACTCGAAACCATCCAAGCGAAATATTACATGAATATTCAATAATCAGCCCCATCTAAAAGTATTACAATTTTCCGTTGTCAATTTAATCAGAAACTAAACCTCACCTTGATTTGATTGTGAACATTTCAGATTGCAATATGATTCTATTTATAGCATACTTCTGTATTCAGAAATCACTTCTTTAATATTAATTGTGAATGAGAAAGTTGCATGTCTTGAGTTTTCCATTTTCTTCTGAAAGTTAATTTATATATACATTTTAAACGCTGTAATTTACTGTGGCTTGTGATCATAGGCAATATAGCAAGGCAATCCTACAGTTCTATTTTTAGAGAAGACTACAATTTTAAAAGATTAGTCGACGCAATACATTTGTTATAATCTTTCTATTAGAGTTATTTATTTTTTAATATAATGCTACATAAAACGGCTAATAATAGATGGAAATATGTCTTAATAGAAGTTGTCATAGCGTTCAACACAATCAGCAGATATGATTATTACGTTACTATTACGTCGTCATACTGAATCTCTGATCACATTACACGTATGGTTACCCAGTTCTGTGTGTGTGTGTGTGTGTGTATGTGTCACCTAACGCCGTCGCGCGCACACTTTAATTGCCATAACAAATACATAGCTTGATCTCGCCAAAGGTGACTCAGCGAAAGCGGAAGACGTAATTTTAGACATTTTAATTACGTCTTCTGATTTCGCTGAGTAGTTTTTGAATGACTTGAAATGAAAAATTGGCTATTTTTCAAAGTAATAGTACGTAGTTGTGTTTATTAATTCTTTGCCATCAGATATCGGCATTTACTTTTCTCTATTCAATGTCATGTTTTACCATGTGGGTCCCTCTAGTTTAGGATAATAAACAATAAATTAAGTATAAACATGATAACGTGAAGTATAACGTGATAATTCTAACATTCGTATATTATCAAATACCAAGTATTATCAAGTAATATTAATAGTAATATTAGTAAGTATATTATCAAATTTAGACGACTTTTAAAAACATACACGGTAGTGTAGTATAGCATGGTTCTAGCCCATTCACAGCAAAAACTAGAAACAACATTTCATGTCTGGTTCAGTAAGTCAAGGCTCTCATTTGTAAAATAAAGTCAAGTCCGGTGTGGGTTCAAGTCCGAGATAAGACAAGAATATTCTTAAACATCATTCATCTCGCCCATTTTTAGTCCCAAATAAATGACATATAAATTTAATAGTATCGAATGAAATAAAAAATGCAATTTCTAGATGTACGTAATCACATCATCCCCATGCCAAGGAAAGCCATTACTAGACCCACATATAAAATTGCAGTTTTCTGATAAGTCTAATACTTCTAGCACAACATCTACTATGAATGTAAAGCAACCATGAAAGAATAATGGCCGTTTGATTTTCAGTTCAACCCCACAATTTACAAATCTGACTAAAGTCTAATTTTAACATCTGCAATTCCGCGTTCCAATTTCAAAACCTAGGGTTGAACTTTTCATTAAACTCTGTGTTATTGTACTCGAATAAGAATAGTGTTTTCAGCTATTGTACTCAATGAATGAATCGCGTCATAATGCGACGCGTTAACGACTTCAATGACGGGGCTATATAAACGTCAAGTCTTATAATGGACATCGGGCTTCAGAGTTATATAGCTTAGCAGAATCATTGTCGTGTAATTAACAACTTGTATGTGAACTTGTTACAGGTCAACCAATCACGTCACAGTGTTTGGCAATATTGATTGCTCTATTGATCTGTGTAGGAGTTTCGTGGGAATAATTTTAACATACTATTATTACTAGAAGTTATACCAACTATATATTTGAAACATTGATAAAAATACTAATTTGATAGTTTGCAATTGCATAATGATTCTACCAACAGTTGGGTCATTTGGGGTACAAATAAGTGGTATATATTATTACTAAATAGTAAAGGTGAATAATTAAAATAATTAATGAGAAAAAGATAAAATTTGCCAAAATTTATTTGAAAAGTTTTGTATCACAATTTTACACTATACATCATATATATTTTTAATCATAAACATTTTTTACACTTCCCCACAAATACTTCCGAGAAAAAACTACCTAATGAACTGATCAACAAGAAGGAGAGCATGAGTTCACTTTTTGAATATTTCATACTATTTAATCTGTCGTTCATGAAAAATATTCGTGAAATTAATTTTTAAACTTCATATTCAACTTTTGTAAATACAAGACTACGTGTAAAATCTTATAAAAGCGTCAAACCATTCTTTAATGAAGTACAGAAAAAAAATCTCGTGTGCATTCATGGATATACGAAAGCGCGGAGTAAAAACGCTCCAAAAAATACATTGTCCGATATTATTTTTCAGAATTAGAATACACATCTTTTTTGAAACTGATTTGAGATTTCTTTAAATTATCACGTACCATTCCATCTGCGTGTGTACTAAAATAAAAACGTCACGACGAAGATGAGAGTTTTTTGTTCTTCTATTTTTTATACTTATGAATGCGGATAAGAAATCCTTCACTATACGCAGTAATCACATCCACTAACGAGAATAAACCACTTGAGAGACGACTTCATTTGACGTTGTCACTAATTTATTCAACCACCATACATTACTAATTAGGCACCATACGTCGTAGAGAAACTACCCCATATATATATAGGGGTTGTTCTATATTACAAAGCGTATGATGTATGAAATGCTTCAATCAGTCGCAATAATAAGCAGAGAGTGAATTGGTACGTGTTTTAGGTCTATAAAAAACCCTGGCCTAGTTTCTTATTGTTGACTACGCCCTTCCCTTCTATACTGAGTGGGTGTAAGCTTGTATTCGGATACAGTTACGTATTTAGAAGGGATGTGTGTGTATTATGGAAGTATATTTGCAATAGTATTGATGATTGTTCGACGAGAAATGGTACACACATTTAATTCGTGGATAAGCGTAATATACCTATTCATAAGACATGTAAGTCATATAGAGAGAAACACTCTTTTTTAATAGGGGAGAAACGTAGAAACGAAAACCTTCGAAAAGATAAGAAAATAAAATTTCACGGTACACAGCTAAAATTGTGGGTTTTAGCTGTATACCTATGAAAATTATTAAATATGAGTGATTTGAATAGTTTCTACTTGTACCATCTTGAAATAAAAGGTATGAAAAATATACCGGTATGTGTTTTTCCCGTATTGTAATTTTGATAGGCCTATCTTTAACCGTTGAATAAATTATCACCAACAAAACTGATATCTTGCTGAATCGACTTCTATGTGCCCTCAACTCTGCCTTCAACTCTCGGAGTATTTTATTTTCATTTATATTGCGTTTAACGACGCACTCTACTGATGACTACGATATATTGGCGTCGGTGAAGTATAAGAAAATATCACTGTTGAATGATATATTTCATTTTATTTCAAACTAATAACTCAATCTTCAACAATTGATTGTTCTGAAAATAAGATTTCTTTTACAATCTGCTGTACTTCATATCTATATTTCAAGGTCTTATCAATTGAATGTTTTGATGACAATATTTTAAAAACTATACATGTAAAATCTAAATGAATGAATATTTTAACAAGTAATTCATCTAGCAATGCTACACCTATAGCTATTCTATTAAAGTGTCTTTTCGTAACTAACGGAAAGATATCACACACATTCTCTCTATTATCATATTAGATGGATAAATTCAAATTATGAATTTAAATATTTTTATCTATACATCTTCTCTGTAAATAGATTCTTATTTTCATTAAGTTCGAATACGTGCGTTCGAACAAGTTCTCCGATTTAGGCTACTTTGAGGGACTCGCTTTACCCATTATCTTTTATCGCTGCGATCTTATTGTTCTCTCTCTCTCTCTCTCTCCCTCTCTCTCTCTCTCTCTCTCTCTCTCTCTCTCTCTCTCTCTCTCTCTCTCTCTCTCTCTCTCTCTCTCTCTCTTTCTCTCCCCTTGTAATATTTGCCTGACTAATCTGGCGAGTAGGGACAGAAGACCCAGCTAGACGACATACGTGTTTTATCGAACACTTCTGGGATCGACACAAAACTCTAGATTAAATCTACATTTCGCCTAAAGTTGGAAAGTCATTCACTTGAACCTTGTTCAACTTTTCTAACTGTTCCCCACAGCTGAGTGGAATGTGATTGGTTCCTCGAGAATCACGCGGTGTTTCTATTGGTTTATATCAATAATTGGAATATTGTTGTTGTTGTCCTTTCAACTGTTTCTTTTTTCTAGTAGAAAATGATGCAAGGTGAAAAATTACTGATTATAGAAGTTATCTGAAACATTATCATCTAAAATTGGACAGCAGTAATTTGATTTTTATCAGAATACCTTTCATTTTGAAACAAAATAACTCATTGAACTGGATTCACAATATTATTTTGGTTTTCTATTCAGGCCTTTTGAGAAATTGACCTCAAATGACATGAATATATTATTTAAATTCATACATAATAGATGAAATATGAGAATAAAAAATATATTGAATATAAAACCTTGATACATATTTGCTTATTTTCTTCAAAGTATTCCTGTATACTGTAGTAGACAGAGTTTATATTTTAGATTTGTTTAGTTAGATTAAAAGAACCTACAATTGAATACTAACAATTATCTTATTATTTTTTTTTTTAATAACATCGAAACTTGATACAAAATCATTGTTCCCCAATTAAGGCTATGGATGAAAGATAGGATCTTATTATATGAATGTATTTAGAATTGCGTGATTGGAGTTGCCACGACCACTCCTTATGGAAGTGACTGCAAATGGTATCGCACTCGCTCTTTTATTGAGAAAGAAAGATTTGAACTTTTCGATGACAATGATAATCAATTAATAATCAATTGACTATTAATTTTATTACTAGCAGTAGAAACCGAAAGCAATTAATACCCACCAGAACTTGTGAATTGAATTGAAAGATGTATTAAGAATAATTGAGATACATCCCACTACCGGGATTAAGTTTGTGGACTGGAGACAAAAACGGCTCCACCACCAAAAATATTGTTGGTCGTGCAGACTCAAGTTAAGATTGTACGACCTGGCTACTGGGTATAGTTCTAATTACGTCACATGAAGTCATAAAGTCATAAAAACATACGTCTGTTCATTATCCGATTTATTTTCATGCGTACTTATCCCACAGTTGAACCCTTTTCGGGTTTTGTGAATTCATGTTCACTTTGAATTTTATTTTGTTATCTTATAAAGAGCCTTTAAAAAAAGTCATCAGGCTGTACGAATCACATACTGTGTTAAAACTTTGAATGTAATTCGGTGAATTTAAATAGCTATCAAAATCAAACACATCTGTCATCGAAAGTATTTATGTGAATTGTTCGAGACATTATGAAATGTTTATAATTGTCACTACCTTACATTTAATAAATTGAATAGAAAATGACTTGGAATAACAAGAGATAAAACCAATCCAGTTTTTGACACAAACGAGTATAGTATTTTTAATGACCCAACACTAAAAAAGGAGTTAGCTCTTATCTACCAACATAAAAGTAAGAAAGTATGAGCTATTATTTTCCTCGTGTAAGTATTGTCATTTGAAGTTCTAGAAAATTGATATTTTTTTCATCACAAGCTATCAAAGCTTGCTAAAGCAAAATAACCATAAAAATTAATAGGAGCATAATAGTAACAACTGTAGTATTTTATCTTGTTGGCACTTTATATAGCACAAAAGTCACGAAGCATTGACGTTGCTATAACAACAATGGTTAGCAAACAATCAAATACGCTGTTATTATTGATTGAAATTTAATTTTGTTGGACATCACGACCCTCTAGTTAGGGTGGCTGTTGTGTAAGAAACGCAACAAATACTCAACTTGAATATAGCAGTGAATCTTGGGGGAGGGAGGGGGGGAGGGGTGCACGGTGCACGGTGCTTGAACAAATAAAGAAATTCACCTTTACTATTTTTCTTACATATTCACGAACCAGTATCATTGAATAAGAAAGTATATCAACTCCAAGATAATTGTATGTGCTCTTTAGGTTATGTAATATTTTTGTGTATTCAATCAGTTGTAAGATAATGCGTCAATAATTTGAATACCATTGACGTATCATCTGGGAACTGATTGAATTCACATAAATAGAATGTAATATTCATTGAAAAGAATATAATTATCTTGAAGTTGATATACTTCTTAATAAATGTCACCGGTTCGTAAACATACAAAAATATATTAAATATGAATTTATCTATTTCTATAAGCACCGTGAAAATGGATTGTGTATATTTGGATGAGGTGTAATAAAATTAATATATAGTTAACAGTTTGTCATAAAGTTTAGATGATATTTGAGTTCGGTGATCGTTGAGACCTTAAGAATTCCACCAATAGTGAAATTTCAGTATAACCAAAACTACCAGAATGCTTATTTAGCATTGCGGGTTCCCATACCAGCTCGACTTCAGATTCCTATATAAAGCTTTCTATTATCACTTTTCTATTTTTCAGTTGTTAATAACTTTTAACGATCTGTGTATACTTCTCTACCGCATAAAAGAGATTCAAAACAATTGGAACTTGGATATAATAGAAGCGAGTTGTATAAAGCAAAGTGATGGTTATCTCTGAGGCTGTTGAACAAAACCCTAATTGTGACAATCTAATTTGCATTACTTCCAGTTTACGAGTTTGGTTTTAATTCAACATAAATATATCTAAACTTATTCATATGAGTGATGTAAATTTTTAAGAAATGCAAGTCTTTCAATTACTTTCAATATTTTGATAGCGTTAACCACGATTATTCACTTGGTGACGTCACAAGTACCAAAACCACGTTGATTTTTCAAATGTATATGTAGATTTTTTATGACACATCATAATCAAGAATACCTTTTTCGGACATTTCTTATCCGAAATGTAACCAAACATGAATTTGTGTTTTATGTTTTCAGTCCTATAAAAAAAGCGCTCAAATACCCATATTGGTAGCTAATTAAGAAGATTAGTTTAGGTGATACTATAAAAGAATTCCATTTTTTGTTTTCCATGGTCACCATAGTTACGATCAAGCTTTTCAACTTATGGTTCCCTGCCAAGTATAACGGTTTGTTGCGCATCCCAATATGCTTCTGTCTGTAGTAAAAAATGACCAACAGTCTTCACAGCGGACTGGTCAACTATAATTGAACATTGTGACCTATTAATATCAATCTGTGGCCATTGTTGTCCATCTTTTTCAACAATGAGTGATGCCTATAAGAATTATTCTCAATCAGTGACATTGTTGTCTTTATAAGTCCAAGAATGACGTCTTTCTTTTCAATCATCGTGATTATATTTACTGAAAATATAGAAAACGTCTTGACAGAAACTTTACCATGCGGAACAACGCACATGTCATCCAACTTCCCGCACGCTACCTTCACTTTTTACTTCCGTCATCCCACACACACACACACACATATATATATATATATATATATATATATATATATATATATATATATATATATATATATATATATATATATATGTATATATATATATATATATATATATATATATATATATATACATATATATATATATATATATATATATATATATATATATATATATATATATATATATATATTTATATATATTATATATAATATTATATTGTATTATAATATTATATTATATATATATATATATATATATATATTTTTTTTTATTCAGTGATAATAATATTCATCATATCAACATCACGTGCTGTACGTTTCAACAGTAAGTCATGTACTCACATTCCCACCCACTCCTATAAGGTTAATCTGGAGAACAGTGTAATTGGTCGTGTATGCCCATAGTGCATCACATGGTAACTGAGTTCTCAAATAGGTAGAACAAATCTCTACCCCGCAGCTTCCATCTGTACCATTACACACACATTAATATCGCCAGAAGATATCCGCCTCGTTAGCTCAGATGGTTAAGGGCAGTTGTGTATCAAGTAAAAGGTCCGGGGTTCGATTCTCCGACGAGGTGGTATATTTCAGTGATAATAATATCCATCATATCAACATCACGTGCTGTACGTTTCAACAGAAAGTCATGTACTCATATATATATATATATATATATATATATATATATATATATATATATATATATACATATATATATACATATTTATGTGTGTATTATAGTCCTTTCACTTATCATCACATCATAGTTTTACAATCACCTGCTCATCCGTACCCCGTATAACCTAGCTATTGTTGGGGTCGTTATGCAATATATACATATATGTGTGTGTAGTCCTTTCACTTATCATCACTTCATAGTTTCACAATCACCTGCTCATTCGTACCCCGTATAACCTATCCATTGTTGGGGTCGTTAAGCAATATAATTATATATATATATATATATATATATATATATATATATATATATATATATATATATATATATATATATATATATATACGTTGTTTGGTTTCCAACGTGGTCACGTCGCGCAGTGGCATGAGTGTAGCGATGTGCTCTAGATAGGGGGTGGGTGGATGCTGCAATGTCAGGGTTACGATCACCATAGCAACACCCTCCCCTCCACCCCTAAAAGTACAGACGAGAGCATGTGAAAAACACCATAACATAGTGTCGTGCGTTTCGTAGAATGTACAAGGTAGCCGGTTATCAATTACAAGATTGCATCAAATAGTTATTATGTAGAATTATGTACGGGATATGAGATCTGATTTGATTGTATTGATAATAGTTGGTTGCAATGTGATGTATTATATGAAATAATAGATAGAACAAAATTGAGAACGAGGACTGTCTGGCTTGGTCAGTTAAGTCATTGCCTTGGAAACTGGATCAGCGGAAATCTATACGGAAATGTGTATACATGTATGGGTTTTTATAGACATCATTCGTATATCATCAATCTTATTCTCACCCCCGAATAACCTATTTACCTGTTGGAGGGGATTGACGTTAGGCAAAAAATAATCATTATAAATTTATCTACATCAGTGTGAAATAACCCTTTGTTATTTGTTATAATCATTTTAATTAATTTCAAGTTTTTATGGGAACATAATAAAGTCCTTAGATTCTAAGTCAATGTTGATACATTTTTTGTTAAACAACAGCAAACAAATAGAATACAAATGATATAATTCAGAACAAGTGTTCCATTCGAGTGAAATTCTATTATTTTCTCGCTGGTTCAGCATCGACAAATGTATACGAATAGATGTTCATGATTGCGCACCAGATTTACACGTTTTCATAGAATAACTTGGTATAGAAACCTCTGAAATCAATCTCAGCCTCATAGTCAGCTCAGCTAGCGTTTTTAACAGGCGTAGAAAGAGAGAGAGAGAGAGATCTATTTCCACAGCTTATCTGAAACCGATTATATACCATATAGAGCTAGAGGGCGTATAGGATTTCTCTTTTTAAGCCAGTTGCAAGAAAACGAAAGCAAATAGTTAGTACCTTTCGGGGTATAATCACATTCTACAAAGTAGTAGGAAAACGCTAAAATGTGAAATGTTCAAACATTTTTTTCTCTTGGAAATTGCCAAAGTGATTGGGCTAAACTGAATCAATTCCGGCTGGCTGAGCTCGTTTGGTTACCCGCGGCAAAGAGAAATAGGGTACTTTTTTGTAATGTTTTAAAAAAAATAGAAATAATATATATGAAATTAAAATTCAAAGTTTCAGTTGAAATATTGTATGGAATGAAGGTAGGATATAAAATAAATAAAACACCACATAAAACTGGAAGGTAGTAACGTTAGATTGAACATTATCTTATATCTATCAGAGTATTCATTAATGGATGTTTCGGAATCAAATTGGCTCGTTGTGACTTGATATTGTTGACTGGTGAAAAATGGCTCCATGTCTTCGATCCACTGCTGACCATCCCGGTTTTACGACTGAACCATTTCTACTCGTCACCTCTTTTCATCTATATGTATTATTATGATATATAAAGACTTGATAGAATATCCCTTTTCTGTCACCAATGTTACGTTTGTTTTTCATCCATTTTGTTTTCTATTTTTGTCCATCAATCTCTTCGTGTATTGATGTGGAAGAGCTTTTTAGTTCGATCTCTGACCTCGCTCAGTCTGAGGCATATTATACAATTATCCATCTGATACTATAATTATAGCAGTCAGCTGAGGTGGCGGGTCGTGTCACTTGACCTTGACTGCTAATTGATAGATAGGCGGCCGATCAGGTTCGACAACTTGGCTGACGGAAAGTATACAAGAATGGGTTCTACTAACTATTCCTCTGAATTGATTCAGTTTCAAAATAAATATTACATACGATTGATTTCATTTTCAAAATATTTTAACCTTCTCTCACATAATTTTTTGATCATATCTCATATTTTTTAGCTGTGTACTATAGTACTAGTTATAATTATGCAATACACGTTCATCAGTATTTTCTTGCGTACTATTTTAATGGCACTAAACCCATCTCCATACTCTTGTACTATCAAAATGACCGTTGAAAAGTTATCACTAAAAACTGATATTAAATCAAATCGACTCTCATTCACTCTTGAGTGTAAAAAATCTGTATTTACACGAGCATATAATATGTATATAACTACACAAGTCTTACGTATTCTCGTCACGCAATATACTAGATCGTTTTCCTCTTCTTTGTACGACGAGTAGTTTGAAAAGAAGGGTGCTGACATCTGAATAAGAATATACCATGCTGGTGTGTGTCAATGCACCATTGGTTGCAGCATGCAATACGGTGCACGTGCGTTTCTATATTTAGAAACAGATCTCCAATGACCGTAAGCTGCTTGCTCTGACCTATATTAGCAAATCAGCGTTCGTCTCTCCTTTAGACCAATTTATGCGTCTTCACATAATATGTTGAATGGTTTGACTGATGATATGTTACAGAAAGAGCGAATAAATTCTCAATCGTATCGTTATCGCATTTTCTGTACCGACTATGTTTCAAACGGGGTATTTTGATACAATAAAAACATGAAAAATTGTTGCCGTATCAAAACCTTTCACACATTTTCATTATTTTCAGTAATGTGTAAATAAATTGAATGGAGAGATTTCAGAAAGTATCAAAGATTGTAGCTTCTTCTGAAATTTACATTATTTTCCATGATATGAACATCTACAATTATTATACAGCCTATAGACAGTCAATTTTGTAATTTGTAAGTTTAGGTTCACATTTCTCGTCCTAATGCCTTTTATAATATTTCATTGTTTTCAATATTCCCTAATGCCTTTTATAATATTTCATTGTTTTTAATATTGTGTCATTTCAATAGAGAGATTTCAGAAAGTATCAAACATGGTAGATTCAGCCAAAATCTACATTATTTTCCTCTATGTAAAGATCTACAATTATACAGCCGATGGGCAACCAATTTTGTTAGTTGTAAGTTTAGATTCACGTTTTTCATCACTTATCACTTATAACTTGAGAAATTGAATTAAAGGCAAATAACAAAGTATTTTAATCAATTTAATATATATATAATAGAATATAATAGCAATATAATGATAATTGCGCGGTATTGATTATTAAAGCCTGTTCGATTATTGACAGACTAAAATATTGACCCATTGAAAGTTTGGAAATATAGATTGAAACGTTGGTCACTGATTTGTATTAATTAGCTCTCCAAAATCGAGTACTTATATTTTACAACATACAACATAATTATGTTTTCAAAGAGATTCGAAGTTTACTCATTCACAATCAGAACATATCCAAATATCCAATATAATCCAATATGTACAAACGATTTGAAAAGGTCTAGAACTAAGATAATCTAAATAAATACATTTTAATAATAGTCTGAATAATTCAATAATTCAACGTAGGCCTAATTAATCTTAAATTATAATAATTGATTATTCAAAAAAAAAAGTTAGTTGTTTTAAATGGTCAGAACTCAGAATACCAAATAAAACGGCTGAAATTAAAATACAACCATCTATTATTCTGAACGTTGTTGATTTGAACGTAATTATTACTAATTTCTGAAAGTTATTATTACCAATTTCAATTCACTCAAAACCCCGCAGTCAATGAGATAAACTACGAACTCGTGTTTGTATGTTGGAAATCAAACATGGAGATAAAAAGAAAAGAAAAATCACTGAAACGAATTTATATATTTCATCAGGTTTACAACTAGTCGACGACTTAGTTATGTTTCACAAATTCAGTCTGATAACCAGAGCAACAATCCAATGTGTACCAAACTAAAATATAGATGTAATTGGTTATACAAACTATAATACGTTTCCGAAAATTGGCAAAGTTGAACTATCTGGCAGCATTTCACAGCTTCCATCCTTAACTTTACCAATATTTGAATCTGTAAATCTTGAACCCCTATAAACACAAACACAAGAATAAATCGACCTAATTATTATATAAACAGAACTAAATTCAGTTAACAGTTGACTGAATGTAAATAAACTAATTCTGTAGAGATTGTAACTTCTAACTGCCTCAAGCACAAAACTTGTACTTGAACATCATCCCAACAGTTAACTAACAGGTTGAAGAAAATATGAAGATTCCAATAGATAGCCGTAGCAAAGTTTACCTATTCTATATTCTTCTCGTTACTCATCATTCGACCCAACTAACAGCTAGATTCTTTGGAGTTCTAAATTGAAATTCTTATAGTATATAGAAATGTGATAAATGAAGTGTTATAAGATGAGTGTTTAAAGACATATGAATATGTGTTGTAGAATATGGAAATATTCAACATATTTTGGAATGTTTATTTTTAACAAAAACATATAAAATACTAGAAATGACAAAATTCCATTTTTTTTAACCTTCTATATAAACTGTGACTTGACATTTATATATACAGATCACATGGGTTGAAAAAAAATCATGAATTCTATAAAATAACATCAAATTCTAAAAATGAAATGATAAATGAAGTGTTATAAGATGAGTGTTTAAAGACATATGAATATGTGTTGTAGAATATGGAAAAAACACAATCAACTTATTTCATTACATTTGTTTTTGATATAAGATATTTTTCGAAAGTTTCGAAACAAAGATATTACAATCTTCGAAAATGGGAAATAAAAGAAGGCCAATAAAAGAAGGAAATCGTCTTCCTCGTCGCTGTAAAGCGCAATATTACAAACTGTCAAACAACTTGAAGATTAACGTTTTTGATCACCTTGGGAGCAAACATTTATTTCAATTCACTTACCCTATGATCGCTTTTCTTTTAATTAATAACACTTATGTTGATGAGACCCTTAGCCTATACTTATAAAAACATGGCTTCATCATTCAAATAAAATAAAATAATTTAGCATAACATAATATGATAGAGATAATACAGTTACTATCTCTTTTTATCTTATTGATACACCGTCTAGACATGCATGTAGTTCGTTAAGTATCCCACCATCGGCGAGACTATTTGGGGTTCATCTGACCATGTATTATGTTGTACAGCAAGAAAGTAAATGCCCTGGGCGGGATACGAACCAACGTACCACACGGGTCTGACAATCAGATAACTCATCTGTCCTACCGCAGTGGAGCGGGGTGAAGAGGCCAAAAAACAAACCAACCATGCAGTAAAAGTAAATATACTTGTATGCACGAAGAAGAAGGCGCGAACCACCAGCGTGTTATGCATGGGATAGGGAAGAGGGGAACGCTCGCAACCTTCTTCTTTCGTAGATACAAGTATGTTTGATTTGTGTCCACGAGAGATGAAAGTTTCGATCGACATCTTCCCTATCTAGTTGTTTGATAGGTCGAAACTACTGACCTCCCACTCTCGTGGAATGAAGTTTAGACAATTCTTTAAATAAATATAAATATAAATATATATATATATAAATATATATATATATATATATATATATATATATATATATATATATATATTCATTATTTATATTGGGCTTAACGACGCATTGTACTGATGATTAAGATCTTTTGACGTCTATTGGATAGCTATTGTTTTGATGAGATGATGTGATGATGAGATAAAATTAAGGTTGTTATTTCATTGGATGTTTTTGAATATTGGGAAGGAGTCAAACGTAGTTAATTTTAAGGAACCATCCCAGTATTGACGTGAACGACAGAGGGAAACTACGAAAACCCCTGTCAGGATGGTCGATCATGGTGGGAATCGAACCCCGGTATCCTGAATAAAATATTTTGATCACAAACAACGATTAATAATGAATAAAGTCGAAACTGTAAAAGCGTGCATCAAACTTCACTGATGGTGATTTTTATAGTTTCTATTTGTGCACTTTTTGCATTTTATGTTGCCGGATTTACGCACAGGCTGGCAATACTGAAGCCTAGGGGTGCAAGAGCCCAGGTGGCGCTTGGGCTCTTTAGGGCTTCCATATTTTTGTTTCAAATGAAATGGTATAAAAAAAATGCAACACGGTTATATCATGTAGTTAAAAATGAAACCAAAAGTATCACGAACTTATTCTTATTATTATTCCCATTGATATTATCATTAACACTACAACAACATTGGCCAATATTTACAACTTACAGAATATAATCTAAAAATATGATATTTCAAAAAATTCACTGCGGGGCTATTGGATTCACTGAAATATTTCTTTCTAGGACTTCACTCCGGGTAAGTCGCACCCTGTCGTATAAATATTCATTTGTAATGTCGAGTAACGAGCGGAAATACATTGACGTGCCACGTGGTTTTTCACATTAACCGAAATATATTTTTTACATTCATTCATATATTTTTTACTTTTTACACCAGTCTCACACACATTTTGAAAATAAGTATGAGGGCGCTGAACTAGGTTCAGCCTAGGGGCGCTGGATCCATAAATCCGAGCCTGGTTGCTTCAATTGTAAAACGTTTGAAAAGCTTCAAAAGATGGTAAATTCAGGTTCAGTAAGAATCAAACCTCAGAACACCATTGTGTAGTTCTATTTTTAAAACAATAACCACATCACGTGAGAACGAGGAAGTAGTTAACCGGCCGTTAATATTTTCATTTGTTACTCGACTCTGCCTATTGTACAGGGTCAAAGGCTTGGTAGGAGGTCAAGGGTCGTTAGACTCAAGTCCCCCCCTCCCCTTACATCTACCGTCACGGTACAATAACCCTAATTGACAGTGACGTATGAATATACGTGCGACAGGGCAGATGCACGTGTGATATTGCACGCGAATGACGTATTCAAGAATTACTTATTTAGTTAGGCAAATTAAATGTGTATATATATATATATATATAACGGCCATTTTTAGATTTTTTTCCACCTGTCGTTTTAATCATATAAGTAACCAATGGGAGTTGAGTTATCGAAATATAAGTGTGATGATGACAACTTTTGAACGATGTACGGTTGCGGTCATATAAAGTGGTAGATCAAGCTGAATTCTGAACAAAATGGACGTTGTTATACGCACTAAAACTAGAGGGCAATGTGCATATACACACTCCACGCATAGTCTACCAAAAAATCAGCTGTTAAGCGTAGATTTTAGTTAAATTAAGATTTCATTTTGAATTGAACCATTTTAGGCTCAGCAAGTGAACGATATCAAAATTCCAATTTGATATAAAGTAAAAATTACACATTTTTCTCCAATATATCTTATCATCCATATGATATATAATCATATATGTTATCTTTCATCCATAGCCTTAATTGGGGAACAATGATTTTGTATCAAGTTTCGATGTTATTAAAAAAAAAAAAAAAAAAAAAAAAAAATATATCAACAATACTGCTTGCTTGAAAGTTTATTTTCAATTCAACAATTGGATTTTATAAGTACAGTTTTCAAGAAAAAAAAGTTTAGTGGACGCACTCCATGAAATAAAATTCAAGTCAAAAACTATGATTGTCACAGACTAAGCCACCAGGCTGGCTCAGTAAGTCAACACATTATCCTGGAAACCAAAGTCAAGTCGGGCATAGGTTCGAGTCTCGCATAAGGCATAGGTTTTTCTAAACATCAATCATACCATTGCCTCATTTGACGCATTGTCAAAGTACGCCGTATTGCAAGAATGTCCATGTTATACGCTATGCACAATGTTGATATAAGGATGTAGCGCAATATAACCACGTCGTTGACGTGCCGTTTAACCGCAATATTCAATTTAATTCAATATATATAAGGATGTAAAAGCCGGATGTTGTGACTTTTGTTATAGTTCTCGTTGAGTTCAAAACAAAAAATGAAATGAATGAATTTTTACTTTTTTCGCTTATCAAATAAGAAAAGTAATTTCAAACTCTCCGCGTTTACTCCCTTATCGACATTGTGCTAGGTGTAAGTACGTAAGTACGTCGGGCAGTACGCCTTTTCAAACAGACTCAGTACAATTCGGGCACTATACTACATGCAGGGCAGTGTGCCTATCCACTGACTATTTAGTGTTTGTTTAAAAATAGCATTCACCATATATTTTTATACATTTTAATATCGTTTTTATGAAGATAATGTATTCAAAGCCGACTGTCTATATGATTAACATTCTATTTCTCATTGTTATTTTAATGATAATCTTGTGAATCCTACATTGGACAAAAATAAAATGAAGGAATATTTTTTATTGTAGTCTATATTCAGTGTAGTCCACTTTAGTCTGCTGGAAAGATAAGGATAGACGGCCATGGCCTGTTGTCAAGGAGTTACGAAAAACTGTCAGGATGGTCGACCAAGGCGGGAATCGAACCCCAGTCTCCTGAATGAAGATTTAGCGGGGCGCCTGAAGAGCGTGTACCGGAATAAAGTCGACTTGGTTGTGTGACATAGATTTGGTTGTGTAACCTTACCTGAACCCAAACCACATTTTAAACTCATCCATTCATAAGTATCCCGAACTCCGAAGCCCATGTCACACGACCGAGTCGACTTTATTCCGGTATACGCTCTTCGACGTCCCTGATTCAGCGTACTAGCCACTTGTTCATCTGTCTCAGTATCTATATGGCTCATTTGTATACCGGTACCACCAAATAACCTAGCTGTTGGTTTTTGTTTATTGTTTGCTTAACGACCCTATCAACAGCTAGGTTATACGGGAGCTTTTGGTAGGATCGTTAAACAAACAATAATAATCGTCGTCGTCGTCGTCGTCGTCGTCGTCGTCGTCACCACAGACTTATATAATTTTGTCAAATGTGAGATTTTACGAGCTTGAACTGAAATTTACTAGATTTACTATATCTTATGGTTATTATCAAGTTATTCTTCAAAACACCATTTAAAAGTTGTGAAGTTAAAAGTTCAGTTCCAAAGCCCCTAGTGTGCAGTTATTTCAAGATAGTCCGATCCATTCCCTATTAGGTATCACATTTCAACGAACCTTTCAAACCATATAATATTATAAGTTATAACTTTTTTATATTCGATAATGGACCATTTGATGTATCACCTCGGGCTGTAGTGAGAGGGGATGGGTGGGGATGTGGAGGAGGGGAAGGAGGGGAAGATTCACGATATATGTGATGAAGATGGAACAAGATAGTTTTACTGTTGTACAGGTGAAAAAACATACACAAACAAGTTGAATAGCGGTAAAAACGCTATACTTCGTGTAACGTTGATGTATGAGTTAACAGAGGAAGGGGGGATGTTTTCCTCTAGAATTATTGAAAAAGTATTCAACATATTTTGGAATGTTTATTTTTAACAAAAACATATAAAATACTAGAAATGACAAAATTCCATTTTTTTCTTACCCTTATATATAAACTGCGACTTTACTAAAAATAGTATTGTCACATTATGACTATTTATTTTTTCATTTCATTTTTAGAATTTGATGTTATTTTACAGAATTCAAGATTTTTTTAAAACTCATGTGATCTGTATATATAAATGGCAGTAATCAAATACAAATATACAAATTTAAATCATCTGATTTAAAAGTATTAAAACGACAATATACGTTTCTGCTTATCAACTCTTTATGAAATATTCACTTTTTGTTTGGGTCAATTTGTAAAAAAAAAATGTTTTATATTTCTTATTTCACAATATATTTATTATTCCAAGAGATTCTTCCTTCACACACTAAATTCATTTGCATTTCTCCGCGCTGTCCTCGGTATAGTCGTTTGTTTAAATATGTGTCGAGTTTATTTTAAAATTCATCTCGAACGAATACAAAGTTGACTCTTTTATCATTATAAATTTGAGTTCATCGTGAGCCTTCCCAGAAGCTCTATCCGTCATAAGTCGAGACAAGAGCTGTGGTTAACATCAAGAAATCTGGAGGTTAGAAAACACTACCATCCAGCTCAGAATAATTATCCTGCTTCTATAGAAGTATTCTGAACAATCACGATGGTTGGTTTCCGGTATTCTACTTGAAATCTGTGGAAAACCACGATAAACCACACGACAGTGATGAGACCACATTGAAAAAGGTCGTTTTTGTATTTGTTTGGAATGAATTTTAGCTCAACTTGACATACATTTATACAAACGACCACCGTATAATAACCGAGAATGGAATTGGAGCGATGTGAATAAATTTTATATGTGAAGAGAGAATTTCACGAGACCATTATCTACATATTTTGGATTTTCTGCATATATTATATATTTTCTAGTCCTGCAAATTTATGGAGAAAAAAATTACTTCTTTAAGATTAGGCAAAGTGTCGTTTTTAAAACTTTCTATCAAATTATTTCGGATTTCTATTTGTTTATATTGTCATTTGTCAATTATAGATCACAAAATTATGTGATATATTGCCCTAAGCTCCATGGAAAAATATACTGGAAAAATGAAATTTCATATTAAAAAAAGAAAAATGACAATATTAGTTAATCAGCTGTCACAGTTTATGAAATGGTAGAAATAAAATGTTTAACATTTGTATGTATAGTCTGAAGGTTGTACATGCAGTATTATCCAGTAATTAAACACATACAGTACAATATGCATAGTGAAGAAAACATAAAGCATACCTGTTAAATAAGTTAGAAAAATATATAAATATCAAGAAAACATAAAACAGCTACAGTACAATTATTGAACTCAAAGTTGGCAACATTTTTAGTCGCTTCACAGTCGAACCGATTTTCCACAAAGGTATATGTACAGTTTTATTGATAAATGTTCAGGGAATTTTTGAACGTTTTTTTTGTTTGAGTGTCGGTGTGGATAGAATGTAAAATAACCCTGTGGCACCCAATCCGAACGATCCTACTTTGTCACCCTTACCCATAATTGGAATAACAATGAAGTTGTATCAATTTGTTGATGTTACTTTTTTTAATCTCTTCTTTGATGTGTGGATCGAAAACACATTCAAAATACACAAAAACACAAACGATTGACTTCAACCCTATTAGAGGCCATCACAACCCTGAAACTGCATTCCAACGAATAATTATGATATTAATTTCCCTAATTATAGAGAAAACTAGAAATCATCATCTCAATTTCAGAAATTAATATTTATTCATTTTTCCCCCAGATACCGGTTCTTTTTCTGAGCTATGACGTAGACAATACTCGATTCTATCTATGTTTCCATACAGAATCGGTCATACCTACGTTATGACTTATGGTCTCTAGATGACAAAACATATTTAATTTCTGAAATTGAAATTATTATTTCTAGTTTTCTCCAAAATTAGGGATATATATATCGTCATCATTCCTTGAAATCAGGGTTGTCAGGGTTGTTATGTCCTTTAAGCGTACGCTCATCCAACTTAAATTATATACAGTGAGACATTCTCTACTGCTTGATAATACATGTAGACACAACCGACTATAGGCCTAAAGCATCCTTTCCATATGTATTCACTTACATAATTAACCTGTTAATTTAATCGACTGCCCGTAGATAATTACATTCCATTCTGTCGCCACAACATTTCCAGAGTGCAATCTCCGTATACATGTCAGTCCATTCTCAGACCACACACGTCACAGGATACGTTCATCAGATTAATTGATTCAATAAGTGTTGGCGGTTTACTAGAATTAGACAAGATGTAACTCAATTACGAATGTTGGCGGATTTGCATGAACTATATAGGACGGTAATGGTAAGAGCGATGTTTGATCGACGATAGGCGAAACTTAACGGTAATGGTAAGAGCGATGTTTGATCGACGATAGGCGAAACTTGTCGTTAGTTGTTATCGTTTTTAATACAAAATCATTGTATCAATCGGTTATACTGATGTGGTTTTTTTTTATTATTCGTTCATCATCATTATTTTCAATGCAATATAAATTAGGCATACAACATAATAGTGAAAGTCACTATCACAAATATCGATGATTCGAAATAAGTTCTATTATTAGTACGCAAAAGGAATGTGATTGATTTGACATGTAGGCCTACAATAAATTTAGTTCGGTAATAATGAAATTGAGAAGCAGATAATATTGAAAAATTAAAAGTTTGAAACCCACATTAAAAATACTTGCGCCTGGGAAAATAACCTTTGCATATTAAATAAATACATCGATTATTGCAAAATAGAGTGAATATTATAATACAAATAATACTGTAATGAATACTTGGGAAAACGCCAAAGGTTTTGTGCTAAGGGTGACATGAGAAGGTAGAAATGTTATGAGCCGGACCAAAATTCCATAACTGATTACCAGAATTGGATCTTCAAATATTAAATCAAGTAATAATTTTGTTCTAATTATGTTTGTAATTTATTCCCGTTTTTATGGGGAGTAATTCTCATGGAAGGTTTCAAAGTCTTATTCAAACCGATTTGCGGACAGATGTTGAACAGTTCTTCTATCCATGGTAAGGCCTATATGTCATGTGTTTGGGGATATTTAATGACGATTTGTTATTTCTTCTTCAGAGATATGGAGTAAGACAAAGAACAAAAATCAGTGTCACACGACACAAATATTTTCAGTCAAGTAAAATTCAGTCTTCGTTTACTATTTATGATCATGAACAGAATTTCAGATATACAATCAATCAACAAAACAATAAACAATAAATATAAAACTATAACAATAAAAACTAATAGCATCGGTGAAGCTTTTATATTTTGAGGGCCTGATAGGACAAGATTTACAATAAGAAACACAACTACGTTTTTCGAAGGAGTTAAATGCTCAAAGGTAACGAACTTCGTACAATTCAGTTGGTACGCTACATTATAATCACCCGTGAATACAAGGATACATCATCAGCAATCATCAAAATCTATGAGAGCTAAAAACACAAGAAGTCAATTTTCTTGCACTGAGTAACATATTTTTCTACTTCAGTATCTATTATAATTATTATTATTACTATGGCAACTCTTATCGCTAATTCTCATCCAATTTATCTGAACTTATAAGCCTGTATTGAGATATGTAAATTTTAAAAATGGAACGTAAATAAATACATACAATCAAGATTATGTGAACTGCAATTTCTAACGATATGAGTGTGACTATATATTATGCTGGTAGAAAACGTTCCACCGTGAATTACACTATAGATAGTGTGTTTATTGGCTGTAGATTGGCAAGTTTTGGAATAGTTATAGATAATAAGACGTTTATTTACACGACGGTGATCGCTGCAAGCCATTCACGCAGGTTTACCAACTAAATGAAACACGCTATAGAATGCAGATCGAGACTAAAGCAGATATAATAGACGAAAATATTTATTCCTTTCGTTATACGATAGTATAGATTATACAATGTAATTTGAAAATAGTGGAGACGGTATGAATCGATATCAATAATTAAAATTTAGTTGATATGAAAAAGGTACTCATAAAAACGAATAATAGGGTATTTTGAAATAATCATCATGCATTAGCTTTTATAAAGGACATTTTTCATATCACAATATTGGAAGAAAAGATCAATCGTAATGATCATATTGAGAATTATATCATTATATATAATATATATTTATATATATATATATATATATATATATATATATGTGTGTGTGTGTAATCAAGTTTAATATAATAATTATTATATGATGAAATATCTTTCATTTCATATTGTTGATTATTGTTTGCTTTAGCTAGGTTATACGGGGGGTACGAATGAGCTGGTGATTAGGAATGTATGAAGTGATGATAAGTGAGAGGATATTTACAAAAACCCATGCCTTATGCGGGATTCGAACCCACGCTCAACGGTGACTTTTTCAGTTTCTGAAGCGGTGCCTCAGCTGACCGAGCTACCGAGGGTGGCTTTATCATTGTTATTTTCAATTATGAGAATAATGTAGAATTGTAATAATAAAATTATTATTCAATTGATCAACTGAATAATAGTGAAAGTAACATTTGGAAAATAAAAATAATACCAATTCCCATGAAGAAAATTATCCGTGTGTGATAATCATTATTTAAAACAAATCATTTTCTGATAGAATAATATTAATATGAATCAATATAATGTGGAGGAAAAGCTCAATATTATATACTATAATAATTAAATTTGTATTAGAATTATTATACCAAATAAGAAAAAACAATGAACCATTGTTCAATGTGAAACCGTTTTCGTTCCATTCAAAATCACGTGAATCACGTTTTAGACACATTAGGTGAGAAACCCATGAAAGAATAACCCAGCGGAAACAAAATTAAGAATCAATCTCCGTCAAAAATATTTGTCAATATTCTGAATTACATGTGTTGATTTAATTTGTTAAAATGTTGATTGAAGTCGTTTTTTATAGGCAGAACTGATCCATCGACTAGATGCTATTATGTAGGCCAATATGCCTACGGAAAATGCCTCCATTTTCAAACTTCAGAGTATAGAATATATTTATTTATTTTCAATCAATCCTTGAATAGTACACTATATGAGATCTTCATGGAAACGTGTGGCCGAGTGGTTAATACACTGAACCATCATTCAGGATACCGGCGTTCGATTCCCGTCATGGTCGACCATCCTAGCAGGGGTTTTTCGTGGTTTCCCTCTGTCATCCAGGTCAATACTGGGATGGTTCCTCAACAAAAGAACACGACCGACTCCTCCCCACTATCCAAAAACACATAATAAAATAAACTCTTATCTCATCATCCCATCATCTCATATACCATTCACCGACGCCAATAGATAGTAGTCAGTTCGACGTTAAGCTAATGTATTTTTTTTTTTTAAATGATGGAAGATCGACGTACTCGAAGTCAGGCACGAGTTCTTCCTCAGCTCCAGTAAATATAAAAGAAAAATTAGTTGGCAGCTACCCTACCTTATACAACCGGCAACCGCTATACTAGCAAAAACTTCTAAAATTGTCGTATCCTACTCCCGCACGAAGTATAATAGACTTGGCGAAATTAAATACATAAATTATAGGATAACTAGGCCTTCAATTTGAAATGGAACACTTTTAGGTGAGGAATAAAAGAGCGCTCTCATTTGCTCCCTCGTATTTCGCTCGTATTTTCTCGTATAAAACCCTACGTTACGTCATTTTATGTCGCAGAATATGCTACCTTGTCGCTTCGTAATTACTCTACACCTCCAGGCACGGGAAAGGACTGTCCCGATAGACCGTCTCCTGTAAGATTAGCACTCACGGTCGGGAGTGTCGATTCCTCAACTTGAATCGCCTTCGTCGTTAATGCAACGTGCGTCGTTAAGACAGCATACGAGGCAGAAAAATGAAACACGTTTTTTTTTTTAAATAACTTTTTGTACGTGTATAGTTATAATATGAAGATTCTAATAAAAAAAAAGAAGCAAGTTCCAAGTATATTATTGGCAAAATATTACACGAATTGTATGGCTGATATATAAAACAAAATGTAATTATAAGCCCATATTATTTGAATTTTAGTTAAACGGATGGAGAAAACGAAAGAGTTTGTTGAGGTTTTTTCGCAAGTCTCGTACGATTCAAATGTACGGAGAGAGGATGATTTTTTACACCAAAATACATTGTGTAAAAGATTATATAATATTCAAGTTTATTACAAATTTCTATCATGATTTATCAATAAAACAATTTGTTTTTGCTGACACTCGGAGCTAATATAAATGCTTACCCCACGAAATACTGCTATCATAAAACGTGTTAATTTAATTTACAAAATTAATCAAGTTCGAGGTATACAAAATACAATCATAATATTTACGATCAACTAATCGACTAGGCCTATGCACAGTATATGTATTTTGCTATATGTATTGGAGGTTTATTAAAGCTTCAATTACCATAAATTTCGAATATATGAATGAATATTGAAAGTTGAAAACGACAATTAAACCACAGCGTGAAATTTTTTTCCTGACATTCGTAGATAGAAGCATCGCGATGATTGCGGTGAAGTCTGAACTGTTCTGACTATAACTGACACTCTTCACTGACAGTGACAGTGACACGAGGGTATTTCTTTGACCAATCAGTGACGAGTATTCAAACTATTGCGTCTATTAAGCTGAGGTCTGGCACTTACCATTGGTTGTTACTTGTCAGAATGAATCAAGCAGGCTAGAAGTTGCTGTCAAACCACAGGTCACCCCTGGCAACGGATTAAGTAATTAGTAAATAATTGAAGTGCTGAAACACGTCAACTTGACAATACGTTGTTTTTTTTTTGGAGAAACACTTTGATTTGGAACACAAATCAACAACAACAAATTTTGTTCAATTACACACGATTTGGTACATTAATTGCAAATGTTTTATTCTTTGAAATATCTCATTAAAAATAACTGAAGAATACACACTTTTTAAATTTCGAATGCGAAAGTAGTAACGGAAAAACAATAGTTTGAGTGAAAACGAAACGTCAGTGAAAAGTTGAATAATCCAACTGAAGAAAGTTTGAAAGTTTGAATGTCACTCAAATAACGATTAAAGTACACTAATTAGTAGTTCCCCGCAGTCCTGACACTAATTAGTGGTTCCACACAGTCCTAGCACAAACATATGCAAGAGCACGTGTCTGGTAGTATGAGAGATCGAGTTGACACACTACCTCTCTCGTAGCTACCGCACCGCGTACTGAACAGTATTTGGCGGGGGGTTGGGGGGCGGAGGGGGGATGGTGGGAGGGGAAGGGTATAAGGGGTGGGAGGTGACTCATACGTCAGGTCGATGAAGCTCGCATACACGAACCAACAGCTTACCTTGTTGTCACCTTCACATTCGCATGATAACCAGTCATGAAAAATATTGGGGTAATAATAATTTCATTTATTTTTTATTTTTGTATTGGTAATTAGAAATAGTATACAGATTTCGTACAAAACTCCGCTAAGCTGCTTTCGCAACTTGTCAGCAGAGATTAATCAATTAGGCAATATTAATCACAATGTAAATATTACTAGGCAAACGCGTTATGTGTTGCCGCGTTGATG
Source organism: Brachyptera risi (assembly GCA_964007535.1). Lineage (NCBI taxonomy): Eukaryota > Metazoa > Arthropoda > Insecta > Plecoptera > Taeniopterygidae > Brachyptera > Brachyptera risi. The sequence continues at coordinate 20,014,473 of OZ023337.1, forward strand.
GATGAGCTGGAGCATATCAACTTATCTTTGGATTGGTTATTATATATATACACCTTGAGATCCAAACCATTACTTCACTGCCATCTTATTTTTCCTTATCAATTTCTATGATAATAAAGATGGCTTTGTTTTAATCGTTTACAGTTGAGTGGTGACACCTGTGGCTTGGATCTAATTGGTATCTTGAAATAGCTTTGAGTGATTTACAAAAATTACATTATATATTTTTTTACATCAAAACGGCTGATCGGATTTGCGTGAAAGTTCGGAATAATGTGTATCATTATTATATTAAAATTCCCTGAGAATTTGAATTCTCTCAGATGAAATTTTTTTCACGAATTTTATCCTCTGAGTTATTCTTATGGGATTTTTGAAAACTTTGAAATGAGTTTTCTCAGAATTGGTTCAACCGATTGCGCCTCAAAACTATACAGTATCAAATTAAATAAGGACACTTGTGTATGCCAAGTTTCAACTGATTTTGAATTTTCGTTTAACCTGTGGAGCGCGAAAAAAAAAAAAACAGGCACTTTTTTGGGTATGGTGAAATTGAGTCTTCGTTTTGCTCATCCAATTATTACTCAGCATCTTGTTTTGGAGCTGCTACCTCTGAACGGCAATATACAAGAAGAATAAAAACAGCATACAACAAACAACAGGAACAATAAACAACAAAACCCTATTCAAGTAGCGAAGAAAAGAAAAGAAAAAAAATTGGATGATTCTTGCAGTATAAATTGAAACATTATACTATCAATCAAGGGCAAAAAAATCTCGAAATTATGAGAAAATAGCTGTCAATGTTCCCATAAGACATAAAAAAAATAGATTTCCGATCGATATTCAATATCACCATTTCAATTTGACATTGAATGGAATCCCTAAATTTCGTTATTTTCAATTGATTTTTGATATAGCACATTTCGGTATCGCTTGAATTTTCTTGATCGATTGGCAACCTAGCTGCAACATAGACGAACGACACTTTACAACATATACCAAGTTTATAATGAACATAATTATTGTATATGAAACGGCAACATTTTTTCAAAAATACGCCAGAGTAATCAAATATAGTAATTATTAATTAATAAGCTGCTAGACTATTTGGAGCTGTTATGCACCATCTAGTAGCCAAGCATGCATGAGGGTACTCAAGAGGTAGTAGACTACTACTAAATCGACGTGCAGTAAAACTATGAATAAGAACAAGAATATGTAAATACTTTAGCATTTGAAAAGCTGAAAAATTCGATGAGAATACAACAAGACAAAAAATGATATAACTATGGAATATGGATGCTCCTTTAAACCCTAACATTCAATTCAACAAAATGTTAATTCATTCTGGACTGGCATGATGCATTGGCGCATTTCATCACATGATGTTGAATGATCTAGTAGGCGCAGTGTTGGGGAAATTCACATATGAAAGAAACTTTTTAAAAGTTCAGTTCATGTCAAATAAATCGATCTTTTTCGAAATTTTCGGTTCATGTCAAATAAATCGATCTTTTCCGATCTTTTCGGAATTCAAAATTCCGTTCAAAATTCTTTCAGATACTACACGGAATTTCTTGAAAACATGGATTCTTCACTGTGATAACAAGACTGGTTTTTCCAAATGACTGTTCGGAGCAATTAAAACGCTGAATTAATATATCATTCAATAACAATGCTATTTGAAAAAGAACATTTACTCCATCCAGTGATGTAAATAGAAATTTTATGAAATTTAATTTATAGTGGCATACATGCATATACCTAGCCTTTATGCGATATTTATTTCCTTCCTTCTCTCTTCCTATTTTCTTTCTTTCTTTCTCATTTTTTTTCGCCACGGAAAAAATGGATTGCATGGGGGAAGCGATCGACCCTATCTCCCCCCTAGATACAGTAAGTATGTCGGTTGGTCCCGAGGTTGGAATATGATGAGTCCATAAGCTGCCAAGTCAAATGTCTTATAAGAACTGATTATTATTATTCATCATTGGCCTATATTTTAATCAATATTTCGAACGTGATATGTGAAAAATTAGGTTGAAAAACGCGTAGAATGCACCAAATCGATGACAAAGAACAAAAAAAATCTGGGGCCATGCCCCAGACCCCGAGTACTGAGAGGTGAGCCCCCAGACCCCTTTTTGGCCACCGCCAAAACAAAAATAATAGATTTAAAGGGGGGAAGAGGGGGGGGGGTCAATAATTAATACCATAATCAATAATTATCCTTGCCTACCCTACGATTGTGTTTACGTGACGCCTCTGACAACTACAAGTCACAACACGTCAACCTTGACCACATGCGGCTGCTGGCTTGCCTGGTGACAAGTGATCACATCATGCAATCCCTAACAGCGAATATTATACATTCGGGATAGTCCTTATTCCGTAAAATAGTCAATCTCATTCGGAACTTGGACGGGAAGTACGGATAGTGCGATCGTGTCGAATAGGATTATGAGTGATCTAAAATTATGAACTTTCAAATGAACGTTTCATTCCGTTAAAGATCACCAAAAAATCGAACGTGAAGAAAGTTCAAGATCGTCGACTGTAAATGAAAGCGTTAATTGAAAAGTTCAGAAAATACGAACGCGTTCATTTTAAAAGTTCATTACCCAACACTGAGTAGGCGAACACATTGCCACTCGGATTGAGTGCATCTTTGCTCGCCATCAGTTCCAGATAATCTTGCCATTAATATATTTGGGTTAGGGCACAGGATAATTTGATTAGCGAGAGATAAAAATTCATAAAAACAAAGCTCACAGCTCAGTCACTTGTTAACAGCCCCTTGATATGTTACTGTCTTGCTGTGAACAAGTGAGGCAGAGGTAAGGTCTCCACATTGTTGCTTTTTATATGCAATAACTTCTTTTAGATACGAGAAAAATATTCACAAAATCATATTTATTCCCGAACAAAATTATTGGAAAAATTATTAAATGTTTAAGTGTTCAACAATGACACGGAAAGAGAAAAAAATAATTGTAGTATCCATCTTCTCTGTCAATTTTTTAAACAATACAACTGGGTGCGTTACCACAGTTTCATTCAACTGATAGTTGAAAATGAATTTTATTAAAATGTTTTGTTCCTGAGGATGTTTCAAAATTATAAAGTTGTATTATTCGACCAACATAAAGTGTTGGCTCAATCCAAAGAAAAAAACATAAATAAGATGGATAGAATTATTGCAAAGTGAATAATAGTGAGTGGATGTTCTTTTACTATTGTAAGTATGAAAACAATGACCTAGAAGCTAGTTCTTGAAGTACATAGATCTTTTTTATCGTAGTAATTTTAAATATTGGACTGGTTGGGCTACTGCCTTTTTGGTACAGTACTTTGATTCTTTTTTCATATATATAAAGGTACCTAGCATATATATTTATTTGATTTTCAGGACTTGACGAACGAATTCACAAGATGAATAACACTGACGGTTTTAACTGTGTGTTTAGGACTGAGCTAGCAAGGCAGCTTCAAAATATTGCTAGAATGCAAAGTTACAAATGTCTAATCCATTGCTATACTGACTGAGTACCACAAATGTATTGAGAATAATTACAGGTAGGCCTACTGGTATATGACATTTTATACACATGTGAAATTTTTCAATTCATTCATGTTTGTATCAATGTGAATTTGTCATCACTTATTTATTTTGTTACAGAACCAAAGAGAGCTTGATATTTATAAAAAAATACAAACTATGAAAAAAATTAAAGAGATACGATTTAAATGTAATCTCGATTACATTTTGAAATGTACCAGATTTTTAATTATGTTTTTCAATTCACGAAAATCTGCCTAAGGATAAAGGATGAATCTAAAAATCACAAACTATCTGACTTGATAATTTCAACACCAGGAGATAGTTTCTTCATATCGGTGATTCCGGTGAGTCAATTACTCAAATTTTCTTGGTTTGGTCTTTTGCTGTACTTCGGTAAATTTATTAAATAGCCTACTCGTAAGTACTCGTAGTTTTCCCATTTTTCTCAAACCCAAGACTGTGGACTTTCCGAGTTAAATTCTTGTTTCCATGTTTGTTTAAAATATTAAGCTGACTTGATGAGAACTATTATATATATACTGGAACCAAACTTTAATCGGCTTTGTTGATCATATTCATATTATATTCTTAGAATCCTAATAATTTTAAAGCAATCTATACACATAATCCAATGTTGTCTTTATTTTGCTCAAAACAGAATATGTAAAAACACGGTAGGTCTGTCAACAATGTCCTGATGAACCATGGCATCAAAGGGTGAAAGAAACGAAACCTATTGATCATGTAGTGCAATATCTATCAAAGTTATGTAATCGTGTGCATTCACCTTTGTTCAAAAAGGTCTGCCAGCCTGGGATGGATTCCCGCACATTGCAATTTTTTCTTCAAATATTATGCAAAGGTTTTTTGGCCATGGGGTGATCAAATATAGTTATATGCTGCTAGAATATTTCAAGCTGTTATGCACTATTTAGCGACCAAGCGTGCGAGCGACCAAGACATTTAGCGTGCATGATGGATCTCAAGAGGTACCGATAGTAGACTGATAAATCGACTGTATGATTTATGACAAAAGTAGAACTATGTATAAAAACAGAATATCTCAATATTTTGGCAACTAAAAAGCCGAAAAAGTCGATAATAATTAAACAAGGCCCGAAATGTCTTCACTGTCAACGCGCCTTTAAACCCTAACATTCAATTCAACAATTTCACTCTGAACTAAAATGATAAGTTGGCACGTTTCCTCACATGACGTCAAATGCACTAGTAGGCAAGTTTTGGAGATGCCACAAAGATTGCATACATCTTTCATCGCCATCGATTATCGAGTTCATTCATCGAGTTTCACATAATCTTGCAATTAATATAATGTGGGTTATGGTACAGGATGATTTGATCAAAGAAATATATCACCGAGATACATTACTCAACGTTAAGAAGACTTACATATTTGTGTCTCGGCAGTAGCTTCACACTGCTTTGTAAACCAGGAAGTTTTTTCTATATTCGATATATATTAGTGATAATGTCGAATGCTTTGCTTAGATTCTATTTGTGAATGTCCAATATGGCCAGCGAGATTGGAACGAGCATATTTTGCTATCAACTGCTCGGTAAGATAATAAGTATCTATGATTTAATTAGCAAATGATACAAAACGATATAAACAAAGCTCACAACTGGGTCACTTTTTCACAGCCGGTTAATATGTTAATGTCTTGCTGTAAACAAGCAAGACAAAAGCAAGGTCTCTACTCGACCATCACTTTTTATTTGCAATATCTTCTTTTACACACGACAAATATATCAATAAAATCATATTTTCACCAAAACAAAATCATTGGAAAAATTATGAAATATTTTTTCAATTGTTCAAAAATGCCATGAAATATCAGAATGATAATAATTGTAGTCCATCTTCTCTGTCAAAGTTTTAAACAATACAACCAAGTGCGTTACCACAGTTTCATTCAACTTATGGTTAAAAATGAATTTTATTAAATGTTATTCCTGGAAATGTTTCAGAATCACAAAGTTGTATTATTCAAACAACATAAAGTGTTGACTCAATTCAGAGAAAAAAAACATAGAGAAGATACATAGAATGATTGGAGAATAATAGTGAGTATAGATGCACTTTCATTTTTATAGGTATAAAAATGATGACCTAGAAGCTAGTTCTTGCAATAGAATTGAAGTACAGTAATAGTAATATTAAATATTGAACCGGTTGGGCTACTGCCTTTTTGGAACTTCGATTGTTTTTTTATACCGATATACCTGTACTAGCAAATAAATATATTTGATTTGATGGACTTCACATTGACGAATTCACAAGATGGAAATGAGCTGTTGAGAAATAATCTCACCAGCCCTTTGATGATCTCGTAATAGTTTCCACAACAAACCTGCAAAATTGAAAATACGCAAGCTGATCTGCCTTTTTGACTTCATCTATCAGTAAGTTTCACACTACGTTCTAATTGTCCGAGTTTCTGTTTATCTCCACACTTCTTCACTTCACACTTATTACGGCTATTCTTCAATTCATTACCTCTGCAACCATTGTAATTCCTCATCTGTCCAGGCTTTCTTGTAGAAGGATCACCTTCTATTCCCTCTATACAAATTTATCCAATTTTATAACAAAATTTTTGATGTTTTGTTTTATCCTTTCAATTCAGCAAATTGTTCATTACCCTACGTACTGTAAAGAAGATATACGAAACCAAAAAAAACATTAATCGGCCTCAGTCCAAATTTTGATTCCAACCAACTGAACTTGACAGGACTGAAACTTTGATTAACGGTATGTAAGACTGAAAACATACAAGGAGGTGTGAGCATATAGAGAATACAAAGATGAATTTCAGACGAAACAACATGAGGAGCATTCAGATTTGTTTAAAAATAGATCCGGTAAGTATGCATTTACATATCTGACTTGACTGTTCACTTTCAATTAATCAACAAGTATTAAAATTAATATTATTGCATTTCTTACCACTCATGTAATAAGATTTATAAGCAAATAACAAGGGAACTAAGAGTATATGAATTGGGTGAAAGGGAAAGAAAGAACAGCAGCTTACCGAGGTTTATCAGATACTCATAGTGAAGAGCCCCTGATAGGACCCGGTGGTTATACTACACGAACAAACACACAAGATTTACACGTCCACCCACCCTCCACCACCCCGACAGCCTTGCCACTCGTCTCCTATCCTATCTCCAAACGGAACACCTGCGAAACGGAGAACGTCATTTACCAACAAAAATGTAACTCCTGCCCTACCGAGTACACAAGCTTAGCCATCAATGCCCTCCATACCCGTATTGATGGCCACAGGGCAGACTGCAACATCAACCCTGTTGACATGGACAAAGTAGTTCCACTCCATGAACTTGAAACGCGACTTCAGTGTCTTCACAACACGCAAAATCCGTTCCCTACCATCCTTATGCCAACCCTCAGAGTCAAGGCCCAGGTCCAGGTCCCTTTGCTCTTTTCCCAGGTCTCAACCTTGACTCATCCATAACTTTTCTTTCTCCCTTTTATGTCTTTTTATTCTCCCTTAAAGTCCAGTTAGCTTACAACCCCCCCCCCCCCCCCCTTCCATGTACCAATGCATCAATTTCAACTTGTTTAATTTTACCCTTCATCAACTTCTCCCCTCCCTCCTACTACATTCAATACTCTACACCTTTAACACATGAGTTTCCCCTCCCCCCTTCCCCCAACCCATCTCCATTCCACCAACCACCAACCTGAACAAGCAGCCTTCATCATCTTCATCATCATCATCATTACTATTTACTCTACTGTGACCAAGGCAATAACCGAAACGCCAAAATCTCGTGTGTTGTCTACTTATGAACCTCCGAAAGCTACTGTTCTTTGTTTCCCTTTTACCCAGTTCATAGAAGTTATGTTTACTGTTTTGGATAGCATAATAGGACTACCTACACTGAATATGTAAAAAAAGCAAGATGTTGAACGAGTAATAATATAATATGACAATAATTAGCAGGCATACTAAATTAAAAATACAGTTCCAACAAGATTCAAAGCCGTTAGGATACGGGCAACTGAGGACTATGCCAATATGACAAAAATCAAAGCAATGTGCTGTGACGTATGACACATATTACAACTAATACCACAAGAGTACAATAAACATAATTATCATCTGGGAAACAGCAACATTTTTACGAAAATTATCCCATTTTTTTATTGACGTGATACGTGGAACACATTGGCTTATATCATTAACAATCGCGCCATGTTTGGACCAATAGAAATGCTGGGAATGAATATTTTAAAATCAAAGTAAATATCACGTCAACTAAAATGCACGAAGAAGAGACCGACAAACTAGTGTATCTACCATGGCTGACTGAAGGCTAGTACATGGCTGCACTTATGAAAATCCCCTGAACAATTACATTGTTGGTTATGAACTTATGTGGTATCGACGTTTTGAAGAGAATATTGTTTACTAACAGACCACACCAACAGCTAAGTTGTTTGGGGATATTAAAAAGTGGGTGAACTATAAATAATGTTCACAAAAACTCATCCATTATTATGAAATCGAACCCACAAACGACTTGACATGACTTCGTCTTCCAACGAAGAGCGTACTTGGCTAAGCCAGCCAGGGCAACTGCAAAATACAGCAAGAATTAAAGGATATGAACGTCTAATACATTGCAATACTGAACACCACAAATTTAATAATAACAGGTAAATGGACTTACACCATGTGAAATTATTCATTTTATTCAAGTTTGTAATGATACGGGTTTATCATCACATGCTTATTTTGTTACAGAATGAAAGACCCATCGTAACTTTTATAAAAAAAGAAACTGACAATATGATGCTGCCCACGTCACAACAAAATGTGATAAAAGAAGAAAAAGAATATTTACATGAAAAAGGATGATATCGAACAATCAATATAAATTCGGTACATGTGTGCTTCATGCAGAGAAATAAATGAGATAACGAGGTGACGTCTTTTCTGGCAGAGTATGCCATGTTGACGTGAGCTTCTATAGTGATCGAATGTCTATCTAAATTGTTGCCGTTGACCTTTAGGAGAGGAATTCCTCCATTCTGGTTTTTGTTTGTTTTCATATACATAGTTGTAGTTCAACTTCTTCTGCGGTGTTTATAGTGCCTGCCCGACATCTTGCTAGACTAACAGCACACGTGGAGAATGCCAACGGGAGCGGTGTTCTTGGCAGTACTATGTTGACCTGACGTCACAGCTGGTTCATTGACAACAACTTCTTGTTGTTGATTTTGCGCTAAGAGAATGGCCGCAAGTTGTTCAAGGTTCTTCATCTCATTTCTGAATTGGTTTTTCAATTTATTTTTCAAATCTCCCAACGCCTTTGATTGTTTGTTGATTGGTCGTTCACACTGATATACTTCAAGCACCATCCTCAACACATTGTCATGTTGTCATATTTCTGCATAGATGTATCTCCGTGCTTGGGCCTCGCAATATCTGTCGTACCTTCTCCTTTCCGACATGATGGCGCTGTTCTCGTCACATAACACGTTGACATTGTTTACACAATATTCCAACTCCTCCTCGTCTCACTGTAGACAAAATCGCAGTTATTCTTCTAGCTCTGCAATTTCGTTATGGTATTAAAAAAATGTCATTGGTGGTCTTCCTCCTTCTGCTACTATTTGTCCATGACCTTTTGTATTTCCTCCAAGTGTCAGCTAGGAATACCCTGAAGATAGCATTTGAGCTGGTTGAGCTTGTCTTCGTCTGTCTATTTGTTGGACTCTACAGTTATTTCACTCGTCGAAGTCTTTGAGCCAGTCCTCAATATCATCCCATCTAGCGTTGGAACTTCTCTGTGTGCAAATACGTGAACGGAAACATCGTGTATTTTTGGTCTGCTGTTTTTATTGGTGTTGAAGTGCTTCTTATGCTGTCGCTTGTCTTCGTCTGTCTTTTTGTTGGACTCATTCGTCGTTACTCTCGTAGGAGTCTTTGAGCCAATCCTCAGTATCATCCCATCTAGCATTGGAACTACTCTGCTTGAAAAACGTGAACGAAAGCATCGTGTATTGTTGGTCTACTATTTTTATTGGTGTTGAATTGCTTCCTATGCTGTCGGCTCTCTTACCAAAAAAGTTGGTATAGAAGTACTAATGTTTCTTGCAATAGCGTAAATGGCAACTGGTACGTGAGTTTTCCAAGCTGCTGTTTATCCTGTTGTATATCAACGTTCAAACGACCCTTTGTCCACTCCTTCATCCCTTACAATCCAGACCATCTTCACTATGGTTTCTTTGCCCTTTCCTGCCCTGCTGTTATCGATGAAAAATGGATGACCACAATTGCCGAAAACAGTGACTGTAGTTTGTTTCGGTGTTTCGTTGTCCAACCATCATTCGAGTCGTCCGGCACCTCTATATGTTTGGAAAACACGTCAAGATCAACTGGTTTGCTGGGTGTTACACGGAAGTACGATGTAATAGATTGTGTGTCAGATTGCAGTCAGACGTAATATTAACTTGCCTGGAACGTTTTCAGTCGATGATTTGTTGTTTTCAAGTGTAGCTGTGCCCTCTACGTCGTCAGTATCGTTTCTCAAACATGAGTCTGTAGATCGAGTAATATTGTTAAATGACATTTAATATGTCAATAACTGATCGGAATATGCATTTATCATATTCCTATGCTAAGCTAAGTGTCTTCCTTGAAAAAATTATGCTCATCAATCAAGGTCGTCATTGTTGTGTTATAATGTGGAATGCCAGTTGGCATGGCCGTAACAATATGACAATACTGTCAACGTCACAATGAAGAGTTATGGAAATATTATGACATTCACAATCAATAAAACATCAGATGTGTGCTTCAATATGCAAATGGGCACACATTACAAGGAGCACTATATCCACAGCATTCAAGTTAACTACTGTGTATAAACTATAATTCAGTCTTATAAAACCAAATTATAATAAAAAGTATGACAGATAAATAAGTTGTATTCTACTAGTTTAACAACAAATTGAATACAAACAAACACATATACAATAAAAAAAAATAACCAAGTACACTTTATTATAATAGATTTGCTAGCATTTAAGTACACTTGCACTGTTGCGCAACCTACTGGCAAGGATAATCTCCCGAAACTTGTCCGAAAGTCTACCGGGGGGTGACCCCTTGCCCTAGGTCTGCTAAAGCGCCTCTAGGGCATGCAATCACACACAAAAACTAGACGATAACTTTAGATTAAAGACGCCTGTCCAGCTTGATCAGGGAGTTGAGACGGGCGTTGGGTAAGTGAAGTGACATTGAACATCAAGTATGAGAAGAATCTTGAGAACGTCATGACTACCTAACGACAATCTTCGAGCTATAAATGGGGTACGTAAAGCCATAGGCCGATGGCACAGTCTTATTGATTGAACTGAAATTTGAAGTTATATTGAACTTGATAAATAAATGTCAGTCACTTCAAGACAATAATTGTGATTTTTTCGAAGTCTGTTACAGATACGGTCGGCATCCAAACACAGGAAAACATTGACCGTTTCGGCGACCAGGATTTGGCCATCTGCTGCCAACACAGCAAGGGAAAAACAAGCTATTTGACCATTGGTGCATTATATTTTTGACTTATTGGACTTCCTGCCAATAGATCAAACTGTTTTCTAAAATATATTGTCAACCTCTTAAATCTCTAATATCGCTATCTTTGAAGTCTGTTACAGGCAAACTCCAGTTTCAATGTGTGGTCACAACCAACTCAACTGATACACCGAATGACAGATCCAATAACAGCACTGGGTAAAAGATTATAATTTTAGATTAAGAAATATTTCAACTTCAACAGTCAAGAGATACCAGTTACCAGATGACAGATCCAATTGCAGCACTGCTAAAAGATGAAAATTCCAGATCAAGAAAATATTTCAACTTCAATAGTTAGGATATGAACTTAATACCATCTCAAAATACTCTGTTAATGGTGCATAATTTTAATTACTGAATCTGTTCTTGAATTGACAAAATTTTCTGAAAGACAATGGAAAAAATCTTACGATTGGTGAATAGAGACTCTTCAAACACAGCCTGACGGCACATTTTCTGTATGAATGAACATGGATCTGAGCCTGTAGTAAGCGAATTGTTAGCTGCTTCAAACATTAACGTTGGAAGTCTTAGGTGCGTGTTACAGATGAGGTGAGACCGAGTCCAAACGCGGCAGATGATGAGCGAATGCCCGACAGTCAACTGACTGTCTCGCTAGTAACTACATGCATCGAGATTCTCCAGCTCAACAACACCGTAGTGCATCGCCAGTGAAGTTGAAAATATCGGCGTTCATTCAGGATTATCTCCACAGGACTAACAATGCCTATCAGGAAAAAGAATCCAGTTCGAAAATCTCGAAGACTGAAGAACTGAACCTATGATCCACTGAGAGGACTCGACAAGAAAGTGGCGTGGGAGGTAGAAGACAACCTCATACGAATAGTCGAAAACCCAACTACCTATTGAGAAACGACCGCACACAACAACAATGTAATACTGCCGCCAGAGAAATCGACAACGTTTTCTTCTTTTTCTGTCAATGTTAGAGTTCGTTACGGATAACTCGATAGGACTCACAACGTTAATCAGGGCACAAAAAAGAAGAAAATGTATAATTCAAGACAAACAGACCCTTTTTTCAATTTTTTTATTCATCCTGACGTGGTTTTTCGTGGTTTCCCACTGCCCTTGAAGCAAATGCTTGGATGAAGTACGGTACTAATTGGCCACGACCTTTAATTAGTAGTGATAGGCCTAATTATACCTATCCAGGCCTATCACACTTTTTTTCTTTTTTTCCATTGAATAATGATAAACTTTACATCTGCTGTTATTGGACGAAGTGAATATTGCCTAAGAGCCCTAGTTCAAATTGGAAGAACCTCTCACACAGACCCAACTACACAGCAAGAAACAATACAGTGACAATGTAATACAATGTCAATAAAGTTTTTATCTCCAATTGATCGCTGACAAAACAAACTGCCTTCATCTGAAATATTCAAGAGTTCAAGAGTCTAACGAGAAGAATTATAAAAACAAATATTATATCCATTTTTGATTGCTTCACAACTTTTTGTACATACATACAGTATAATAAACTTTAAATGTTCAACTCGACTACGTTATTTTCTACAACTATTCATATTCACTTTTTCTATCATACTTATATTGGAACTAACCAACGCTAACGATAACGCTGTAATCATGGAGTTGCTGTAATCATGACTGAGATCTACTGGCGTTGGTGAATGTGAATTAAATAATGGTAAAATGAAATGAACGGTCATTTTAATAGATATTTTAGAAGGTGGATAGGAAACGACATGGTCTATTTTGACGAGTCATCCAGGTTTTCACCTTAATAGTAGAGGGAAACCACGAAAAGCCTCAATGGTCGACAATGGTGGGAAACAAACCCCGGTCTCCTGAATGACACTTCAGCAAGCTAGCCACTGGTCAGTAATTTCTTCCAAAAATTTAATAAACCAGCTATTGCACCAACATTGAAACTAGGAAAATGCACTATGTATTTTCGCGTTGATGGATTGAGCTACAACATATCAACTATCTTTGGTTGTTATCCTTGTATAGTACGTATATCCACCTTGAGATCCAAACAATTACATCAATCCCTCCTATTTTATTTTATTCTAAAATAATAAAGGAATTGTTTTAGTTGTTTTTAATTAATAATTGGTGACACTTGGTGTTTGTTGAGTGATCTAAAAACATTACATTATATATTTTGTTACATCAAAACGGCTGATCGGATTTAAATGAAAGTTTGGGATAATGTGAATCATTATTAGGTATATTGAAATTCTGCAAAAATTTGAATTCTCTCGAAGGAAATATTTTCTACGAATTTTCTCCTCTGGGTTATTCTTATGGGGCTTTTAAAAACTTTGAAATGAGTTTTCTCAGAAGTGGTGCAACCGATTGAGCCTCAAAACTACAGTATTACACTATATACTAAACTATATACAGTATTATATTAGATGAGGACACTTATGTATGCCAAGTTGTGAAAGAGGTTTTCCTTTATATGCTTGTTATATATGTTACAAATGTTCAGTTTCTTTCTCCACCCGTCAACTGACGAATATGTACGATTGCACACGGTTTTACTTTACCAATATGCCGCGTACAGAATGAGAACCTTACCGGCTTGAGATTGAAGATGAACGTGGACGATATTGTGAGCGGCCAACACTTGGTCTGTCGATCGAGTCGGGCTCTCATTCCATTCAACAAACTCTCATACGCGTCAGCATGCAAGGGTACCACCTTTTTGCATTGCATAAATTCACCAAAATCCTATTACAAACACAACAAACACGAGGCCATTATCATTGCTGACATATCACATCTACTGCTGACTATACTATATGAACTCGATATAACATCAAATTATCTGCTTACTATACAATATATACGAAATTAAATAGATAGAAGACATTGTTTTATTGACAATGGTAAGTAAAAAGTAGGGTTGAACACTTGTAAGTTGAAATGGTTCCAAGACAAACACAGAGACTCGGTTCTTTTTTTCAATTACAATCGAAACTTGATACAAATTCTTTGTTCCCCAATAAAGGCTAAGGATGTAAGTAGGATTGTTATTACAGGGCACCATGTCAAGGGTGATCTTACCATCCCATTTCAACTATTTTGTATGAAAAACAAAAACTTTGTCAGGAGGACTGCACTGTCTTGAGTGTTGTAAATGAGAGTAACATACTTCATAGCGTAATTTTCAACAATAGCATAGGCTGAACATTTTGCTCATTTAGAATGTATATAATTCCCCAAAAATCAAGTAATGTATCCTGCAGTGTAAAAGAACCTTAAATGATTATTTCGACAGGTCAACATTTATTTGCACAATAGTGACATTGATTTCAAGTATATAAGTTCAAGGCAATAATAGAGCTTCAGTGACGTGTCAGTACAACTGCGCACTATATTTGATGGGACGAGAATGTCGTAGAAATAGAATCAGATGCCTTCGTCACGGCTCAGAAGAACGGGCGAGTCTCGTAGAGATAATCAACGAACTGAATTATTAAACTGTATCCGAAATTGAGATGATTTAGAGTTTTTTCTACAAATAAAGAGGGCGTGAGTAGAAGATTTATCCTTCATGTCTATCCCAGAGCTGAGGCCTTGTAATCAATTTGGGACTTATTTTTCAATTTAGTTTCATTTTTTTGATCCCAGCCTAATGCACCAACTTAGATAGTTTCTTCAATAAGTTTTTCCTGCTTGAAAAAACGTACTCGAGATTCCACTCTACTTCGAAGTTTCAACAATTTCTTGGTATCATCTCGAGGGTATCGAACTGTAGAAGTACAGTTCCTCTTATAAATACTCTCATATAAGTTTCCTCATAAATCCAAGTTATACTCTAAAAAAGTACTTTACTTCTCTTTACTTTAAAAGTTCAACTGCAGAAGGCTTGATGGGACAAGCAAATAAATTAATAATACTCTACCTCAGTAATAAATGATGCTACTACAGTTCACAATTCATACAGCATAAGACACTACCCTCGATAGAAATTGCCATTTCAATTTATTTCAACATGAAGCAATACGGAGGTCCAACTGTTTTCTAGGTTAAACATAAAAACAGTGGCAGTTCTCAACAATTCGTACCCCAATCTCTAGGTAAAATATCAAGGAAGAAATGACTGGACAAGTATGGTACAGTATAAATATCACACAATTATTGGTATATATTTAACATGAAGTAGTTTTATTAATAGTACTTCATTACAAAGAAAGCCATTGTTTAATCTTCTTCTTCTTCGGCAGCGGCTCCACTGTTGGTAGCCTTACGGAGGCTCTTCCTCTTGACGCGGCCAGGTCGGCCACCACCGTACGGCGACTTCAGACTGAAGTCGATGTGTTTCTGTGAGTCGAGACGGACGACAAAGCTCGGGACGTTCACCACTTGCTTGCGGACACTGTAGTGACAAAATATCAAGATTATTAGAAAGTTTGCACACGAATGAAAGGAATGAAGGTCAAAGACTTCTGTACTCTGGTTGCATAGGGATTAACATCCTACCATACTCTGGGCCCCCTAACCTTTCCCTTAATGAAGAAATTAGTTTCTATTTCTCAAAAACTAATCTTGTTGAAACAAATCAGCTGAACACGTGCGTCAAACTTTGTAGTTTCTAGGTAATGTAGGCCCTACAGATAAAAATCTCAAATGTTCTCAAGGGTAGCAACAGAGCCAAGCTGATCAGACATCTAAGGAAGTTTTACAGATCATCATAATCACATGTAAAGGAGAATAAATATCATCATTTTAGCTTGGTCAAAGACACACAATTATAATATTTACACAAATTTCAGTATTTTATCGGCTAAAAAAGTGAAAACAGAAAACTGTTCTAAATAAGGGAACACGTCTACTCAAATATATTTCATAGGTCGAAGGAAGCTGGCCAAAGTACCGTATACAAATTAAAATATTGGGTCATTTATCCACTACCTCTCAAAGTCAACACTGTTGAACCAATTCAGTTAAGAGACCGCAGGCGCTCTACACCCGGGCTCGTTGTTCGCTCGCTTCAGACTCGAGTTTCAACATGCATCGTGTGCTAGGCGCAACCCATAGACTAGCCCGCCAAACTAATATTCACGTAGACGCTTTTCGGCATTCAAAAAAATGTATCTAGGTTTTCGTAAACTAAATTTCTTTCATTTTCCATTTGGAGAATTTGAAAAATTACAAATTCTTTGTTCAAAATTCTCTAAATGCGATAAACTCCGTTTTTAGATTAAACAGAATGCGAAAACAATCATATTGATATCTCAAAAATTACGGCCGTGAGAGTTTGCGGCGTGAAATCAAGCGCCTGCGGCCTCTTAGGCATCTGCGACAAACTCCATAGTTTCCATGTTATATAGGCCGAACAAATAAAACCCCCAAAATGTCCAAAAAGGATAGCAACAGATTGTTGCCCTAGCCAAGCTGATCAGACATCTAAGGAAGTTTTACAGATCATCATAATCACATGTAAAGGAGAATAAATATCATCACTTGAGCTTGGTCAAGACACACAATTATAATATTCTCACACATTTGAGTTTCAATCAACATGGATGAATAATTTACATGAATCAGATGGCCATTATAGGGCATACACCTGGGATTAAAACAAGGTATTAATATTGCCCCGTGATGGGAAATTATCAACGTGAACGAAGTTTCCTGCTGGAGGGGCATTAAAAAACCAACAATTACAAAGAATGTGTATACTATGAACTATGAACGTACATAGATCTATTGAATAGGAACTGACCAGTGAGAAAAAAAAATGAAGCAGAAAATGGTACTACATAAAGGAAAACATCCCCAGGTATATAGAATATTGCATATAAGAAAGTTGAACAGATCATTTTGCATCATTTGGAAGCACAATGAATAACATCACTAGACCCAAAAATATACAAAGACAGGCTATTTATAATTATTTCAAGGTTTACCATTTCATCTCGCAAGTCGACGTGAACAGACGTTCGTCCAAAAATTAGCTAGGTACAGCTACAGACATTAATTATTAGGAATACCTGAGAGCACTGAACGTGAAATAAATAATTATTTCAATGTTGTACATGCTCACATCTACTCCTAAGAGAATCAAAAGACTCTCAGAATCAAGTGGCCTGCCTGAAAAAAACTCGAGCTTTCATCTACATGGCACGAAAGGATTCCTGATGGAATAAAATACAACCACACATAAACAACAATGGAAGACGGAAAAGTCACAACGGGTACATACATGAATCGATTGTATCCTTGACATGAATCAGATGGTCACTATTAGACATACACCTGGGATTAAAACAAGGTATCAATATTGCCCCCTGTGATTGGAAATTATCGACATAAACGAAGTTTCCTGCTAAAGAGGCATGAAAAAAACAGCAATTACGACGAATGCTCGTAATGACCACTAGTGATAGGTGTGGCTAATCGCCAGGGCCACCTTGATCTATATATCATGTGGGAATTTAGTGATACTCTGATAAATAAGTGTGAAATTTGATTGGATGTTGTTTTGTGACGTTTGTGGGCAGGTCAATCACTAGTCGTCAATTGAAGCTCCGTCACAAACTGCAGAATACAAATATGCTGCCAGAAGTTCACTACCAGTACTACAGTAGGACCTCTTCAGTATATTCTTCACCTTGATAACTTCCATTCTTTTATCCTATCCATATGCTCCTACATGTTGAATACCTAGTTTCTTTGGCAAGTTTTTCACACAGGTTATTTTTGCCTGCTTCCCTAAAAACCATAGGCCTACTATGGAGATTCCACTGTAATCAACAGTAATGCATTATTGATTACACACACACAACTACAGTAAATCCTTGATCATTTCAAACTTGGGGGAAAATACCAAATTTTGAAAAAAAAAGGAAATTCATGGCAAATGTTACTAGGATGGGTGCTACACGCTCCAGAGTCAAAACAACGCATTGTTATTCATTAACCTGGGGTCAGGAACAAAGTTCACTTTAGATTGACAAATTTTGAACTGAACAAGTTTGAATAAACAAGGGTTCACTGCACAATGGGCTTACTATAGCCCTTTTTTTTATATTGGGTTTTAACGACGCACTGTAATGATGACTTAGATCTATTGGCGTCGGATGAATGATTGATGAGATGATGAGATGAAGGTTTCAATGGGTAATGGGAAGGATAGTGGGAAGGAAGCGGTCGTGGCCTATATTGTGGGAACCATCCCGGCATTAGCCTAGACTACAGCTAGGGAAACCACGAAAAACCTCTGTAAAGATGGACGGTGACGGGGATCGAACCGGGTCTGATATGTCCTTTCACCTACCGGGTCACACGAAGCAAGTGCGCTAACCACTCAGCTACTGTGCCGGTTACTATAGCCTTATTGGAACAATTATTATGTATAAAATAACTCCAAGTGCAGAAAACTGTTGGGCATGCCACATTGTTTCCTAGGCCGGAAGGCAAAACCACAAATATAGAAGCAACAAGTGATTAGTGTTTACCGAATGTGTCTCTGACGGATGAGAACGCGGGCGTGATGGATGGACTTAGCCAATCCAAGTTTGAAAACCTGGGTCTGGAGACGACGTTCCAAGAAGTCCTCAATCTTCAAACCGAGAACGTAATCAAGCTTCATCTTTCCCTCATCCAACACTCCAATTCGAACCAATCGGCGCAGTAATGCATTACCTAGAAGAAACAATTGACAGATCCAATTAAATAACCATCAGTAAGTCAGTGCAAGGCAAAACTGGAAGCAAGCTAAGCATACTTTTTTCGTCAGTAGTATTTGGATCGTCAAGATTTATTCAGACAAGAAGTGTCAGATTAATATAAAATCATCACTGAAAAAAGCATGTGGAAGTTACAGCGGAAAAACACAAAAATGAGAGCCTCGAAACACACCTTCGAAGAGACGCTTCTGGTCCTTCTCTTCCCGGGTGAGCAGTTCTCGGGCTGCCTTACGGATTTTGGCAAGAGTGTATTTCACCCTCCAGACCTCTCGTTTGTTACGGAGCCCATATTCACCGATGATCTTCAACTCTTGGTCGAGACGTGCCTTCTCATAAGGTCTGCGGGGGGTAACATAAGTCTTACTGAAGACCGACGGAACGCGGTTGTTCACCATTTTGGACTAGCTGCACCACTTCTAAACAAAATTATTGAAAAATCAATGTCAAAAAATAAGGACAACTAGGGGTAGGGCTACAAAAACTTCCCCCTAGGCCTAGGCAAGACAAATGAATTTTGACACCAATGCGCTCGTTCCACCTGACAATATCAACCTCAGTCTGTCTAGGCCCTAGCAGTAGACTCAAGCCTGGGCTAGATGTGTAAACCTAGCCTACCTAGGTCCTACAGGATGCCTAACCATATGCAGTAGGCCTATAAGCATTGTATCTCCTTGATATGAATCAACTCAGGTAATTAGAACCTTGTTGGGATTAATACAAGGATTTTTATTTAGCCTCGAATGATTAGAGATCGTGTTAATAATAACAGAACGTCCTCTTGCCCACTCGAGGCAGAAATGTGACATGGTATGAACACAGACCCAACATGCCGTCCGAGATTGACCGAAAATAGATGTTCTTCAACATTGTCTCAATATCCAAGAACTTCTAATCAATCTTTCGCAAAATAGACATGATCAATTACCCAAAAATAAGAAAGATATATGAGTAATGGGAAAATTAGAAATTAGAAACAGTTATATCACACATTTATGAAATATAACATAAAGTAAACTTACGGCAGCTCTACGACGCGTGATGTCTTTCACTGAAATGAACCGGAAGAGTGAGTGTTGTGTTGATGACTTTGAGGCTCTCGTTCTACTTCCGCTATTGACAAAAGTCATTCCAAACTTGCAAGTCAAGCTAATGATGAAATATTGCAATATCACATGATTTGTTCTTATTGAACTCTGAAAATTCCATAAAAAAAATATATTGAACATTATTTATTTCAACTCCATTGCAATCCAAGTCCAAATCATTTTGACATTTTGTCTTGCCAGACCAAATGCCAGACCGTGGTCACAGCCTTCTTTGTTTGAAAAGTGGATCCGTCCAGAAATTGAATAACTAAATAAGGAAGGCAACGGTTTGAGGTTTCACCACGTTCAAGTTGATTAGGCCTCTGCCTCTACTGAATAGAACCTTTTAGATCACATTGGCCCTAATACGAATGATCAGAATATCAAACTGTGGCCTAGTGTGAGTATTATTATAAAAAACTTTGTGTAATGATCCAAGTAAAGTTTCTGTTATTTTGACACACACGTCATAATTGAAGCTTTCAATTGGATTAACCTAACCTAACTTTTGAAGCAAGTATATGGCACTTGCATCATTGATAAAGTAGTCTCTAGATAGGCCATAATGAACTCCCAGCATCATTCCTCTGCCATCAAGGCCAGTCCACCCCTGAAGGTGGTGGCTTAACAACTAATCAATCACCATACTCAGTCCAATGTAGGCCTGTGTGTCATGAAGTAAATTAACTGCTACTTTTTCTCTTTTAGGAGAACTAACTACCAGTATACAAGAAGTTGTTCACAATGTCTCTTAAGAAGAAGTCAGTATCTGATAAACTCCTAGACCTGATAAATCCTACACCAGTTCACTTTGACCCCGAGGAAGATATTCATACTGAAACTGTAGCTCGAGTTGTTGACAACGATTACGATGAGGAGTTGAGCGATGACGACGATGAAGCCCTCAGCCAATTTCGGAAGCAAAACGTGGAGCTGATTGAAGACACTGACGAGCGATACATCGGAAAGAAAGTCACGAGGAAGTCAATCGGCAGTGCAGTACAGAGTAGTGATGAAGAAGTTATTTCCGGAAACGAGAGTAGGAACGGAGAAGAAATGGAAGGAAGTGATGAAGAATTGTCAGCCTCAGGTTTGTGTAGAGAACTGGAGTAGACTATCATAATTCAAAATTAATTTGAGAGGCACTGCCCTCTGAGAGTGAGCCGAAATGATGATGTATATTAGGCCTACTGTTCAGCCTGAAGCACTGTAGATATATGCAGATCAACTGATGAAGGTGAAAATCCAAACATAGATGGGCCTATGATGTATATGGTGTTGAAAAAACGTTACTTTATGGCAATATAATCAGTTGGTTATTAGTTACCGGTAGTTAGTTAATTAGTCAGTTATAATTATGAACTAATTATAAATTACTGTATTGTATGTGGTAACATACCCTAGGTAACAATTTTTATCACCTATGGCCATGGGTTGTTTTCATAATGTGGTCAGATGTATCAAATTGAAATAGGATATTCAGACTAATTCTTCAATTAAATTGTCCATTTCTTTAAATCATAAAATTAGGACTGGTGCAATTTGTAAATCTGGCACTTTCATATTTTTTTTCATAAACTGATGTGTTTTGTATCCATATTATGTACACATATGTTTCCAAACATTTTTGAACGAAACAGGCTGAGACTTCGTGTTAGTGGTTGCTGGTAGGTAAACTTTCTCGCAATTATAAGTATACCGCTATTTCACACTTCAGTAGCGTCTTCGTTAATCGACTAAACGGTGTGTTTTGTGGGCAAAATGACTTTTTCATTTTGTACGATAACATGGGAGCAAAGAGAAGGTGCTCCAGCTGAGTCCGTAGAATATGGAAGAACAGCAAAAGCGCCCCTTACAATTCCGATCAAAATATTAGCAACTTGTACAGTACCCGGCATGATTAAAGAGCCAATCGGGACTAATGACCAACATAAGGACAATAGAAATGAGAGGGAATCACGCTGTGGCCTACAGCCAGACGGAAAATGAACGGGAGCAATAATGATTCTCGTAACTTTCAATTATTCACCACATATGAGATTGTCTGAGAGTGTCAAAATGAAATCAATGGCAATTTCGTGAGTGTAGAGTAAATTTGCGGTCTTCCTCGAATACCATTCCACCCCAAAAAATTGAATTTACAAGTTTTTCCCTGCATGATTTCTGGATTTATAGACTTTACTACTTACTAACATTCAACAATATATGAACTTATGATAAGTTACTGAAAAAATAGAAGTGAAAAAAAGACAGCCAATTTTAACAAAGTGGGTTTCAATTGGACACAACAAGACAAATTGAACTGCAAGACCTTTTTTCTTGCCTCCCCTGGGCCGCAAATATGGCAATTCCACAAGTTGAAGTAACCCATGCTCGAACTTGTTCTGAGACTAACAAAAGCGTGATATAACATCCCTTATACTCATATGCGTATATATAGCATAGGCGTCAACAACACTCACAATACTGGCCTTTCCTTGAATTGTTTCCAATCTTGAAAGACAGTTGACTTCCTTTCTAATTTTCCAGGGAATAGAAATGTCAACAAATACATTTGCTGCTTTTGTTTTCAATGCAACCGCAAAGTATACAAGTATATTATAAAATGGCACGTCTCGAGCATTCAGCAGGTAAAAACGAAAATTCTAATAGGGCCCCCCAAACTGGCGGGCGGGCCTGGGCGCACCTGCGGGCACCTAGTTCCGCCACTGTGGCAGTGTCTGAAAATAGATTATAGAATTGTGTACAGTGGAGACTACATTGTAATATCTTTTATTATTCATCTCTTATCTTTGTCGCGTCATGCAGTGGGAAGTAAGATGGTAGGCCTAGATGAGGTTCATTGATTAATTCAAAAATCAATATTTTGTTTTTCATATTTTGAAATACACCAACTCACACATATTGGTGTATGTAGGCCTACTAGCTTCAATAATAAGTTCAGATCTCAGCATTTTCTACGTCATCTTGTACCAAAGAAATTTTACTTGAACTACTATCGACTGTTGCAGGATCTGACGATGATTCGGAAGGTGGTGAAGACTTATCCGGGGTTGAAGTGGACGATGATGATGACGACGACGATGAAGAAGAAGAAGAAGATGATTACAGCATCAGCCAGTCGCAGCCTTCAAAAGAGGACACCTCATTCCAGCATCTTGCCACCAAGAATCTCGGTGCCGAAGTTGATAAGGGCAATGCTATTCGTCACCAGCTCGGTTTGTGGGATAATCTGCTCGAATGTCGAATACAGCTACAGAAGTGCCTCGCCGCTGCAAACAGACTGCCCCAACCAGAAGTAATACCGCAGTTCATGTCTCAAGGCGGGCCAAAGTTCAATACAGCGGTCAATGTAACGAGAAAATCTCTTCAAAATGTACTCGATAAACTATTAGACCTACGTTCCACGAGGCTCCAGTCTTTCTCGGAAACTAAAAGTATTGGACAAGGTAAGAATAAAAAGGCTCTGCAAAGTGATGAGGAAATAATGAGTAGTGAGGATGGTGAGGAGAAAGAAGAACAGGAAGAGAAAAAGATTCAACCGAAAAACAAGAAGATGAAATTTGGTGATTATTCTACTCTTTTAGGCGTACAACATAAAGAATTCATCGAATATCGTAACGCGACTATACAAAAGTGGAACGATAAAACTAGAGTGTCGCTTGGAAACGTCAATAGTCGTAGTTTTTCTGCGTTTGAACAATCGACCATACGTCAGATCGATCAAATCATGACGAATCGTCAACGTTTGATTGGACGAACGCAGCTGAAACGTTCCGCTTACAAGATATTAGGCAAAGAAGTATCCGCCGCTCCTGTTGAAAGTAAAACCGAGGCGGAAGAAGAGACGATGGAAGATAAAGTAAAAGAGTTTGATGGAGAGATATTTGATGACGATGATTTCTACCATCAGTTATTACGAGAACTAATTGAGCGTAAAGCTGCAGACGTTACAGACCCACTACAGTTAGGAAAGCAGTGGTTAGAGTTACAGAAGATCAGGAGTAAAATGAAGAGGAAGATTGATGTGAGAGCAACGAAAGGACGGAAGATAAGGTATACTGTTCATCAGAAATTGGTGAATTTCATGGCTCCTGTTGCTGAGAGTCCTTGGAATGAAGAAGCAAAGGCAGAACTTTATAATTCACTATTTGGTAAAAGTTTATAATCAATATGTTGATGATGTTTTGTAGGCCTGATTAAACAATTCTAGTGTACAAGTACATATGTAATATTCTCTCTTAATTTTACATTATCTATAGGAATATGTTGAGTGCTTCCAACCTATAGGTCACAACCCAAAATGAGATCACAATAATATTTGCATGATGTGACACATTTTTTGTAACACCACTCGGCTTCCACTAGATGTTCATGCAACAATTAAATATCAAAATTAGCCTACATTGAGAAATGAAACAAAGAATGAGACATTTGTATTGCTTGTCTACTGCCTGCACTACTATACGCAGATGTATGGAGATTTTTAAGTAGAGTTAGAAGTTTTCCTGAAAAATAGAACCTTCGAAAAAATTGATATTTCTCCTCTTTTCCAGAAAAAAATGGATCATTTGATATATATATATATATATATATATATATATATATATATTTTTTTTTTTTTTAATATCATTGAAACTTGATACAAAATCATTGTTCCCCAATTATGGCTATGGATGAAAGATGGGATCGTTTGAATGGGGCACCACAAGGGCGATCTTACCACTCCATTTTGATTAGATGAAAGTCTTGTGGCGCTATTTTGAATTTTTTCGTGTAGGCCTACTGAGATATTTAAGTAAAATAAAGTAGTCTATTTACCACCAATGACTTACAAAGTCAAGGATTCGATTACTTAGCAGTCAAACTAAGAAACTAGTAGGCCTAGCTGTACAGACAAATCTGGAAAAACAATAAAATGACTGAAAAGAAAGATTATGATTAGCTTAACAACCCCACTAACAGCTGGGTTCTACGGGGGTACGAATGAGCAAGTAATTATGTAATTATAAACTGATGGTAAGTGAAAAGACGTTTACAAAAATCCATGCCTTGAGTGGGACTCGAACCCACGCCCAACGGTGACTTCAGTTTATGAAGCGGTGCCTCAGCTGACCGAGCTATCAAGGGCGGCAGGAAAGAAAGCGATTGTAGTGTCCTGAGTCAGAGGCTGAGACCGATTCTGATGGTGATGTTATCAAGATAATAGACTCAATTCGGCTGATTCCCGCAGAAGACCGGTTCAGAATGAAGTTAGATACCTTGGTAGTCTGTCACAGATTCTGCTACAATCTTAAGTCATGAAATTATTCCCAAAGTAAAAAAATCAAAATTATCCTGAAATGAAATGTCAATTTTTCCAACTTACTGGGCAAAAAATGGAGAAACATATTTTTTACAGATTTTTTGGTACCTTTTGAAACTTTTTAGGTCTGATATATTAACAGCTGGTGCAGAGGAAGTTTGATTTGAGTGGGAGACGAACCTAGTATTTCACGCCTTTTTATTGTTCTTTGGTAATATCAGAAGCATATCAAACACAAGTTAGCAGATACTATTCTGATGACGTGCCGTAAGTGATTGTCAAGGTGTTGAGATATATAAAGTGGGACCACTTACCCTGTATCTTTCTTCCTACGCGCCTGTATAAGAATGTTGCAAAAATAACAACTCTAATCCTTCGGTTACACAACTACAACTTACACTGACAAAAATTATAAAAGAATAATTCATCAGAGAAGACAACTCTTGCACCAATTAATGTTCCAGTACAGTAGTAGCATTTTCAATAATAACAGTTGATGTACTACAATTGATCATCATTACGTTTGCCAAAACATTTACTGTACTACTATATCAAACAATACTACTAGTCGGTCATTTTTTTTGTATCGGATTGGTTGTTTGTGACCAAGATTTGGAATCAATTACTTCAATTTTATTCTGATTTTTCATATTATTTTTCACTGAATATATTGTTGATTCATCTTGTTGATCATATTCATGATATTTGGGTAAAAATTGCGATTATGCCCTAGAACAGGGTCAAAAATAAAATTTCGAACTAGATCAATGGGATTTTTCAAATTTGTTTCCAACTAAGCATGCAACTTCTCATCAGATTGGAAATTTCAAATAGAGTTCAGAAACTCATCATATTTTTTATATATACCGGTATATAATCGTTTCCCAAACACATAGACTATTTATTTTATCCTTGTTACAAAAAATGTAAAGACGGTTTTTGATGTGATTGAGATAAAATTTCAAGATTTTGGTGATGAAACATACAAATTTGAGAGTACATTTAGAAAAAATCGTTTTTTCTCAAGATGAGATGGCAGTTATGGGTAGGACGTTTCTAGGGATGGAAAATTTAACACGCCAATTTGGTTACGATTTCAACCAGCTTTTTCCCCAAATATGTTGCCTACGAACGACATTTATGATATTTTCAACAAACTAATGATTTAGGGGTCAGAAATTGAATTTTTCCATGTGCATTTAAATTTAAATTATCTATGGGTCAAAGGCCACGCTATAAAATATTCTAGGTTATCGAAAAAAGATTACGTATGTAGGCCCTATTATTCTAATTCTACCAAACTTTCCAATCTGAAGAGTCGTCACGTGTTTTTGATAAAATATTAGAAAATCGCATGAAACTAAAGGGTAGAATATAATTTTTAACGCCATCTCAAGTCATCATAATCACCAGTTTCTTCCAAATATCATAAAGATATAGTCGGAAACGAAAAAGCATATTCAAAATCGAAACCAAATTGTAGTAATTGATTTACCACCCCTGAAAAATGTACACGTCCACCACCTCCAAACGGATGGAAAATCTCAAGACCTTTTTTAGATAAAATTCGCCGTTTCTTCTGAGTATATCATTAGGTTTTCAAGCTTCTATCACCAAACCCTGCAAACTTAAACTTATAAGCCGCAAAAAAATATTATTACAAATTTCTGTCTGGGTTAAAGGTCATGACCTAGTCATGAGTCATCGAAAAACGATCAAACATGTATTATCCGAATTTTACCTGAAATACCTAATCTAAAGAATTGTCGCATGTTTGGTTGAACTTCTTTAAAATCACACGACACACTATAGGTTGAAATTTGATTTTTGACCACAATATAGGTCATCCAATTCTGTTTGTTATTGAATATTCTTCACAAACAATATATTCAGTAAATAAATTAAAAAAATTCAATAGTGAAATAAAGTTTATAGTCTATAAATTCGGAGTCAAATTGAATTTAGTCAATTTTCCACCCCCAGAAGTATTTCTGAATACGTCCTAAAAATGTCGTGCTTCTGTCACCAATTGCTTGAAAACTTGGTTTCACCCACTCGACTAATACAAAATCATTGTCTGATTGTCTCCTAATGTGAGTAGATTCGTTCGGACGGGGCACCACTAGGGCAAACTTACCACCCCAAAAAATAATCAAAATAAGGTGACTCATTCAACAAACAATAAATCTTGAGGTAATAATTCCAGGGATAGTTAACAAATCGAACATTTAAATTGGGAGAAAAAATATACAATTCATTGACATGATAAATTACTCAAAGAAATATAATGTATTCATAAAAATTATGATGACCCCTCATACTATCATACTTAAATATATAACCTACTGTAAGTTATACAGTACAAGATTTTATTGACCCTTTCAATTATTCATGTCTTGTTATCTACATGGTAATTTCAAAGACAAGCCAACGATTGACACATTGTATCGAGATCGGAAATGCGGACATTATCGCCCTTCAGGATAGACAACTAGATGTGCAAGAAAGAAACGCATGCTGCCTATAGCTTCCTTAATTCATCGAGAGTGTATTGAATTATCAAGCGTTAATACATATATATATATATATATATATATATATATATATATATATATATATATATATATATATATATGTATATATATATATATATATATATATATATATATATATATATATATATTAAAATATATATATATATATTATATATTTGAATATATGTGCCATATATTGGCTGAAAATGTATCATACAAAATATATCCGACTCCGAGATAGGCCTAGGCCCATATGATGCGTGTGGAATTTCGTGGAAACAAAATCAATATAGATGAACCATCAACCAATACAAATTTCCAATTCTTTTCACGAAAATAGTTTTCCCCTAAATATGTGAGTATTTTTGAGAAAATATAATAATAATAATAGTGAATTTATTTCCTGATTGCATCGTACATGTTGGGTTCGTCAATTGACAATAATGGTATTCAAATTACAAACATATCAAGTATACAGAGACGTATAATTCTTTGCATGTATAGACTTCTTTATTTCAGATAGTGCAGCCAAAAATTAGGTCTGTAGATGAAGCTGCACTTATTAAAATAACGGAGACCATATAAACAGTCACTCATTCATGAATCCGTCTATATATTATAATGATATAAACATTTCTGTATAAGCTGGCAGATTTTAATACTTATCTTAGACGGGGGGTCAGGGATATAATCAGAATACAACTATAACAAAGAAATATAACAAACGTGAAAACTTTATCAATCGTGTGCCCTCAATAATGTTGAAACCGCTGCCTATGCCTGTTGACAGATACTTTGTTGAACCAGGCTACCAGCATACAAAGGACAACTCTTGAACTTATCGAATTTACTAGTCCTAATGTCATCGTTACCCCTGGAATTGTAGTCATGTATAAATTTAATTGCCATTCTTAAGATAATGTTTTTTTATTACATGAAGAATTGTGTGATAAATATACAAGCATTGTAATGCGCGTTGTAATGTCAAAATATAAAATTTCTTTCAAAGACGGTTCACAAGAATACTGCACAAGGATTGTATAGCTGGCACTATAGCTGAATAACGGTTGATACATTTGAGAAGTCATTGGTTCAAATTTTTAAAAATATTATCAGAATATTGTCATGGCGACAAAAAGATGAAAATTATTTATACCCGAAAATATTTGAAATTTATAAAGTTGTAGAGACAATTCAATGACGCGCATGTTTGAAAAGTTCCAACAAAATCGGATGAGGGGTTTTAAAACCAATGTGTGTTGATTTCTATTACATAATTATTTTCATATAAATATCTCGGTCGTCTTACTAGGCATATTACGTAGCGTTTTTCTCGTTATCTGCCACCTTAGTGCAATTAGTGTGCAAACCATTTTATGCATTTGTGTCGGGTAACGCATATACCTATCTATAACAATTAACCTGACCCGCTGTTAATTAAAGATGCGTGCTGAATGCACTTTAACTGCAGTTTATTATCAGTGCAATGGGATGCAGTTGCAGTTTTACACGAGAAGAATCGCACGTTTAACTCTCAAGAGTCTCAAATAAGCGATTGTAAAGACGCTCGGAAAACGCAGCATCATGCGTTGTGATGTGAGCGAGCAGTTTATTTTCTATACAGTTATATAATTTATATAGTTTTTTTAAATATAATTCATGATACATTTTCGTATGCTCACTTTTGAATCTAGATTCACCAATGTTATTTCTCTTGAACACTTTAATAATAATTGATAGAAAAATCTAAAAGAGGTAGGCCTATTTTGAATGTTGATAATTGGTACATTTACATTCAGTAAAAAAAATGAAGTATAAATAATGTATAAATAATGGATTTTTCCCGCTGGGCATAGGCAACTGGCTCAACCAAATGTTTCTTCAAAAGAAAACCTTTGGGAGAAAAAAATCTGAACATCTATTAAACATTTTAAATTTTTATTCAGGTATATTAACTTTTGTAAATACCTAACGATTTGAGAAAATGAAAACATATTTTCATACCACTATATATCAGGTAAATCTATGAAATATTCTTTCGTAGTTAATAAACTTTATGAGCCAATTCTATCATCCATACAAAGTGACCGAAAGACAAAACATGAGATAATTATATTAACAGCATCGTAAGAAGAATGTTCAATACAAATTTTTCTTTTTTTTTTAATAACATCGAAACTTGATACAAAATCATTGTTCCCCAATTAAGGCTATGGATGAAAGATAGGATCGTTTGGACGGGGCACCACAAGGGCGACCCCATGCTGATTATTTAAAACTAATCAACTTCAACACCAGGACTGCGCTGTATGTGACCATAATTTTTCGCCGTAGATAAAAGTCTTTCAGTGTCAACACACGAATGTTGATATCTTCCACTTTGAAGTAAGAAATTGAGATGGTGATTTCTAGTTTTTCTCTAAAATCGATGAAATAAATATCGTCATTATGCACTCAAATCTAATTTCAGGGTTGTGATACAAGTTCCTGATTGCTGGAATAGGCATCCTGATGTCTAACTGAAGTCAGTTTAGATGATATCAGTGATCGTCTATTGGCTGTTTCTCATTCATTTTAATTACAAAAGTTATGAAGAATGAAAATATAGGCGTATAGGCCTACGTCAAGGTTTCCTCGCATATATGAAAGAGGCTATCTTTCATCCACAGCCTTATTTGGGGAACAATGATTTTGTATATCAAGTTTCGATGTTATTAAAATATATATATATATATATATATATATATATATATATATATATATATATATATATATATATATATATAACCACTAAAGCTAAGTTATAATGGGGTTCCTGTAGTAGTCGAATTGGAAAATTTCTTATAGGGAATAGGGATTAAATTTGAATTAATATTTTTTCCAGGTATTTCTGTGTTTTGAGAGTCTGGAACAGACTCAGAGATGGATGAAAATTTTATAAACAAGTTTTTAAAATGAAATATTGGGGTACTTTCTTATAATTCTTACTTCGGGAGTAGGTGATCGGAAAGTTTTCAATCACTAAAGTTTCGTCTGAGAATTATATTTTTAACTAAAGTTTCAATATAATATACCGATTTCCATAATATTTTTTCGAGTTGATTAAATTTTGCATCATCGCATTCTAATAGACAAACATAATAGTAGATTATTATTAATAATAAAAGGGATTATTATTAAATTACGCCTGACCACAGCACAAGTAACACTAAAGAATTTCAAGAAAAGTTTGTTGTTCTGAAATAGACCACTCAACTCGTGGATCGAGATCAATCATCAGTCTTCGCAGTCATTTGGACACTTACTAATTAATAACAATTCTATTTTTGACAGATTATCAGTATTTCATGAACCAGGTGTACAACTTTCGAGAATCACAGATGCAAAATATGAAATATTATTTTCTGGGAATGTTTATTTAAAGATCGGTCTCTGCGAGTTGTAAAATATTCAAACAGTGAGTGCTGATATGAATCGATGTTTATGAAGTAACAAGTCTTGTACTTGTGCGTATACTATACAATAGCATAGACGATGCCATTGTATGTTATCTATCATCAACAGGAAGTTACTGCAGAAGAGTTAGTTGATGGACTTTGAAAAACCGTTTGACAATCAAAATTGTTCGTTATTCGAATAGATCTATTGACTAGATTTTTTTTATTGGATGTTATCAAAACAGTCGTCTTTATTCAGTATTCATTCCATAATATTTATTTTTATTATTTTTTATCTTTTATTTATATATTTATTCTTTATTCCGTATCCCTCTCTTCTGAGAAAAGATTGTCTTATTCAATCAAGAAAACTGTGGTTATCAATAACGTTATTTTAGAAGGTTTAGATTCGCAAATAATAAATATACAGATTTTATAGGCGGCGCGTAAAATGACCTCGCTGCCGACGCGCCTGTAAACCCTAAATAATTAGCAAATAATATATTAGCAGCTGCGACATGACGCCAGATAAGAAAATATTAAAAGCGACTTGTCCAATATAACGTCTAACATAAAACGTATGATCAACCTAGATGAATAAAATTAACTTAACTAGGAAAACGCTATATATGCGTTGATAGAAGAGCGGATAGTAATAGTATGTCGACTTTTTTGCCAAACTTTTGCCTACATTCGCCAATTGGGTGACATTTAGGTTATAAATGGGTAAAAACTGCTTTGAGTGGTACCAATTCAGCACATTTTATGTTTTTTCTTCAAAATGGCTGACCCGATCAAGCTGAGAATTTCCAGAAATGTGTATCAAAATGTAATTCAACTTCGCGCAAAATTTAATTTTTTTGGAAAATAAAAATATTTTCTTTTTTTTCCGCTGTGTTATTCTAATGGGTATTTTTGAAATTTCTAAAATTCATAAAAATAAAAGTTACCACCCGATAATGCCACAAAACTTTACAGATCTAAGTTAGATGAGGAACTATAATTAAAAAAAGTTTGAAGTTGATAGCTGTAGCCATTTGACCTGTGGAGAACTGACAAAAAAACATAAAAACGAATACCAATTTTTTTCAGTACCGTATGTCAAATTGAATTGAAGCTCGTCTAATTATCACATATTTCCACAAACTTATATAGGCCTAATATAAATATTTTTTATATTCTCATCTTTTTGCCTCTTTCCAATGTCAAATTGTTACATCTTGAAGATGTATCTTGTCATACAATATACTGGCACTATTATTATTGTTTGTGTTGTGACTTAACCAAATGGCTAGGTTTCCAAAAAAAAAACATGCCACAGGGAAGCTGATATAACAATTGTTATTACTTGTAACCTAACAGCAAATCTTCAAAGAAAAAATATTAGCAGAATGAAAATGCAAAATTTTATTAGAACATTTATTTTCATTTACATTTAAAACCCCATTGCAATTAGCCTAATACTTGATGGATGGAGCCATCTATTATTTACTCTACAATCTAAAATTACCTTTATAATTCCAATCTATTACAAATGTACAGTTATTATAATTAAAGTCTAACAGCCATTTGGTCAGCAGAATCAAAAAGTAATTTTGAAATTAATTCTACATTAGGGAAATTTGAGTCAAGCTTTATTGAACATGTGTATTCTTGAATTGAAATTGCATCAGAAACACTGTCGTATTTTTTGGCCGAAGTTACAGCACTTGAACGAAATGCTATTTTGGCTTCATTTTGGTGAAAAATTAACAATTTTTTCTCTTAAAATGAGTGTGATTCATAAATAAGAATGGGTACCTATATTTATTTTTTCATACCGGTAATTCTATTCATAATATCTTCATCTACAATAAAACAAGTTTTTTGATTGAATGTCATCACTTTTAGTGTAATTCAATGATCTATTAAATAATTAAAACGCATGAAATTTGAAGGTTGTGTGTTGAATGATAGAGAAACATCCAGTATTTGAATTGATATATCTCAAAATTGATCCTGGTTAGCCTATCTTCTGTTTTGATATTATTATCAAGCACATCAAAACGAATCGACTGACAAAAACTCACAATTTTTTCATGAACATGAGGTAATGGAGGTTAGACAGGAGAATCTAACCACTCACAACGTTTTCAATGTCTTTGTGACATATAAACAATTGTACCGGTAGTGGCTTTCTGTCTGAAAATATTGTAGTTAAACTACTTCATACCATTCAGAGCAGTATTATCTAAAATACTGTTGTTCCATAAAAAAAATATTTACAATAGGCTACCTACATGTTATTTTTATGTAAAGGTAAACGGTAAGGTAAAAATACAATGGAGGAATATTGAATGTTGGCGGTTCTGTTTGTATAAGTGATTTCCCACCTTTGTTTTTATAACATTTAAGTCATTAGCATTTTTGACAGATACTCTCTGCATCTTCTGATCTAGGGCCTATTTGTATCTTGCACTTGAAAATTTTTATAATAATTTATATATGTAGTCTGTGAAATTATCCCTTTTGGAAATTTTTGCTTTGTGGAGACCGCCCATTGCCGTGGGGATAAAGTTTATGCAAAGGAAACACGAGCCCAAAATCAATCAATCTCTAGAGTCGTATAATAATAAAAACATATTAACTAGACATGACGTGATGAAAGTGGCATTTGTTGGTATGGCCAGTCCACCCCTGAGAACAAATGTATTGTTCTGGAATAAAACGAGAATGAGAAATTGGTCAATGAAGAGATAAAAGAGAATGTCATTTTTTCTCTCAAAATAGAAGGAATATTGAACTGGAAGCAGGTAGTTCTAGTCAAAATATAATTTACTGATATAATTCAGTCTATTCAACTTGAAAAAATATTGAAATCCATATTAGACTTCATCAAGATCTGTTTTAAATACAGTGAAACCTCTATGCATCGTTTTTCAAGGGACCGGTAAAATAAAACCATCCATCCAGGAAAATTTAACATTGATTATATGAGAGTGAGGTGAGAAAAAATGAATGATACAAGCAGGAAAACGATGGATCTGGGAACGATGCATAGAGGTTTCACTGTACGGTAATCATTTCATATCTCCTGTGCAGGGGTGTTAAAATTTCCCCAATCTCAAATATCAAGTTAAAAAATAGAATAAGGTCAATCATTATACCTACCATTTCTACATTTTTTAAATAGGCCCAATGGGATTTGGCACTAGGCGTAATATATTTATATTCAGTAGGCCTATGCTAAGCCTACTGAGCTTGTTAATATAAACAAGATATTTGTTAGAAGTAAGGAGGAAAAGGTACAGTACATGATAATTTCAATAACAACGTAAGATTTTCATATTAAAATATCAAAAAACTATCTTTTATTAGTTTTGATAATATAATCTTCAATCTGAGTGTGACAGGAGAAATGGAGAGCAAACAAGATTTGATGGTTATACAAAGAAAAATATGATATTAATGATCAAGATGAATGAATAATGAACATGATCTATTAAAAACAAGTTCACTCTATATATAGTATTAGTGTGAGTTTGCAATCCAACAATATACGTGACAATACGTTATCGTGGGAAATGTATGATGAAACATTAGAGCAGAGAGCCTATAATTTTACTGGTATTATTAAATATTATATTGAATATTCTGGGTGGGCGAGTATTTTTCATCAGAACAGATAATTGCAATGCCTACAAGATGATACGTTCCACATTTTCACACATTACACCTACGGTAGGCCTATTTATAATTCATTTACATTTTTCTTTATAAATAACATTTTTTAGTTTTCATCGTATTAAAAATATAAAGCTTTCATAATACATAACACTTTTCACACAGTATCTAATTACAAACATTTAAATTCACACTTTAGGTCTATATGCAGCATCAAAAAATAAGGCTCTGCTACGGCACATAATATACAGCATGTCTTTTGATTAGTCAAACAAGTAGTTAACTAGATTAAGAAAGTCACTAATGAAGACACTAGATAGGTATTATAATCATTTATTGTGCATGCCTTCAAAACCATGAACTGGTAAGGCAGAGTGGTATAGGCACATTATCAGTATTAGTGTAGAAAAGTTATTCCAAGTATATTTTGATGCAACATAGCCTACATATTTTTTTGAAAAATATTTTAAAGATTCATTATTGAGTATTTTATCAACATATACAGTACAATAATACATTATTTACATCTAGTGAACCAATGGAATAAAGCTAGCAAGCTTTGCCAAGGCAAAAAAAGGGTGATTATTAAAGCTAAAAATATGTGGTGGTTGCAGTAAATTAATGTCATGTTGAGTTATTTTACATAGTATCGGCAGTGAGGATTAATTATTGTGTCATGTACGTGGCAAATAGAATTGAAAACATTAGAACCTAAATACTAGGAACACAATGTTTTTACATTCAATCTTGTAATTCTCATTTGAGATTCAATGAAAACAACGGGTGATGCAGACTTGAAATTAATCACAATACTTACTAAAGCACTAACTGAGGTATTCACAAATATAAAATTATTACTAATTCCAGATCTAGCTGGCAGTTGAGTTTAAAATACCATATTACGGTGGTAGTAAGTTTGATCAATCTTGTAAAAATACATTTACGGTAACAGTTTAAAACTCTTAATACTAAGGTACTACCAAATACTGCTGTGAAGTTTATACAGATCTAGCTTGAATATCTTTTATAACTAGATATCTAAACAAGTTTAAAGCTTAACTCTTCAAGAGACTCTTGCTTTCTTTCTTGAATTTAAAAAAGTTGTAATACTCCAAAATACTTGGCATTTCAAGTTCATGCAGTTTCATTTCAGAGTTTATAGTCTCCTTAAATTCCTCTTGCTTTGTTTGCTTCCTACTGACAGCATGCTCTTGCTTTTTTTAGCTTGGGGGCTTGATAAGACCATACAAGGACTGGCAGAGTGAATCGCTCTCCGACAAACTGAACAGAACTTATGCACGCAAGATGTGTTCATGCATGTACCTGTATTTGAATCTACATTCACTTCAGCAGGCTTTGAACAACGAGGACAAGTTGTCTGCCTGTCGCCACGCTTCAGTTTACATCCAGCTTTATAGAACGAGTGAAAGCGAAATTTACTCGGTGTGACGGGTGGGGAGCGAGCTGGGGTTGCTACTGTTTTGGCAGGTTGGTAGTTCTCAATTCTTATAAATGGACCTGAAGAGAAACTTGCGGCTCTCTCCCTAGACGAGTTACCTGAGTTGAGATTTTCATCCATTTTTTTTACCGAACGCTTTGTATTCTCATCATGCTTCAAGGCTGAGGGTTTCGTAAAGTCAAGGAGACGCTTCTGGGACTTTTTGTCTGACAAGACAATGTTTTGCCAAATTTTTGATACTTTGGCAACAGACCGTAGATCTTCAGGCAAGAGATTATTAAGTATCTTTGATATCACAGGAGAATGATTAGATTTTTTCCCTAAATAATACAGAAAATCTACATTGGATTTGCCCGAAAAATCCTTCAGTATTTTGTAGCCATTTTCAGTAAGTTGGTCCCTCCAATTGTGATACACAGGTGTCTCCGTCCCTGAACGTTCTTGTTGAATTATTCCTAATCTATGAGCTAAAAGTTGTTTTCCTGAGTCGGTAGAGAGAGAAAGAGAGCCTCGTCTGGACCGTATATTTGCTTCCAATACTTGATCGTTGTACTTGTTATCCAGGGTATTTAGATTGAAACATGTAGATGGCGTAGGTGTAGTATCTACCTCGACATCCATTGAATAAGGTTTAGTACTTGTTTTTACGATTGGTTCGTATAATGAGGGATAAATAGAGTCAGTTTCCATACTGTTACCAGTGGGTCTACTATAACTCATAGCATCATCACCCAAGAAGTCATCATCATCATCAACAGACATGTTCTCATCAAGATTATGAGAGTCCGAAATATAATCAATAAACTGAGTCTCTTCTGTAGAGATGGGGAATGGATTGTGTTTCAAAACCATGCATTTGGACATACCAGTACCGGTAATTCTTGTTTTCAGACCCATTAACTCGGGTGTGTATAATGATCCATCTTCAGGCACATTCAATGTGATAGATCTTTCATAGTTTCGTTCCAATCCAATCGAGTTCGGAGTGTTGGATTGGTATCCGCTGTCATACAGGCATCTTCGAGCACTCTTGTTGGAGTCGGGAGTTATAATGCTACATCTCCGTGATGATGATGATGAGTCAGCCATCTGTTAAAAATAGATGTTGTTAGGACGGATAAGCTAAGATTCTTATTAAATGACTTCCCACATTTAGATGAGATTTGAATGACACTTTGCAGTTAGAAGCAACAAACAACTTTAAGGCTGAAGGGGTAGGCCTACGTTAGCACCAGATCATATGCATTGTTATTGGTAGCCTAGTGGTAACGTCTTGTAGCCCTATGATAAAGTCACTCCGATAAATATATCTTATGCCGTGCTGATCTGTTTTGGGATTAGGCCTATGTTAACCCATCGTTTCTAGGTTTTTACAGAACTTTTTCAAGTGTCTTTCGAAGCCAAGTAGGCCTACGGTAGGCTAAGCCTACGGTAAGGAAGTCCCAAATGGACATTAAGAATGTAATTGTAGCATCACATAACATCAGCCTAAAGAAGATTGATAGGCCTAGGCCTATAGATGCATCTCACACACTGTCATAGCAACAATCTATATAATTAGGCCTGAGACATGATTTTCGAAGAAGTCAAGTTCCAGTTAGGAGGTCTAATACGGAAAGCCTTGATTACTATAAAATTAGGGTAACTCTATAAAATCAATTGCCAGGACCTAGGCCTAGGTCTAGCCAAATAGGAGTCTATGTAGGCCTAGGGTCAAGTAGAAGCTCATGAGCTCATGTCATGAGCTAATAATGAGGCTAACAATTATTATTATAATACTAAATTGCATATTATTTACCTTCTTTGATGAATAATCCATCTTACTAACACAGCGATATTATTGATAGACTTCCATTAAACAAATTAAATCGGAGCGTCGCTACCGGCTGCACAAAATTTGACAAAATCACTCGTCCGTCACTTGTTCGAATATTTGAAAGCGTCTGTCTGCATCATGTGTAGTGCAACGGCTTCTCCTGTGATTGGTTCGAAACCCCGTGCAGTTTCACATTCTAGTTACCAGAGTGAGTGGGAGAAGTTTATCGTGGCGTTCCGTGAGTGCCAACATAGCAAAATATAATGAAAACTTATATATTATAAAATATTATGACAAAACAGTTTTCTAATGCGAATATGGGGAATTTCATAACAATTTATTCCATTTTCAATAAAATTCTGAGCAAATTGTCATGATTATCACATTATGTCCATCAATAGTCTGATGTCGCTAATGTAGATCATCGTCGTTGTTACTTTTTGTTGTTTTAACTTTTATGTTGGTGATTTAAAATCAAAATGGCAGTGAATTTTAAGCGTTATCCTTAATTTCGTGAATGTTTTTTTGTTTATTTTGTGTATAATTAGTGTTCAAATGTGGCAAGATACAGAAACATTAAATAAGAAGAAAATGAGTTCCTCAACGCACAACTCGGACTCATTTAATCTAATGGGTAAGTACTTTTTTGACGTGTGAATGAAAGGTGCTAATCGGGTTTCCCAATGACAGCTTGTCAGGCTTAGGCCTACTTCTCACTTCCCGTCAACAACAGAATTGAGCATTTAAATTATATTTAATCATACACACATATAATGAAGTCATGCTGAATTATATCTACAAATTTTTGTGACTTATTTTTTATATTTGCGTATTGATCCTCCTTGCTAAGAATTAATGTCTAACCTAAATCTGTATAATGTTAATAACCTCAGTTTGGCCTTATTGAGACACAGCAGTGGTGATTGGCTCTAGCTGAGTCACATAATTATCTGATGAATATTGATGTCCTGTTATCGCGATTTGATTAATAATGTGTCTTGTGTCCTCGTCGACATTCAGTTATGGAATAATGGTCGACAGTTGTAACTGCAGTTGGTCCAGCTTGTTTGTGGGAGAATATCCCAGGGGTTGGCTTAGCCCTAAACCTAGATACAAAATGTATTAGAGAAAGGTCTGGGCCCAGAATCTTCTGTGTGAATGAAGAAACGCCCACTATCGAAAAGGAAGAAAACTGGTGTTTCGAATTATTGATGGGTTCAGTGGTCAACCCAAACTTATAACCTGACATATAGGCCTACCGTACCTGTATTAAGCCTACGCTACTCCTTTCACAAACTTCCCGCACTTCGAAAACACAATGTCAACGTTTTCCGTGAAGTATTTTTTGAAACGAGGTAGGCGTGTTCTCAAATCCCTTCTTTTGAAGAAAAGGGCGTGATCATGATTTCTGTCTGCTTACGTGACCAAAATAGTTTTTGGTAAATTTGTCGATTCATGTAGGCCTACCACAACCATTGCAACTAATCAATCTAAGAAGGCAAACATAATTTTTCCAAAATTTCTTTTGACTTGTTTTATTGTAGGCCTGTTTATTAAGATATGTACCAGTACCTACATGAACCTGTTGTATTGCACACTTGAAACATGCATTTTCCCTAAATGTATGTTTTCTTGTACCGGTCTTGGTTCCCTCGATTGACTGACTCCTAAAGTTTAAATACGAGTAGATCTGTATAAAATGTTCATTTCCTTTCAAGGCTTTCATATACAAAGTTTTTTAATGTTCTCTGTTTTTTCAGAGCTTACTCCAGAACAGCAAAAGATGCTAATCGACATCCGTCGACGCAAGACAGAGCTGCTGTTGGAAATTCAGGTAAACTACTAAATTACAAATTAGTCTGTTGGGTCGGTTCAGGTTGGGTCAATTTGTTTACATGGCATTGAACGATAAAACAGGAACAAAGAATTTGTGCTATTAGTGGTAGACCTACAGTGTAGCACATCATCGAGGCAGGTAGCCTACATTCAAAGTAATAGAAGTAACCATTACCAGCCATTTAGGGCTGGTACACTTCATATTTATTTTCCATATTTATATTCACCACAGCTTGAGAATACAAGGTTGCATCCATCTTTCTCTTTTGGTGGCTGCTAGATAATATTCAAGAAGTAGGCCTACAGGCCTACTTATTATATTACTATTATAATATCATCATATTTCATATTATTATATTATTGTAATTAGGTGATACTTATAAGTTACTTAGGTTTACTTGTGATAGATGGTAGAAGTGATTTTAATTGAATCAAAAATCAATGTGGAAGCAATTTTGGGTTATTAAAATAGCAGCTCCAGGATTGAAGGTTGCTGTTTATTAGTCATCATCATGCATAAGGTAGTCGAGTAACTACTGATTCTGACATTCTCTCAAATTACTCAGGAGTACTTTGGGTGCTGTAGAATTATTAGGCCATGGACTAATGTGCCCAATGATAATTATGTGACAGTGTGTAGCTCCCTAATTATTTGGGTTAAAATTATAGGTCAAGAAGTGACATCGACAACATCGTTCATGATAATCGAGCCAATGATAGAGTATAATTTTTTTTTTGTACAGCTAAAAAATAGGTCTGATTGTTCATTTGATCAATTGAAGATATGATTGGCAGTGATTGCAAAATAAATTTAAGTAGAAGAATATTACTAATGATATATCCAAGCAATTGTAAAAATGAAAATATGGTAAGCACCTGAATTTGTAGCTGTGCTAGGTGTATCCAAGGCTTATTTATACGATCTACCAACCATCCATGCCTGAAGGCATACAATTTTCGAATGGACTTTTAAAAAATTGATAAATAACTGAATGATTGATTATCATTAATCAGTTGATTTTAATTAATTTTGGGCAGTTGCAATGTCTGCCATAAGTTCAGTCATTCAATCTATTATAATCAATTGAATTGGTGATAATCATCGACAACCTAATAATTATCATTGAGAATTCTCTAGGGACAGGAACCATGACCCTAAACTAACCGTAGCCCAATACTTTCCAGCAGGGTATCAGAAGTAAGGTAGTTTGCAATTGTAGTTTAGCACAGTTTAGCATTGTAGCAGGCTATAACTATGAGACATGGACCTTGCAAATATTGTCCACAATGCATATATTTATCTAGGCTTTCTAACTTTAAAAGTCACAAACTCGTGATTATCCTTATACTTACTGACTCCAAAAGAGGCAATTTTCCCATAAATTAATCAGTATCAGAAAGTATAGGAACTGTCTGTGATCTAAAACACACAGCCTTTAGTGTAGCTGCCATTGTTTTTGTAATTGATTGATTCTACTTAAATTAGTTTTGTAGGCTCTAATTCATCTTGTAAGATGTAGTATACAAATCTAGATTATGTTAATACATACGCAGTTTTTCACCTTGAAATAAAAATTCGTGAACATTCTTCGATGAATTTAAATTTATGAATGTAGGGGTCAGCACTAAACGGGCCACTGGATAGGAAAGATGAAGTTTGTCTTAAAAATTAAAACTCTTGGCATTGCGTTTGAAGACATTTTTATGCAAAAGTTAAAAGTACAAGGTGACATACTGAATTATGAACTTCATTTGCGTGTAGGCCTATATCCATTTATTTATGTTGGATTTAACGACGCACTGTAGCTAAAAATGTATTGGAGTGGGTAAATGATGAGTGAAGTGATGGGAGAATGGGATGAAAAATAATTTTTTAATATGTGTGTTTGGATTGTGGGAAGAAGTCGGTCGTGGCACCATAGATCAACCAGAACGACAGAAACTCCTGTCAGGATGGTCGACCATGGCGGGAATCGAATGCCGGTCCCTGAATGACGGTTCAGTGTTCTAACCACTCGATTTTCGTTTATATGTTGAAAATGGGCGATCAAATTTCAGACGTTTTTTTCTCAAATCGTTCAACACAGTGTCTTGTTTATAGATCTCGAATTTCGGTATTATTACCGTTTAGTTGTCTTTTGAAAATAACTAGGCGTTAGCTCTTACACTAGATCTGATTTATTTTATAAATCAAACTTGGTAGGCCTAGGAGCTTAAACCTAGGGCAACAAATTACTTTTAAAATAATATGCCAAATTGTTCAAATTCTCAAATACATTCCCAGCTCATAATGTATAGAATGAATGCCAATATTTCAAAAAACTGACTGAATTTCACGCTTTTTACCCTCACGGTTCGAATGAAAATGTAGGTTCACAAAAGTTACAATTAGCCGGCCTCTAGACTTGAATATAAATGTGTTCTAAAAACATTAATATTTTTGTGTAAAATCTAGGCTCTCTTAAAGTAGTTCTACATATATTGTTATATAATAAGTGAACAAAACAACAATGTTCCCCAAATTGTGTTCTTCAATCACAACTTGAGTGTGGGTTCCTACAATTATCTAACAATCATTCTAATACCACAGCAATATAGCCAACTGGGGAGCTATCAACGATTGTTATTTGTTAATATCAATTGGTGGACATTGTTGTCGGTCCTTTTCAACAATGATTACCATACCCGACAGAAGGCGAATGATTCGTTGGACCCAACTTTCTTAGTTCCTATATGCCGTATGTATATGGTAACCTAATACTGAGACGTGTGGTCGTGTGGCTAGTCCAGTGAACCGTCATTCAGGAGACTGGGGTTCAATTCCCGCCATGGTCGAGCATCCTTACAAGGGTTTAACGTGGTTAACCTCTGTCGTTCAGGTCAATACTGGGAGGCCTCGACCAAACTCC
This sequence comes from Brachyptera risi, assembly GCA_964007535.1. Lineage (NCBI taxonomy): Eukaryota > Metazoa > Arthropoda > Insecta > Plecoptera > Taeniopterygidae > Brachyptera > Brachyptera risi. The sequence goes on from OZ023337.1 coordinate 20,057,413, forward strand.
GTCCCATTATCCAAAAACATTTTAATAAAATAATCTCACAAACCCATCATTCATACATCATTCATAACGCAATGGAACTGTCAAATTATTATAATAGGTAACCTGACACACGTGTCATCTTCTCATGCCCTTCATTCAGTACGAAACGTAGCGTAAAGAAGTCATTGAATTACCGGTACTTGAAGAAAAAAAAAGTTATTTTGTGGTTCATTCATTAATCAGTCTAATGACGTATATTGTGTTGCTTTGTGCGTCTTCATGCCGCTCGGTAGCAGTGGTTGATTTGTGTGTTGTTGTTATGCATTATGCCGGGTCGTCACCCCTTATAAGGTGATGCTGCCTGAAGCCTGATATGGGCCGACTTCAGTACACTTGCACTTGGCATGCATGACATGGTGACAGTACAGTATGTATACGTTCAGCATCCTGTGTGCTCGCCCTGCCTTTACAGCGTGGCCATTGTCCATGGTAGACGATTCATTGCGTAGACAGGCATACGCAGCTTATATGTACTATTGTAGCCACGAAAGAAGGTCGTCTACCAGCATAACAAACGCAAATATATCCGTTATAGATACATATTTTTTATATATATTTCAATCTGCTAATCATCACTTCATAATTTCATAATCACCTGCTCATTCGTACCCCCGTATAACCTAGCTGTTGGTGGGGTCGTTAAGCAAACAATAATCAATCAATTCGTGGATACAAGTATACTTGTATTCACGAAAGATGAAGACGGTATCCACCCGCTCGTTAGGGGTGCATGATAGGGGAGACGGTCGATCGGATCATTCCTCTCGCGTGATGAATACAACACAGACACCATGGAATTCTAGCCGTTGAATCATCATTAAATACACCGGGTTCTATTCCCGTAGAGGTCGGCCATCCTGAATTCGATTTTTTTCCCTCGTGTAGGCCCTACTTGAGATGCTTTTTGTTAAGGCTTCATCTATTATGCCACGACCGTCTCCTTCCCGTCATTCCACCAGACTACAGAAGGCTTTTCACTAAACAGACCCAAACCTTTTTAAAAATCAGTACCGGTAGCATATTCGGTCATTTCTATATTATAATAACAACCACTTCCTGTTTATACGTTTTGTTTTAGGAAACAGAATGTTATTTTATTGTGACAACGAAATCCTCTGTTAGGCTTGGGATCGAGTCCCGCATAAGGCAGTTTTTTTAACGTCCTTTCACCCATCATCACTTCATCGTTTCGTCGTCACTCGCTCATTCGTACCCCCGTATAGCTTAGCTGTTGGTGGGGTCGTTAAGCAACATGAAAAAAACGGTCATCTCAAAACTAGTGCAGATCTCCAGAAGAGATCGATATGCTGCATTGGATTGAAATCGATTTACTCTTGCGGTCGATATACATGAGTAGGTCTACACAACGATCAAAATATAAAAACAAAATAGTCAAGGGCCGTCTGGTTGGGTTCTGACTCGTTTTTTTTTTCAATGACGTCGAAACTTGACACAAAGTCGTTGTTTACCTATTAAAGCTATGGCTGAAAGTAGGAACGCTTGGACCGGGCACCATAAGAGTGATCTTACCACCCCATTTTAATTATTTTAAATAGAAAAAATGACCTTTGACACCATGACTGCGCTGTTGGTATTATGAAGAAGTCCATTTAACTGAAAACACATACCGGTAGTCAGGGTTAGGTCTAGTTAAACAAGACAGACATTTTTCTTGTATAGCGTGTAAGGGGTGAAGGGGGTGGGCGGTGGTTTGTTTGTAGATATTTTTTGTCCATACTACCACATATACTTATTAGCCTAAACTATAATAGGCATTTGAAATGGAACGTTTTTTTAAATAAGATTAGTTTGGAAATTGAGCGTATACATACCGGCGTCATGGACCTTTTGAGTCCTTTTTTTTAGTATCTTGAGAGTTGGAGAGGGAGATAGGAGAATCAACCATTGTTGCATGTTAGAACTACATCGAAACGTGAATATAAAAATGAATTATAAATAATAAACAAGAGGAATTTGTATCTGTATTTGTATTTCATTTACTCATTACAGATTGTTCTTAAAACAGGTGGTAATGATTACTCTCATGAAATTGAAGGAAAACAAACAAACATAGCCTATACTTGATAAAATTATACATTTTTATTTTTTTCTTAGCTCTCTTCAATCACTGAAATGAAATGAACAGTTAAATAGTCGTTTGATAATCGTTATATAAAACTGTATGAATGAAATTGCTCTGAAAACCATTTTTGTAATCATATTGAACGTAAGATTGAACTGTTTATTGTTTCTCAACCATATACGGTACTCTTTACAATTTATCAAATGAGTTATATTATAATTTTTTTTAATTGATTAATTAATTTATATTTGGTTCAACGACGTACTCTAATGATGACTATAATCTATTGGCGGCGTTGAATGATATATGAGATTGTGCGATGGTGAGATGAAAGGTTATTTTTTTTTTTTTTCGGATAGTCGGAATGAGTCGGTCGTGGCCTGTTGTTAAGGAACCATCCCAGTATTGACCTAAACGACAGAAGGCAACCACGAAAAACTCCTGTCAGGATGGTCGATCATGGTGGGAATCGAACCCCGGTCTACTGAATCACACTTTCTAATTTGCATTGTTTTTTCGGGTGGTAAGATCGCCCTTGTAGTGACCCGTCCGAACGAACCTACCTTGTTATTCTCAGCCAATTAATTCGAGAACAGTGACTTTTAGTGGCATATGTTTCACATTTAAATAATAGTATTATAAACAAGAACGATGGTGAAATAAAACTGTTTGTATATATATATATATATATATATATATATATATATATATATATATATATATATATATATATATATATATATATATATATATATATATATATATATATATATATATATATATATATATATATATATATATATATATATATATATATATATATATATATATATATATATATATATATATATATATATATATATATATATATATATATATATATATATATATATATATATATATATATATATATATATATATATATATATATATATATATATATATATATATATATATATATATATATATATATATATATATATATATATATATATATATATATATATATATATATATATATATATATATATATATATATATATATATATATATATATATATATATATATATATATATATATATATATATATATATATATATATATATATATATATATATATATATATATATATATATATATATATATATATATATATATATATATATATATATATATATATATATATATATATATATATATATATATATATATATATATATATATATATATATATATATATATATATATATATATATATATATATATATATATATATATATATATATATATATATATATATATATATATATATATATATATATATATATATATATATATATATATATATATATATATATATATATATATATATATATATATATATATATATATATATATATATATATATATATATATATATATATATATATATATATATATATATATATATATATATATATATATATATATATATATATATATATATATATATATATATATATATATATATATATATATATATATATATATATATATATATATATATATATATATATATATATATATATATATATATATATATATATATATATATATATATATATATATATATATATATATATATATATATATATATATATATATATATATATATATATATATATATATATATATATATATATATATATATATATATATATATATATATATATATATATATATATATATATATATATATATATATATATATATATATATATATATATATATATATATATATATATATATATATATATATATATATATATATATATATATATATATATATATATATATATATATATATATATATATATATATATATATATATATATATATATATATATATATATATATATATATATATATATATATATATATATATATATATATATATATATATATATATATATATATATATATATATATATATATATATATATATATATATATATATATATATATATATATATATATATATATATATATATATATATATATATATATATATATATATATATATATATATATATATATATATATATATATATATATATATATATATATATATATATATATATATATATATATATATATATATATATATATATATATATATATATATATATACATATATACATTTTAACAAAAGGCAGTTGTCGACCCCTTGGCTTACACCACATGTGCAGCTAGCTATTCTTGGCGGTCTCGTCAATCCGTCTCCTCTATCCATCAGCACTAACGGTTGGGAGTCTCGACCCACCAAAACACTCGCGCAATGAAGCAATCAGTCTAATGAAATAACATGCATTCCGGGAAACAATTGTAATATTGCATCGATCTACTTTCTCTCTTCTTCCACTATAATTACTTGCCTATATACGTTTATTTCCGTCTCACCTCTGAATTGACCTGTATGTAATGCTCTAGAAGTGAACTAGATATTAATTTAGGTCTATAGCGACGTATTGTAACTGAGATATATTGGTGTCGGATGAACGATGAAAGAGATGGTAGGATGATGTTGTGAATGTTTCTTAGGTAATGGTAATGCCGACCATGGCCTATTCTGTCACTTCGTTGTCTTTCACTTTTCTTATTCACCCTTTACTAGTACTCGCCGTCCTTTCTGATTTTCCCACAATTACGGTCGATAAAGTAGTTCTAAGCGCAAAATGCATGTTCGAATGCATTCAAGGATATAAGTTGTCATGAAGTATGCTCTCGTTCAACCATATTTAAATGGCTACTTGAATGGTCTTACCGGAAGTACGTATAGGCTAGTTTGCGCTCACATAAAATCGCCTTTTACGAAATTTTCATTCAAATAAAATCTAAGCATATTTCATCACATATTTTTTCACGTACTGCACGCCGAATGAGTGTTTGTTAAGTAGTTCTAGTGCGTATTATGTTAATTTTATTTTTTCAGAATGCATTTTTCAATATCTTGTTCGCCCCACTTTATGTGACCGTAAGTGTACGTGATGGCAACGTCGTGATTGTAGGAAATATTAAATTTTAGTTCATGATAGTTTTTTATATCAGGTTAGTTATATTGGGCTGATCTAGGTTAACTTGGTGTGCGCGCAACAACAACAACGTGGGCTTGGGCGCCCGAAGAGCATATACCGGAATAAAGTATACACGGTTGTGTGACATGGGCTTGGGCGGCTACAATCATACCTCACCCCTTGACCATTTCTACCACCCAGTCATAAATACCACCAACCAGTCATAGTCGATTATACATTATTCCAGTATATGTTCTTCAACATCGCCGAGGGAACAGGAATAGAGGCTGCCAAGAGTCGAACTCGAGTTCAGTTATGCTTTAAGAATTAATTATTATTACCGATAGGCCTACTCAATATTTTAATTTTCCCAGTGGTTAATAGACCATAAGCCCTAATATGCTATTATATAATTGATCATTCTGAGATAATGACGATAATTATTTGAAATGTCGACTGTCATTACTTGAAATTGTAAATAGAGCATGAAATAAAATGAAGTAAATCGAACTGAATGTTTGCAATTTTACTACCTGTAACAAATATGTCCTATAGGCCTGTAGTATACCGGTATAACTTCTAATATATATTATTATGTCCATAAACTACAATGTAATTTGTCATAGGTACGGTACAATATGCAATTAAAGTTCTGGGTATAGTCTAGTAAGTATTTCTTCAAAAGTCAAGAAAGTGTAGGTATTTAACTGATACCGGTATAAGAACGAAATAAGATACTATGACATATATACAGCTAGAAATAATGTATATTATAAATTTATAATATTTTGCAACTGGGCCTATATATAAATATACTCAGTCATATATAATATATTCATATATTATGTAGAAGGATATAGAAAACTGTTTATATGGGCTAATGTGCATGATCTTTGTAAACGCCCATTCACCATATTATAAAATAATAGGGTGTAAATCACTCTAATTAGTGACGGATTATGTATAAAGACAAATTACGGAATTAATTAAAGTATTCAACATTTCAATTCTAACATACGATTTTTTCATGGTGTAAGATGTGTTTTTACAGTGCGATAATTGCTTTTTCTCTGCTAGATTTATTGAGATTGATATTGATCTCTTTTTGTGATGAATATCTTTCTGGTTCCATTTCAAATAAATTATGAAACTGGATAAACTTCCAAAATTGTGTTTATTCTCTGTGGCATAGCTTTGTTACAAAGATGTTCTGAATGTACCTAAATCAGAAGTAATTATGAAATAGGCCTACATTTAAATATAAAATCGAGGAAATAAATTATTAAAGTCCATGAGAGTCGATTTGGTGAAATATCAGTTTGATAATTATGCTATATATTAGTTGAATGGTTATATAACTCATACCATCATGAAGGTATTAAAAGTTCCCTCTTTATATTAGAATTTTGATATCTTATATGTACCGTTCAAAAGGTATGACAAAAAATGATATTTCGCTAAATCGACTCCCATGGTCTGAAAGGTCAAGTCATCGCATAATTGTCAATATAGTACCGGTAATACAGAAAAAAAAAAATAAGCCGTGTATACGCTCTTGACAATTATGCGACATAAGTTGTATATAGTTGTATTTCATACCAACTTGAAGGTATTAAAAATGACTGTGTTTCATCCGTAGCCTATTGGAATTTTGATATATCATACCGTTCAAAAACTATCACCAAAAACCTAATATTTCACTAAATCGACTCCCATGGACTTTGGAAAATGGAGATTTAAAACAATTGTTTATTAGGGCAGTTATACGTATAGTCGAGTGACGTATTTCATTCTACAAAGTTAGTATTCAAGACCGCCACCATAAAACTCGTGGATTGCTGCCATTTAAATATCTCGCGTGATAGTCAAATCATTTCTTTATCGTTTTTATGTGTCTACGCTGCCCTCAGGCATATTTCGCATTGTAACGTATAATTACCGTACAACTATTCGCATTCTTCTGTTTAGTCAAAAGATTAGTTATCCACTGTATCCACTTAGACCCCGTTTACATTACTACCATCCTACTATAGTAGAGTTACTAGAGTAGTTGAGTAGTAACTAATATTGCGTTCACACGGAAAAAAAATAAGTTCTTGGTTACTAGACGTTTTAGTTACATAATTTACCGCGTGAGTGTGTTTTGAGCTTTACAGCCTTCTAGCCAACGACACTAAAATAATTTTTGAAGGCTGTTTGCACAGCTGATTAGGCAATATTTACAACTTTCGCCGACGCCATCTTGAAATTATACTACCAGGCTACGATCGTACCAACCTATGAGCGTTCATACGGGTACATCTACTAGAGTAAACCTACTAACGGTAGTAAGTTAACTCTAGTAGCTTTTGTTACTAGCGTAGCAACTGATTTACGTTCACACACGGTAAGTTACGATCGTAGGTGGGGTTACTAGAGTAGTTGAGTAGTAATGTAAACGGGGTCTTATACCCTCTTGTCCGTACCATTTACGGCATGAATATAATAGTCCTTTAAATTATCCGTTTAGAGATGGGGTCTTCGCAGTTGAAGTCTTTCTTATATCGAATGTATTTTTCATTCAATTTTTCTTTGCCGAATTATAAAAAATATGTGTTTTCAATATTTGTACTCTTTATTTTAACTAAGAAAGTATACAATTACACTCCTCATCGTTACAGCACAAATTCGCTAAGCATTTTTGTAAGAGTAAAATAAAAAAAAACTCCTCACTGTATTGAAATGTGAATCGAAAATTATTTGATAACTATAAAAATGCCTAAATATTCTTAATATTGGTCGTTCAACAAGTAATAACATTCCTTTGCCGATGTATAAAAAATATGTGATTTCAATATTTTTACTCTTTATTTGAACTAAGAAAGTATAAAATTACACTCTTTATCGTTGCAGCACAAATTCGCTAAGCATTTTTGTAAGAGTAAAATAAAAAAAAACTCCTCACTGTATTGAAATGTGAATCGAAAATTATTTGATAACTATAAAAATGCCTAAATATTCTTAATATTGGTCGTTCAACAAGTAATAACATTTCTTTGCCGATTTATAAAAAATATGTGTTTTCAATATTTTTACTCTTTATTTCAACTAAGAAAGTATAAAATTACACTCTATCGTTTCAGCACAAATTCGCTAAGCATTTTTGTAAGAGTAAAATAAAAAAACTTCTAACTGTATTGAAATGTGAATCGAAAATTTTTTGATAACTTGAAAAATGCCTAAATATTCTAAATATTGGTCCTTCAACAAGTAATTATCGCATATTAAATATTCGCATATATGTGTATCCGCTCGGCTTATGAATATGAATATATTTATAAGCGAGTAAACAATTCATATTATACAGCTTCTATGCAAATTAGTCACGTTTCTAATAAAATCACGATTTAATCATGTTGACTCGTCCCTATACAAATTACACAATGACAATTCATGTAGACCTATGTAGTTCTCCTGCAGTAATTAGAAATCATTGACAGTCAAATCGCGAATAAACTTTCAATTCAATGTTCACATTAAATTGGTCGCCTGTCACCAATTGACATTTGGATGCTTTACTTTCTCGTGTTGTTTCGCCAAGTAAAAGCCAGACAGACTAATAGAAAGTCAGATATCTGCTAGTTTTTATCTGTTTATGTTTTTTTTTACATTATTATTGTGCGGAGATGGACCACGCACCACTGGGGGGCTTATTGTAGATTAACTGGCGTGACCCCGTACCGTGAAGACTGCAGAGGAAGATGTTTTGGCGATCTCGAATTAATTAATATTAGGTTTTAACGGCGCGTCAACGACGTGGCTATATTGCGTCGGTTGGCGATCTCGATCGTCCGTGCGATTTGATTAAATTTTTCGGTCTTGGAAAGATAATAGATTTATAAAGAGCTTGACAGTATTCTTCCTATAGTACTTATGATTGTTTTTGTTTACTTAACGACCCCACCACCAGCTATAGGCTATTTGGGGTTACGAATGAGCAGGTGATAATGTAACTTGAAATACGTAGACAGTCTAAATTTAAATAACAACTACTCATATTTCACTGCTATATTTTCTTCAATTTACTTTATATAGATTTTCATACATTTCTATGGAGTGTGTATGTAAATTGTGCGCTAGTTTGAGTAAATTTAGTAAATTTTCGTCTGATTTTTTTTTCATTTAAACATTTGAATACATTGCATTTCATTGCATTGATGAATGCATTTTAATGTGGCGTGGTCAGTCACTTTATGTGACACCAAGTGTACATTCCTCATGGGTGGTGGTCTAGGATTTAACTACAACGTAAATCCTCTATAGTGTCTATAGGTGTTAACCTGGTCCAAGGTTGTATTGCACTCCAAATCGGTCTCGATCGACCGTCTCCCCTATTCACTTCCATGAACGTTGCGGAGGTTCCGGGCCGTCATTTGTGTACATAGTGGCATGAGCTGAAACAATGATGAGTGATAATGTGTGTTAGATGAGAAACGACCGATAAATAGAGATGAGAACACATTGAAGAATATGTGGAGGGTGGCGTGGGTCAGGCACATGCATGGTAGTATTTCAAGGTTTCCCACAGTGGCTGTCGGAGGCTGGATATATAGCTCATCTGATAGACTATGGGACTTTCCTCTTCCATTGTAGTGCAATATCAAATCTGCGGCTCATTCAATTCTGTGTTGATAATGAAATAAAGTGATGGACATATTGAGATTTGTAATTTCATCTCATCACACCGGCACATGTAGCTGAGTGGTTAACGCACTCGCTTCATGTGATCCGGGAGGTGGAGGGACATATCGGACCTGGTTCGATCCCCGCCACCGTCCATCTTTACAGAATTTTTTTCGTGGTTTCCCTCTAGCTTATATCTAGGCTATAATGCCGGGATGGTTCCTACAAGATAGGCCACGACCGCTTCCTTCCCACTACCAAGAAACCTTCATCTCATCATCCCTTCATCTCATCAATCATTCATTCATTCGAAAGATCTTAAACCTTCATCTCATCATCCCATCATCTCATTAATCATTCATCCGACGCCAATAGATAGATCTCAGTCATCATTACAGTGCGTCGTTAAAACCCAATATAAAAAAAAAATATAGGCCTATAGTTAAAAATAGATCTTGGCTAATAAATCTTAGTTATCATTATAGTGCGTCGTTAAACCCAATATAAATTTGTAAAAATCATCTTATCACGGGCCACTGCGCATTAGAATGGGATTCGAACCCTGGAGAAGAGAGAGAGAGAGAGAGAGAGAGAGAGAGAGAGAGAGAGAGAGAGAGAGAGAGAGAGAGAGAGAGAGAGAGAGAGAGAGTGTGTGTTTGCCAGGCAGCAAGGTCATGTGACGTATGCCAGCCGGACCTGCTGTCATGACCTGTGACCCCACTATAGCCACACAGCGACCATTAAGTGAATGATAGCCCTGCGGCTGAATGACCCGTATAACTCAGGAGAAAACACGTGAAAATACGGTGATAGCAAACTTTCGGCGAAAATTGCAGTAAATCAACAGCAGGATTTGAGAAAACATTTCGAACGTACTTTTATGTATGATGCTTGATAATTTGTTACGGTAATATAATTTAATATATGCATTTCTTGGGCATAATTATATAGAAAATGCCGCGGTGACAAAGTGATTTAGGTACTTCATCTGTAAGTCAATTAAAAATAGTGTATTAGCGAACTTTAATTTGTATAAAATAATAAAATAATGCTGTATACTATAATATATTTTTAATAAGTGTATTTTAATTTTCAATTTGTCAATACACTGATACACTAATTAATTAAGGTTTGGGTATTCCAAGTCTGGATAGCCTCGAAGAGACGGTGAAAACAAATAGCATAGGTAACCGTGATAACGACGTCCATCTGCCAGTTTATATTCGTGATACCGCACTAGATGTAAATGTTTTTTTCCTCAAATGAAAAGCATAATAATAATAATTATAATAATAATGATTATTAAATATAATAAATAAATGGAAAGAAAATCAATTCATTTTTTGATAGCTTTTTGTCTTGACAGTAATTAATTTATCATGAAGATCCAGCTCTCAAAATGAAATAAATTTTGAATTATAATTGCCGAAAGTAATAATGAGTAATGAATATTAAAATATAAAAGTAAGGCGCAACACAAATAGCATGGATATAATAATAATAATAATAATAATAATTCATTTATTCCGTGAAACATTCCTGCATACATGAGATATACATGTTTATAGAATAAGTCAATCTATGCTATAGAATTGAATTAAAATAGTTCGTAATATAAATATAAAATACTCTCTGTCAGTACAGTTTAAAAAGTTTGTTTGAATGATTTAAATTCCTGAATACTGTAGAACACATTGTCAATTAGGAATGTTTTTAAAATCTGCTTGAAGCGTACAATATTCTTTTCTTTCTTAATCCAGGAGGGCAGGCAGTTGAATAAGTATGGTCCGTTGTAACCATAGATATAACCATAGACTATATAACCATGGATAACAATTCACTTGACTATATACAGTAGTTACTATTCCAAATTTCCAATATACGTAATACCGAATCTAATAGTTATAAATGTTATAAATAATGAATAATGAGAATTATAAATTCAAATTAATCGAATGAACCCCTTCGTTTTCTCACCCCTTTGACGTCACAAAACATGGCATCCACTCAAGTGGGCTGTTTATTGAGGGGATTTTCGAAATCGCCAATCAGGGTATCTCAAGTTTCATATATCTAGGTTGCCGATCAATAATTAATCAATCAATCAATTAATTAAATTAATTCAACAAAACACGAGTGGGTCGTTTTTGAAGAGATTTCGGTACACAATAACAAAAGTGTGTCTCATGCGGGTTTTTTTATACCTTTCTTGCCCAACTTTTCTCGTATAATATCCCTAAATAATCCAGTTATAAGCAGCCGTGCCCCTGTAGGCGGTTGATTCTATCTTCATCGTCCTTAATCTCATTGGTAGACAATGATTTGTTGACACAAAAAACTTTGCGAATCTAACTCCGCCAGCTGGTTGCAGCAAATAAGGCTGAGAAGCTTAATAAAACTTCGAAAGTGGGTTTGAAACCCGTATTTGGTATGGATTATTTCTTTCATCCCATCATTTAATTTATATTATTATTAATGCATTCTTATTCCCAAATCAGATTCAAAGCATCGGAGTTGTTTCAGTTAGTTGTTGTGGCCTAAAATGGCATAGATTATCGGTTTCGTTCATCATTTGATTTATATTATTATTAATGTATTCTTATATTCCCAAATCGGATTTAGGAAATTAAGAGTCGTTTGGTGTTGTTCTAAACAGCAATACCATCAATCATGATTGAGTGCAGTTGATGTAGACTTTTGTAATAATCAATTAAAACTTTTATGCTCTCTTCATTGACATTTTTATGTCAATATTAAGTTAATTCAATTTTTGTATCAAGTTTGCTGCAGAAAATCATGACTGATCTTGGATTTTTTTTGTGTAATCTGCAATTTAATTCAAACAAGGCAAATACTTTCGAAAATATTTTTCCTATAATTTTACGATGAAGCATGAGTAAAACCTTCCTTCGCTGCCTTTTTGGATAGAAGGTCCATGTTTGACAAATATCTGTTTCATTGTTGACGGTGCTGTTTAAAACAACAATTAGGTTCTGTGCCTTATCAAAAGAAATTTGATATATATATAGAATAGATTGTAGGCCTATATTAACTTGAGTGACAAAACACTTTAAATTCATTTTTTTAAATATCCACAAAAGAAATTAACATAGCATAAATGAGTTCAATTATAAATATATTTTTAAAATTAACAAATCAAATTTATCGAACAATTGATCTCATTTACTAAAAAAAAGTGTTTAATTCACCGATCCAATACAATTTTAGTCCGCCTTGTATAAAATTGAAATACTTTTCAAACCAGATGCCTGTTTTTTTGTATACCTCTATCCACCAAAGACGATAAGTGGAAGGTCGTCCACCCACTGAAGAACTTGAAAAACTTCCCTAATCACATAATCACGATGCAATTTTAAAGATTGCAGAAAGATTTCAACGATGCACTTGCATAACTTATCGCAAACCTCGTCCTGAAAAATCGTAAATTCGTATACACACTCAAAGTACCAAAGCTGTACCCTACAAATTAATATACTGGTGATATTTGTTTACGTTTTGTTGGCTGTTGACCTTCTTGTTTCGTATGTAAATTATTATGTATTCTATTATCTCTGGTTGTGTTGGCAACGTCTCTTGCCCCATCCATCAGATGCACGAGGAAGATACAGAAAGCGACTGCCATCAAACGTGTGTTGAAAGCATTCCGTTTAGGCGGCCATAAAGCACGACGCGTCTTTTCGAGTTGGAGCTGATCAAAGCTGATGGTTCTGAGGCAGATGTGCTTGTTATAGCTGCGTGGTGGGGCCGTTAAACAAGAAGTTTTTGGCAAAGAGATTTCATCGGGGCGCCTGAAGAGCGTATACTGGAATACGGATACTATCAAAAGAGTGTACGTGGGCTTGGCGTGCTTACTTGAAAAAGATGATTTGAAAGTGGGTGGAGAGGTTCAAAACCGATCAAAACCTGACTCAAATAACCCTAACTAATTCCCCGAAATAGTTGCTCTTACGGCATTATTATACGCCAGGCCCATCGCTCACTCTTGGTAGTATCCTTATTCTAGTATGCGCTCTTCAGCGCCCCCATTTTGTCGAGTGTCCTAAACTGCTCTAAAAATCAACCGACCTAAAAATTAACCGACTGCCATGAAAATTAATTGTCTGTTAGAAGTAAAATTGGGGGGTTTGACCTTTCACCTTCACAAATTGCTATACCTCCCGTCATTGGAAAATATGCACAGGTCAATTCCTTTCTGGTGTACATTTGGTTATGGTTAGGTTGAAATATGTTTTTCAATTACCGAAAGGGCAAAATCCCCACTTTTACTTCTTTTGTTGTAGGTTTGGTTGGCATTAGGCTAGTTGGCTTGAAGCTAGGTTTTGTTTTAGGTTCAATCGATTGCCAGCATTGTGTGTATCATACTTTTCCGTCCACTTTAGCATTTAGAATCCCCTTGCTGGAATAATTCTCGACTCTGGGTCGTAAGCCTGGTGGAGGTGCCAATTAAAGTACATGTATGAATACCGGTACTTGGATTGATGCTCTATGATTGATCCCAACGTAATCTGCCGTTCTACTCCTTGTAAGTGTCCGTTTTATTTTCAGACGAACTCACTTCTATATTTTTAAAATATTTGTTCCTTTTCATAAACTATTGTTTCTCTAATTTTTGTAATTAAAATTGATTTCTCGACGCGATTTCAACATTTGTGTGTAAGTGTAACTTAAAAAAATATAATATTCAATATTCTGTTGATGAAATAAGATAATAAGTTATAAACTATAGCAACAATTTTATTTTTATCCTGTGCTGGATAGAGGTGCCATGATCGTATTTGTGAAAGTTGTTTCATATTATGGTGGGAGTGCCGGTTATTGATAACCAACAATATTGTCACCGATCTTATTTACGATTTTCACATAGTGTCATCAAATTAGGCATTTAATGAGTCAAAATTATTGTAAATCTTCAGTTATTTCGATACTCCATGTGATCTAAAGATTCGTAGATTGAAAATAGTGTAATCAATCATGCAATTTCGTTCAAGGCACACAATAAAAAAAATGTGCAAGTAAATAAGTACATAATCGACGACCCACCTATTTTGCATAATTTCATCAACCTCGTATTCTGACATATATAAAGCAAGACCTACACCACGATAAATTAAATTGTTATTGCAACTCACTCACTCACTCTCTCTCTCTCTCTCTCTCTCTCTCTCTCTCTCCTCTCTGTGTGTCTCTCTGTTTTCTTAATCCTGTAGACCTTTAACCCTGTCTATGGTTACTTGAGGAAAACGAATAATCTGCATATATAATTATTGACGCTGCAAGTTATACTTCTTATATATGTGATCTTGAACCTGAATCAGTGTGGAGGCTGCATGTTCATCCATGATCGATAATTAGCATTTCTGTTGAAATCACTTCTCGTCATTGTTGTTGTTGTTGTTGTTGAGATCATCGGACAGTAATAAACATGGTGTAAGAAGTGTAGAGGCGAGTGAAAGAAACCTGTCCTACGTTTCGCATAATTGGAGGCATGCTGAATTATGGGAAGGACGCAGACTTAACGGATTATAAAATATGTAAATGTGACATTTTAAAATAATGTATTAATATAGTTGGTGTATTAGATTACATCATTTTGAAAGTGTTCACTTTTCATTTTTTAAATTACCGGTACGTTATTTCTTGAGTGACAAACTCTTTCTAGAAATGGTATAGGGGTCAATACCCAAATGTATCGAGCATGAGATTCCCAAAAAATGTATTGGTGATAATGAACATATATAGGCCTATATATATAATATATATATATATATATTTATATATATATATATATATATATATATATATATATATATATATATATATATGTATATATATATATATATATATATATATATATATATATATATAAATATATATATATATATATATATATATATATATATATATATATATAAATATAAATATATATATATATATATATATATATATATATATATAAATATATTTATATATATATATATATATATATATATAATTATATATATATGTATATATATATCTTATATATATATATTTTTCATTTCACATACATATAACTATTTAAAGGGTTATTATTAGCTGTTTAATTTCACGAAATCAGTTTCACTTTTTATTATATGTAGTGTACGTTCTTTCCATCCCAAAGGGGAAAACTAGAGATTCATTTCTTTAAATCCACATAGTCCATCCGATACATGCAGCGTATACCAGCATATAGAACTCAAGCTCAATCATGGTAAATATTTCAACTATTGTCAAAAAATGTGTTGTGCCATTTTTTACATCATAATGAAAATATTAGTCTTTCGAAAGTCAATAAGGTGCTCGGATTATAATCGATTTATTAACTGAATTCGATGATTGATAACATTGGTATATATAAGTCTATTTTGGTTCTCGTGAACAATAGGTTATCGCGTGAAATATAGGATAAGAATGAACTTTTTCTCACAATAAACTTTGCATCTGACCTATATTTAAATAATTCGCATTGTTGTTTAATCAATTTTGGGATGATTACAGCGTTCTATTAAAACTATAATTCAAAAAAATGGAACGTTTGCCAGATTTGAATTGTATGCTGATAATTTAGAACGTGATTCATTATTATGATTCGTTTTGTTCGAAATTTGAACTTTTCGCCACAGCCCACTGAACCGCGTGTCGTGATTTCGAATGCGTGTGGCGTTAATGAAGGATGTGACGCGCAAACACGGGTCCGTCTAAATTTAGGTCTACTTATCTTGACACCGATTTAATAAGGGATGTTTTCTTGTTTATATTTAGCCGCAACTTACATCGATATTGTCATATCACCTAAACCGACATCGTGTATTATTATCGTATATATATTGTTGTTTTTATTTGGACATGTGTGTAGTTTGATTGTTTTGTGATAGTGGGCTTAAAAATAGTGACAATGTTCCAAAGTTAATGTCAAGGAACTTGTGTTTACAAGTTCATTAGTCGTTTAGTTCGTCGATAAAATCTATTTCTAGTTTGTGTTCTCTATTGTTGAATGTACTGTCTAAGTGTTCTTGGCTGTATTTTCGCTGAACGATGGTAGATTACATGGAAGAATGATTCATTCATTCAATTCATTTAATATACATTAAATAGGTATGATATTTTGTCCTATTCAGAATTGAATTGATCAATGAACGATAATAAAACAATATGTAAAGGGTTGGTCTGGTCAGGACTTTTGGCATAGTAGGCCAGTGGAGGAAACATTGGGAGTTAGTAGACTCATACTGTATGAGGTAAAGATGAATCTGGCTGCCCTTAAATAATAGATATTTTTTCACCCGTAGGCGCTATACAAGAACTAGAATACGTATTTATGACATGGGAAATTCATGTCGCGTGTATAGTAAACATGTTATAGAATGTTGTAATGTTATTATTTTTTAGAAATTAGGCTAATATCCATAAAAATTCACATCGCACATTTTTTAATTTCAACATTTTTCCGAAAGTTATCCGAAAAATGTGAATAGTTATGTAAATACATACCATAAGCAACTTTTTTTCAGTTTTGTTTTTCATGCGTGCTTGCCATTAATTCAAAAGTCACGCATGTCGCCGTTATAGTGCGTGGTACTTGGGTCGTTGCCCGGCCACGTTGCGTAAAAACACGCATGTCACGTGGTTGACACTACCAGCGTCGCGACGTCTCTCAAACCAGACGTCGAGCGAGCGCCCGTCTCTGCGACGAGTGTTGGCGGGTCGAAACGGTTGACCGTTAGTGGTGATGGTTAGGGGAGACGGCCAATCGGGGCCGTCATCACCTATCGAGACATTATTCGCGACTTCCGTGTCGTCTGTATGGGGTGGTGCCCGATTTAGATCGCCCTGCAAAACATGGAAGGGGAGTTGGTTGTTTGATCTAGATATGCGCCAATATACGCTAGGGCCCATCTCTAATATATAAACTATATGCATATAGACCCACCTCATTGTATACATGTTTTGCATATCTACATTATATCTCATCTCCACTTGCTGCTATGTTTATTCAATTCCATAGAATTCATTTGATATAATTATACCTGCATGGTCACATAATGTGATGATCCTACGCGTGCATATATTATATGCACAGTATCCGAACTGGATAAGTTCTTATGGGGGAATGGTAACTCGAGTCTTGGATTGAATTACATATATTATACAACCAATGGGGGGGGGGGGGGGGGACGCTCGTAGAACCGCAGAGAAAAATTTGAAACCATGATTTTTCCAAAATTTTGTATTTTTGAGCTGTTGTCTTCGCTTATTATAGTTCCTGAAAACGACGCCGATATGGACTAAAAGGTCGTGTATTGCACGAGTACCACGACAGGTTTTCAAAATGTTTTTTGTAATACAATATGAATAAAAAACATGAATTGTATTAGTATTAGCTTATATATATATATATATATATATATATATATATATATATATATATATATATATATATATATATTTATATATATATATATGTATATATATATATTTATATATATATATATATATATATATATTTATATATATATGTATATATATAAATATATATATTTATATATATATATATATATATATATATATATATATATATATATATATATATATATATATATATATATATATATTTATGGCAATTGTTCCATTTCTCATGGGGAAATTGCATGGAGACTATTCTTACCCGAATTTTGGGGGAGGCTGGTGGAAGAGACTATCTCTCTTCATAGATCGATATCTTGCATTCATTTCCCAGAACGATGTTATTCACAAGTGAATTACCTTATATTTACTTTTAATCAATATGTATTGTATAGTCTCACATCAAGTAGTGTCGTTGCTGCTATTATTAGTTCACACAATTTGCAATGTTTGTTCGTTACGTAGACCAAAGTCCACGACATGAATGCCTTTTATATATAGACAAATAGTTTTATATTCTTGAGTAATGGTTTTCAGCTTTAGTCGGCTTAACGTTAGTTATGGGTTTGTGACGTGCAATACTGGAGGAAATCGATTTTCTTTCAGTGCTCAACCTATCTTTTTCTTTTCTGTGTTTTCCTACTTTTTATTTCAACTGACCTGTCCAGTAAAGCTATCGTCTATCCCAGTCCGTATAGATATAATAACCATCTCGCACATGCTTATCGTCAACATGCAAGTGCATTGCTATTCGTTTATCTATGGTAATTAAGACAGCCCTCTCGGGATTCGAACCCGTGCCTGCATGTTCTAATCTAGTAATATCGGTATCAGGTATTATATTGCTAAGGGGTTGGGGTGGGATGACTATTAGTGTAATGGGTTGATGAGGAAGGGGAGGAGGTCTCATTGTTGGAACAGTCTCAATGCCTCATCATTCTTATAATACCATTAGCCGGCCACGCACGCGTGTATACATACCATTGGTCCCATTAGTGGATTAGGCCTATACTTCTGTTATTTGATCCACCTGAATGAAATGCACGCGCCCTCGTCGTGGATATAATAGCATCGCGGTCGAGATAATGAATTGTTGTGGGCGAAGTTATGTTTGAACGGATTTGCCTCATCGACTAATGGGGAGGGGGGGGGAGGTGTTTGAGATAGGCCATATCCGCCCTAATGATGAATGCTCCCACCATCCTGGAAAATCCTTTGGACAAGACGAGTTCATTTTGAGATAATGATTATGTAGTTATTTTTATTTATTCAACGATTGCCTGCTCCCCTGGAAAAATCGGGAAATATCATGCTCAGAGGGGTTAACAACTCCTAAAATCTGGTGTATTCTTGTCATGAAATCTTCATGAAATCCCTTGAAATCTGAAATCAGGTGTATACCAAATTTAGAATTTATAGTTGTTTACCTCTCGGCTCAGATGTATATATGTGTATACTATGTCTTTCTCTGAATATTCCTCGTATCTTCCCACTAATCCTAGTTACGAGCGAGGGTTCGAATCCAGCTTGTGCCAATTGATCGTTCTACTTTTATATACCATACGTGTATCTTTATCTTCCACTCTTACTCCTCCCCCCCACACCCCCCACCATCAATCAAACCCGGGTGAGACCGTTACACAGGATGAGTTACCTCTGCTATTTCAATGTAGGCCTATACTGGGTTACTGCCACAAACTGTTGCAAATGTATTTATTGGTGTTGGCTTTGCGGTAAGTCAATATAGTGGTCCATATATACATTGCTTAACTTTG
Organism: Brachyptera risi; assembly: GCA_964007535.1. NCBI lineage: Eukaryota > Metazoa > Arthropoda > Insecta > Plecoptera > Taeniopterygidae > Brachyptera > Brachyptera risi. Next base: position 20,077,471 of record OZ023337.1, read on the forward strand.
CTTCGCTTGTATAGAATTCACGGAGGTCGATGCAAGGCTAATAACATTGACTGTATAAGTTCATCACACAATCGGCAAACGGTTCAGCCGAATCGAATCAGCTTGAAACGGTTTGAACTTGCTGATATAGGCCTGTACACGTTTCGGGATAAAACGATCCAGTTCTAAACCGGTTTCAGATGCGATTTGGAACTGTCAAATCGCATCTGAAACATGTGGTAAATGACACAACCGTTAGTAGGAGCGTGTCCACATCTATAGACAAATATAACAAGGCAATGTGAATGGACAAATATGGCTGTATACATTAACACTGTTTTGACTATTGAAACGATTCAGGGTAACGTGATGGACCGTTAAATATTGGAACTGTTTCGGGCCAAATTGATTTGGCAAAACCGTTTTCCACCTGCATAATAAACGTAATCATTTCACTGAAAACCATCAGAACAACTCGAAACATTCTCATTTTTTTCCAAGATCAAAAACCGGACATAAAGTGACCGTTATCCAATGAAGGCTGTAAATAGTGGCACGTTATGATAGTTAAGGCGGGCACCCCAAGGGCGATCTTACCATCCCAAAAAGAACCGAGTAATAATTAATTCTAATCTGACACTAAAAGTGATTGCGTTTTGTGAAGTTTCGTTGGCAGACCTGACCGCCAACACTCTGGTAGTCCAAGAACACCAGAGGTCACATTATGCTAAGCTATTCGTACTATAAGCTATTCGTACGCCTACTGTGGTTGAGGGCGGTGGCCGATTGGTCATATTATCTCGGGGGATCGCCCACGTCATTCGTGTGACATTTCAGCACTGATAGGCCCGAACAATTTGTAACTTTGAAACCGTTACTAGCCGTATATCTGAGAACGACAAGTCGGCCACAAGGGTTCAATCTGGGATGGAAGAAATGTAGATTATGTGGTTGAAAAGCAATTTGGAGAGATAAAATGTACTTGTTCTGTCGTGAAAGTAATTTTATAACTCGGAAAAACGCTGAGGTATTGGATGGGGTTATTTTATCTATGTGCTCAAAGTTTAAGCTTCAACTGAAACTAAGTGGGCGATTTACAAAGCTGGTAAAAAAAACATGATGAAGTATTGCAATAAACGGTGCATTTCTTACATTCCAAACATTTTATCTAGATAAAAATCGTGTATATATATATATATATATATATATATATATATATATATATATAAATATATATATATATATATATATATATATATATATATATATATATATATATATATATACATATATATATACACACAATACATTTCTCTTCGTAAACTTCTCTCTCATTTTTCTTAAAAGTTTTAGTACCAATTTTGTCCATACAAAACTGACGTAAGATAGTAATATTGAGTAAAACTGTAAAGTTTCTATATATAAGCATCCGAGTTTGGAATAATGCATTTAGTAGGCCTAACTATCACGTATAAGAACGTGTAGATTAGAAGATAATCGAGTGGAGTCAAGTTAAGTAACGTTTACTTTACTTCCATTATGAAATTACAATACCACATAACAAAAGCACTCACTTATGAGTATGGGCTGTATACCGTGTAAATATTGAAATTATACGAAAATTCGTTCAAAATTGATGAAACACACATGTTTCATAAATTCCTATGTATATTTCATTTTTTTTTAATTGTGTTTGGAGTGTCGATTGCATGATATTGTCTATATACTCATCTTCCCTTATGAGTCATGACTCTATAATTGGCTGCAATGTTGAGCTTTCTCTACTTCAATTTGTCCTACGGCTAACATGTACGCTGTGTACTTGAACTTATTTATACACGCACTTGAAATGAAGACCCTGTTATTAGTTATCGGTATGAGTATTATTAGATGTATAAGTAGTCGTCACTTATAGCTTGGTTTACCGAAGACTTCTCATACAATCTCACGGCATTATATTTCATTTCACTGTTTTTCACTTATACCCAAACACGACTGTTCCTCATTTGTGAGGGATTTTTTTTTTCAAAGTTGTGGCTCCTTCCCATTTCGTGTAGATTTGGTAAAAGGAAACGTCACATATAATTTTTAGTAGGATTAAAGTTATAATTTGTGAACTGCATCTAGACGTAACAAAATATCGTAAAGTGCATGGTAGAAAAGTGAGGTAGATAAGTGATAATTATTTAACGCAGTCCATCCCTTGGAAAAATACTGCTTATAATCAGCAATAAGCATAAACAACAGTTTTAGCGCGTTCTGCGAAAAATTAATTAAACCATCCTTGAGATACAGAAAAAGCATCGGTAAATGAGTGGAATACCAAATTAATTAGCTAATTGTCGCTTAATCACAAAATTTGGTAAAACTGGTTCTTAGATAATTTAGTTGGAATATCTATGTCTCGGAATTTTTTGTGTGTTGCCACCAACTCACCGACAATAAAGAATTACAACGTGAAATAATATATAATTTAATGTATCCATCAGTATCTGTCATGTTTTTTCTTGTGTAATGTTGGCAGACAACCCACCAACACTATCGCGGTGTATAAAAACAATAATCATGTCTATCGCGCCAAGGTTGGCATTTCTTCTTATGAAGTAACAGGTGTGGATAATTAACGTCCAATCGTAATGTGCATTTGAATAGAGTTGACCGTCCCAAGTGACCGTCCTCATGGAAATAGATCATATTTCATATTTTATGTATTCATATTTGATATCTGATATATCTATTTTCACAGGTTTTGACATATTGCATGCAAATATGTGGCAAGTCAAAAATAGACATTAAAACATACAATCATCACACAAATATAAATTCATAAAATAAAAGACCAATACAAATATATATCACAGTATTATCTACAAAGGGGTTGACAACAATTTTTACATATATTGCCACAAAAATAAATCTCATCAGGTCTGTGACTGCTGTCAGTGTCATACATATATAGTGAGAATTACAGTCAATTGAGTATGCGTTGATTGTATATATGCAAATATTCGTTTAATGTTTAAACACATTAATACTCGCGACTGATCTTATTGATTGTGGTAAACCCAAAAATCCCAAAATGGCTCTTCTGACTTGATTGAATAAAGCACTCATTTGAAAACTGAAGTCAGTTTGAGCGTGGGTTCGAAACCCGTACAGTGCATGGGTTTTTGTGAACATAATTCATCAACCGCTCATTTCCGCCTCCAAACATTCTCGCTGTTGGTGGGGGTCACCAAGCAAACAATAATCCAACAAGTCTATACAAACAGTGTCATACGAATACATTCTTTGTAATTATGAAACAATTTTACGTAATTAAAAAGTATTTGTGAGTAATTGTCCATCAATTAAAGGTTGATATAATTCAGTTGATTGGATAATACCGTAATCATTACTTACAAATTATGTATTTTAATGATTCTACAATTCAAAAAAAACTTCTGATTGAACGTTGAAATGTGAATTCACTGAATTGAACAATCTATAAATAACTACTGTATTTTCCGTACAAATCACATAATTATATATCTCCTGGCAGCTCAGTTATATTTACAATAAATAATTATTGTCTATTGTTGTAAATTAATTTTGAATTTTTATTTTTTTGATCACAATGTGCACATTCACTTTAATATCATGGTTAGATTGCTATATCTGAGACACTATGGCGGTCGTATACAAATAACCTAATTGTTTATAAACCGTGCACACAAGACTCATATTAGATCTGACTTCTATTGATCGTTCCCCGATATACTTGTCTCCACGAAAATTGAAGTAACGAACCACCAGTGCGCTAGTGATGTGGGATGGCGGAACAGTCGATCGGAACCTCCTTCTTTCGTGGTTACACATATAGCAATAGTTATGACGTTACAACCAACCATGAGGTGAAGGGAAATTAAATGACGTATTTATGAAGGTTTTCTGAAATGCGTGATAACAAGATTTTTACTTAGTGTCATATCCTTATGTAAATACCGTCTAGAGATAGGTCCAAGGACGACGCACATTTTTTGCGTTGAAGGCGAGCAACGAACGACAAGGCTTTTAAATTATTTACATACATATTCAACTTGGAATAATAGTTGTATATATACACGAGAGATAAGACCACCTTAGTGTTTGTGGTGTGAGGGGGGGGGGGGGGGGGTCGATCGGTATAAAACATCTTTCGTGGATACAAGTATAATTAACACCCCGAAATAGTCCTTATTCTTACGTAGGATGCGTGTCACCAAGACTTTTTCAGATCAAGGGCTTTGAGCTATGAACTATGGTTCACATTATCCTCAAACTGAAGATAATTTTCAGTTGGACAACAGAGCGATATATAGTGATGACAATCACATTGATATTATCTATTTAAAAATCACAAAAATAATGACAGATTCATTAATTCTAAATTCATCATCTCTGAACAAATTATAAATTTTGAATTGTGAATTATAATCTATGAATTATAATTTTTGAAATAAATGTTATGTATACCAGCATCTTGGAGTGAACCGTCTAGTTCAAACATACCTTTAGGCTCTATAATCCTTAGTTTTATCCTGAAATACGCTGGATGTAGGTACTTAATTGAAGACTCAACAATTTTGCTGATACTTGAAAAAAAGTTTTCGCTCTCCTAAGGTCTGACGAAAATACAGATTGTGATGAAACTTGGCATGCACGTATGTCATTAACTAACGTGACACTGTATAGTTGTCCGGCCAAACGGTTTGACCACTTTCGAGAAAAAACGTATCGAAATTGTGGAAACCCTCAAAAGAAAAAAACATGGGGAAAAATTGGAATCCAAATTTCTCCAATTAAGAAAAAACGATTCAAACACGTGATAGATACACTAATTATTACAAAATTTTACATTTTAATCCGTTCCAAGTCGAGTTGAAAAAAAGGTTGTACATTTTTGTCTATATCGATATCAATTAAAACGATCAATAGTCTATAGATGTGATCAAAAATATTATGAGTCTTCAAACTTTCTAGTTTCAAACTCTAGGTATGTATACAGCTTGAACCGAGAGTATTTTTTTTTTTACCTCGTTTAATCAGTCATTCGTCTGATATTGCATAGGATTCAACAGATATTAGACGAACAGAAAACGAATTTTACTTTTTGGTTTAAAATTTATCAAACCTATCATTACAGACGATTATCTCGGTTATCTGACAACTTACTCCTTTAAGTGTCTTCCATGAACTTACAACCCACAAATTCTGGGTTTGTCCTTTGAGAATATAATAATAGTACGAAGCGCAGTGTTGAGACTTGAGAGTGGAGACGTCAGACAGCTGCTAGGTGCTATATAGCACTTCAGGGACAGATATTCTTAGTGTACTTGTTGTGACGAACTGTCAACAAACCGACTTATTTTCGGCAATTTTTGCGACGGACATATATATATTTTTTTTATTGGGTTTTAACGACGCACTGTAATGATTACTAAGATCTATTGGCGTCGGATGAATGATTAATGAGATGATGGGATGGTGAGATGAAGGTTTTTTTTATGGGTAGTGGGAAGGATAGTGGGAAGGAAGCGGTCGTGGCCTATATTGTAGGAACCATCCCGGCATTAGCCTAGACTACAGAGGGAAACCACGAAAAACCCCTGTAAAGATGGACGGTGGCGGGGATCGAACCGGGTCCGATATATCCCTTCACCTCCCGGATCACGAAGCAAGTGAGCTAACCACTCAGCTACTGTGCCGGTGGGACAAATATTTTAGGACGGTGTGGTTTTATCGAGCCACGTACTTGGAGTAATTTGAATTCGACATTGCAAATAAATCCCAATTGATAGTATAGGCCTACATTGACAAATCTAAAAAAATCCTATTATTATAATATTCCGAAATTTCCTCAAATGTATACCAAAAATATAATATCCGGACAAATTACTTTGCACTGCAGTTGTAAATTTTCACTTTTTTCACAATTTTTCACTTGTATGTTGAGTGGTTCATTCATATATAAGTTATTCATTCATATTCCACAAATATCTCAAGTTTACTGAAAATGTCCTCAAATTATTGTCAATTAGTGTATCTTCTTATGTTTTCAGGGTTTTTTTTTCATACAAATTCAGTCATTTTCAACGTTATATATCCAATGTTTGAATGACTTCAAAATGGATTTCTGCAATACCTAACACTTAAAAAAATGCCTTTGTAAATTTCCATATATTTATATGTTTAAATATACCTATAGGCCTACTTTATTTGCTACCGACTTATCTTTTTATTATGTTGGGTTTTACTACGCACTGTAGAGATAACTAAGATCTATTGGCTTCGGATATTTGATTAATGAGATGATGTGATGATGATATGGAAGTTTCCCAGATAGTGGTGACAGAATAGTCTGGCCTATATTGTAGGAACCATTAGCTATAGACTAACACAGGCAAACCACGAAAAAAAAAATGAAAATGGACGGTGGCGGGGTTCGATAGGCCCCTCACCTCCCGAACCACAAGAAGCGAGCGCGTTATCAACTGAGCTACATGCCAATCCAATTTTTCTATTTTCTATATTTATACCGCTTATTAGAATGTTCTTTGTTGTTATCGGTCTATCTTTCAGTACGTTCATTATACTCAGCCTTGTTTTTCCTACATGACATTCTGACGGCAACCTTGACTGTACCCTTGCAATAATAATGCATTATTAGTTACTGGAACTGCATTCTCTGTCGTGAATATGTTCTCTAGCTGTCTTGAGTATACCATCTAGGGCTGCATGTCTTGAGACTTACTCTCTATAGACTGTGGTATCGTTCAAGTGTATACTCCTTTGTTCAATCTTGATGTGGAAGGAAAAACTACGTGTCGAGATTTTTTATTGTCAAGTTGATTGATAATATGGATTTTTTAAAATTCATTTGATTTTTTTTAAAGGGCCTCACAACCCTGGGACTAGATTTGAATGAGTAATTACGCTATATTTTTCACCCAGTTTAAGAGAAAACTAGAAATCATCATCTCAATTTGAGAAATTATTATTCATGTAGGCCTATCAATGTCCCCCTTTTCTGAATCGTGACGTGGGCATTATATCCTATTGTATTTGTGTTTCGATACAATTCTCGAGATTCCCTTATTCTCGAGATTTATGAAATGTGGAATGAGTGAAATTTGGGTGGGATTCCAATAATTTCACTGAAAATTAGTGAGAAAGTTATCTCATCTCATACAACTCACATTTCATAAATCTCTAGAATAATAAGGGTCCAGATTCAGGTATGATCACGCCATGTAAGTGTAAGTGTAAGGGGGCGGGTTTTGTGGAGGACAAATAAATGTATAATTCTGAAATTGAGATGATAATTTCTAGTTTCATCCAAAATTAGGGTGAAAATAGCGTAATTATAAATTCAAATCTACTCACAAAGTTGTGACATCCTCGACACAAATTCATTATTCCTCAAATTATGTGACAAGGGTAGGATCGGGGAGTGGGGGTGACAGGGTAGGTTTGGACGAGTGTACTTTTAATATCCCACAGGAAGTGAAGTGAGCTCACTATATAAATGATGAGCTATTGAGTTCATAGCAATATATAATGAACAATTCTACCTTTTAATTAATTCATAAAAGTAATTGTAATGTCATCATTTATGGATGAACGTTGATATACGTAAATATTTAGTATTTTACCGGCATATTAATCAATTAAAAATTGCATAGAATTTTTTTTCACATGCAGTTGGCAATTGCTTTCAGCATAACATCAATATAATTTTCTCCCATCCGTAATGGTTAATCGAAATGTTGAATTGAAGATGTATAATTTTATTGCAATATTTCTATTCCATTGAAAATGGAAATCAGAATAAATTGGGGAATTAAAATGTTAATTGTCAGTCTATCGCTCGTCGTAGAAGTTTGTATTTAACTTCAAGGTTTATATAATGTCTTATTATTCGGAGGAGAAACCTATTCGTATTAATAAGAGGTTTGAGACATAAATCTCCCAGTTTAGGCTGTTGACTGTAAGTGTAAGTTATGGTTCCAAGTGACGTATTTGTACACGGAAAGATTGCGCCTGGAAGTTGAAACACTGTATCATATAGGATCTATGAACGTTAAATCTGTAACATTTATAGCTTGATGTTAATGTGAACTTTATTGCTTGTGCTTTTAGATCCAATTAAAAGGTCAGCGAAATTATTTTCGTTTTTTTTTATAAAAAAAAAATGAACATTATAAATATAGTTGGGCGTGGGGTGAGTCCCGCAGTAGATAATCTACCATCTCCTCGTATGTAATTAACTAGGCTAGTGTGTGGTCGTTATGAGCAAAAAACAATAGTAACCATCGTTATAAGGAAACAGCAATGTCTGAGAGTTCGATCTTTTTACAGTGACGAATTTACACTGAAAAATTGTCAACTTGGGTCTCATAACTTTATTTTTCAAAATTCACGAATAATAAGATGAATATAAGAAATGAATAGATTAATATAATAATTGAATAGATAAATAAAATGAAATGAATAAGAATTCCAAACGACTCCCGTTTCGTTCATTGATTATATCTATAATTTATCACAACGATTGATAGTTTCACTGTGGACGTTGTGTATCGTTTACTCAGCCTCCTGAATGAGAGTCCTATAACGCCGCTCTGTAACCGACGCTGTAACGACACCTTATAACGGCCAAGAGAATATAATTATGTACGAGATAAGGGCGAAACAACCAGTTATTGTCGCGTATATTTTATGTTAATACTGGCCAAGTGTGATGAGGGCGATCATGGAAGGAGATACGGGTTAATAAGATCGCATGAGATGTCTTGTACTTATACATGACTATTATATCCTATACCAATTAACGAACGGTTTCGTATTTAATATTCGTAGTGAGATGCGGGTTGCAGAAGCGGCACGTGCCGTGCTGAAGTTAGCACAATAGGCCTTCACAACATCACATACGGCTAATTAAGAGAGGGAAACCATACACATTCTCGCGATTATTCGTGTTCTTTGTACAGTTTTATATGTGATTACGTTGATTTCTTCATTCATCGAGAAAATCTATTTATATGGATTTATTTTAAAAAAAAAATTATTGTTTGTTCAAGATCCCTCGAACAGCTAAGGTATTTTGAGAGCATGAATGAGCAAGTGATAGTGGAACTAGGAAATTGTGATAAGTGACAGGACCCAAGCCCAACGGTGACTTCAGTTTCTAAAGCGAAGTTCTCGTTGACTGAGCTACGGTATTCTTGGGAAATTTTTTCAGATTTTTCTTGGAGCGGAAAATTACTATCAACATGTGTTTCATTGAGAAATTGAGTCGTAATTCAAGCGGAATTATTGCAAAATAAGCTTTGTAACGCTAGACTGAGATCCAAGAATCGTGCTAACTCTGGCACCTCCACTGAAAATAGTTTCACTTCTTCATATTATTTACATTTGAATAAATCCATCATATGAATTTAGATTGGGTGTCAAAGTGTTTGTTGATGTTTTTTATATATATAAGATACTCACATAAGGTATTAAAGACTAATGGTTTTAGTGGAGGTGCCGAGTTTTCATTTCCATAAAATAATAACCTATCGGCCTTTCTGTATACGTTTATATTATGAACACGTATTCCAAGCGCTAACGTACGTGCGAAATGCAAACTTTCAATCCTTCATCAGTATACATTGCCCGATGGCCCAGTTCGTGCCCGCGTTGGTGCAATCACTCAAACGCACGTAGCTCGCTAATTTCTCATCGACACACTGTTGATTCAATATTATTTATATTCAAGTTATTTCTAATAGAAAACACAAGTTGCACTCCTGTGCTAACTGGGTCAATAACGTGATATATTGTATTTGTATTGTACTTGTATCCAGGAGAGACGACGCGAACCACCCGTGCGGTCAGTGGTATGGGATAGGGGGGACAGCCGCTCGGTACCTTCTTCTTTCGTGGACACAAATATATTAACACTCATGTCTGATCGCCGACGCCTTCTATATTCAGTTTGATGCAATGAGACCAGTGTGCATGGTGATAGTCTTGATTGTTGGTAAATATACGTTATAGGCCTACGGTAAAAAAAAATTAAAAAACAAGGTGAAATGAAATGGAAACCAAATTGAGTATTGACTATATGTATATATCCTGGGAAAGGAGGTGAAGTGTTTGTAATCATTTGGTTTCATAAAATTCATCTTTTAAATGTAGATTCATGTTTAGCTAAAATCACAAATCAAACTCCAAAGATGGTACCTGTTGCGTGGATGGTAAACGTAAGCAAACATTCAAAGAGCAAAAATTAACTTTCATTTAGTACTACACTTAGTACCTATATTATAGTTCTTGGTAGTTTTACACGTTTTTGGCATACTTTCACTAAATATTCCGGTGTTGATGGGATCAGATGAAGTAAACAATACATTTTTAGCTAAAATCTTGAATTTATATATTAGTTGAAAGCTATATATTACAAAAGGTATATTATCTATGATTATATCAAAATGTATGAAATTTCATTCCATCAACTTTATCTATAAACAGGATTTTTCTGCATTAAAAAGTTAATGTACCGTACGTGAGTTTATTGCTACACCAATAGCCTTTGCTTGCTTGCATATATAATTGTGGTCAGCTGTTGCAGAGTCAACATTGCTTGGCTGACATATTGCCCGCCACATTCTTGGCACGTTATCAGTTCATACCTTTCGTGGAGAAGGACGGACAGGGTTCTTTCTATTCTCGAGGACTGCGGTTTAGAAATCCATAGATTCTGGTGACGATCCAGAAATGCTATTAATTTGTTACTCTTTCTTATACTTGCTGCATTTTTCGCATACCAAGACTAATGTTTGTATTTATATTTGGCTTGTAGTTTAATAATGAAATACTGAAACGAGTGGCCGAGTGGTTTATACACTGAACCGTCATTTAGAAGACCGGGGTTCGATTCCCGCCATGGTCGACCATCCTGTCAAGGGTTTTTCGTGGTTTCCCTCCGTTGTTCAGGTCAATACCGAGATGGTTCCTTAACGACAGGCCTCGACCGACTCCTTCATGCTATTAAAAAACACCTAATAAAATAACCTTTCATCTCATCATCCCATCATGTCATATTTAATTCAACCGTCGCCAATAGATCGTAGTCATCAGTAGAGTGCGTCGTTTAACCCAATATAAATAAAAAATAGATGAATAAAAATAATCATATCATATCATATATCATATGTATCATATATAAATATATATATATATATATATATATATATATATATATATATATATATATATAAATACATATATATATTTATGTTGTATATATATATATATATATATATATATATATATATATATATATATATATATATATATATATATATGATACATAATCAATATAATCCATTTTATTAATAATAGAGGAAAAATCGCAGGAAAGTGTATTTCATTCTTTACGAGCATATTCAAGTCGATTTATTTTACCTCAGATTATTTCAAATAGTTTTATGTTTTTGGGGTAGTCAGAATTACTATATTATGTGCCCTATGATAAAAAATTTCAACATTTCTTCCTCTCTGCCTCTGATTATATTTACCCTAATAATTTATCGCTCCATCAAGTTTTGACAGTAGGCCTATTAAAAAATGAGAGAATATAAGTAATGCATCATTTATGTATATATAATTAATTAGGCCTAAATTACCCTAGGCCTGTATTCTGTAATATGACATAATGCTTGTAGAACTAACATATTTTGTATACTTCAACAAAATTTGAAATTAATCCAAGTGTTTTCAAAGAGAATGAGAAAAACTGTTTGCAAACTGTCACAAATATCTCCGAGTAGGCCTACGTATACAGGATATTTTTCCATGTATGCCTATAAGTAACTTATCTATTTATACTGATAATGGAAGTATGTACGCTACTTCACTAATCTGCATGTGTATGTCCTCACTTATCGATCTGTACAATACTACGTGTCCAGAAAAATAATCAATAATAAGAATTTCACAACAAGTTTATGATTCTCTGAATGTTTCAACCTTTTACTGATGATAACATATTTGCCAAAAAATTTCGATAGACTTATTATCACCACAAATTGAACAAATAAAACACGTCTCTGCCAACATGTTCTCTCTATCTCCGTCTCTGTCGCTGACATGTGTGCGAAAGAGAGTGAGAGAGAGTAGCGAGATACAGGAGGAGTGAGAGTGAGCGAGAAACTAGAGGCAAGTCGGCGAGGTCGCGCGGCGTGTGTACTTCAGTCTTCAGTCGACAACGTCTCCGTTCGGACGTGACTCCGCGAACAGTTCCTTCCTTTTTTTTATATAGACACATCGTCCACTTCATTTCTAGTTCAAGGAAGGTTTTTAATAATAATAATAGTATATGAATTAACGGTTACTTTATTGAGTGTATTTATTTACCTTTTTAAAAATCTTTTTTTTTATTATATATATTAATTTGTGAGTCATTTCGTCGGGTTCATTATATTCGACCATTGAATTTAATTTGACAGCGATTTGTGCGGTATCTTCGCGTATAAAGATCTGTCGGAAAACGGAAACGTGTATCGCCGGATACCATAATAATGTCGGTCTGAAAAAATGTGATTACAGACAGGAAAAGAGTGTCGAGTTCCATACGAAGCAACAATAATGTGATAGTGTCGATTGTTGCTAATATATTCGATTCTTGTGTATATTCGTGACGTCAGATTCAACATAGTCGCGCGAATAGTTCTCAGAATAAATCAGTGGCCGACTGCCAATATAGCAAGTCGATTGCACAAATAACTCAACACACACACAGAGAAGGGACGTGGATATATTTGTGCGAAAACATATCGTCAACCCTCCCCAAGGTCTCGTTTGATTATTATGTACGGAATGGAGTTGCGATTTCGAATAATTATTTCGATCTATCTGTGAGAATTGATGAAGTGTCGTTGAACAGATGTTCAATCCAAGTGAAAAATGTGCGAGTGTAATTTTCGTGAGGAAAAATTCATAGTGCATTGTTCGATTTTAACTGGAATTATTACTTCGATTAGTCATAATATTGGTTAGGATTTGTCATTTTGCTGTGTGGTAGTGATTTGAACTGTGATTGCACAGTTTGTGCCTGCAGGTATTTACTTGCTCTGTGATATCGCCAAGAGTGCTAATTGGTTCTAAGTCAAGTGAGTCACAAAGATCGTGATAAAACTGATAAGCTTCCCTCCTCAGATAATTACATAGAATAAGTGTGTGCCTCGAACACCCACGGGAATAGAAAGCAGTTTGTAAAGGGAATCTTTGACAGGTCATACTAAAGTTTCGTGTTTTACTCTGTTTGGAACTTTTTGAAGCGAGAGTTTCTTTTTACGATTCTTCGGAAAATAAAACATCTTTAACGTTTCCACACATCTATATTCCCTGGTGTATCTTTAACACGTCTTGCTCACTATACCATATCTTCAAAAGTGTCATCGGTCTCATTGTGTCACCCATGACTCATCCCTAGGGGTGACTTTTGTTATTAAAACTGTCATCGGATATTATCGTGCGACTACCCTCTCGTTGGTCACCTCCCCAGTGACCACAGCTATGAGAATGCAGCCCAGTGAGAGTTTCTCGAACCTGCGACGGGCAATACCCCCGATTGCCGTCGCGGCGGGATGGTTTTCCTCCCTCCGGCGACCGGGCAAAAACAATCGGGCACGATCGGGCTCGGCCACGCCCAATGTGCCGTTGACATCGGGCACCGGCCGTTTGGCGAGATCGGCGTGGGATCTCAGCGCTCAGAGAACCATGGTAATGACCTGTTTTTGTTGTTAATTAGCTAGGAATTGTAAGTGATGAGGAGAGAGACAACTGTTTACACAAGTATTTTGTGTCAGTCACAATGAGTAAGTTGGTAACGATCCTGAAACTAGAATGCTAACAATCCTTACAACTCGGAGTTGGGCTTTCCTCTCATCTTTCATCTGCAAACTGCAGTGATGTTACTGTAAGAGTAGCGTCTAGTTGACACCGTTTGCTTGAAATAAATTTCAGTTTCAGTATAGCCTCTGGCTGTGAAACTTGTTTACCGTGGTGGTATCAGAACTCTCCAAAAAAGTACGTTTCGACTGTCCTTTATAACCTGCGTTTTTGTAGAATTTACTAGTGTTGGCGCATAGGATAGAAGGTGACTGTCGTGTAACCTCTCTCGGGTACGAAATATGAAATATTGAATACCGAATTAGAAATGAAGATGAATCAGACGATTAAGGATGGATGGCGATTTATTTCATGGTGTATTTATTAAAAGTATTTGGCACTTCATGGTGCATTTATTTACCTTATGTAATTGCCTTAATAATTGAAAGTTCCAATTAATAGCATATTCTATTCTGTAGTTTCAGTGAACTCTCGAAAGTTAGTGTCCCTGTTAATATGGGTATACCAATTAACTGTGAATGTGTACCTTGCTACCACAGCATTTCCCTAATTTATATACAAACAATAATAGGTCGAAATCTACGAAGTGTATGACGTCACTTGTTGAATACTCGGTTTGGCGTTTTAGCTTCTAATTAACAGTAGTTTTCAATGGATACCGCGATCACGCCCTGTAGTGCATGCAGTGTAGGGTGCATGAGTTCTAAAGCAACCAATCATAGGCCTCTAGAACAGGATATCGCGTGGTTAGCGTCGATATAAAAAAAGACTACATTTATCAGTTTCAAGTCGGTCTCCGCAGCTCGTAAGTTCGAACCCCGAATGTCGGGTCAGGCATTCGTTATCAGTTGCGAATGCGAAATACTGTGATCGACTTTGAAGTAGTGACAGTTTCTATAGACGTCACTGCCTTATCGTTGGTTGAATGCTAGTTTATTATAAATCCTTCCAGAGTTACAGTATCTTTCCAAGGCTGTTTCACGGTATTTCCGTTTTTCGTAACTCTGCATATACCGGTATCAAGAAAACTACGTAAACAGTCTTGTCAAGTTCTAAAGGAAGGGCAAAGTGCAGCTGTCAAACCCAGAAGGTCGTCATAGATTTATTAGCAAGTCTCAAGATCAAACTGTCATGAAACTGCACACGAGTCGTTTCTAGTTTTAAGGGGATACGCTCTTTAATGACGAGATATCAACATGCTAATTTGGTAGAAGTCCAGATTAACACTTCCATAATGATTAACATTACGATAATTTAGCCCATTTCGTATTTTTTTTAGGTTTTAACAGCTATGGGCATATACAGCTAATATAATAATTATAATGAAATATTTAATAATATCAATTGAAAATGATGTAATATGATTAAATTCTTGATTGATCACCTTATATATAAGAGACGTCAATGTCACAATACGAAACAAAATAAAAAACGAACATTCATGAAACCATGCTTCAATACAACTGTAAAATGGCCCTTAACATTAATGTATTGTAACACAATATGTTATATGTAACTATGTAACTAAATGATATATGCAACTGTATTTACCGACGAAAAATATGTGTCGTATATTTATCTAGTAATTCCCCTTTCATTCCTTATGCATGCAGCATGCCGTTTATTAGATAAATCTAGATTCATCGTAGTGTGAAAAGTCATCTCCGTAAAATTGTTGCTAATAAAGCTTACTGTAAAGATTTTCGATAAGTATAGCGGTCTCGAGATATTTCACACGTTTCTAAATAAATACACATTTCCTTGCATGTCTTCAGCGACTCCTCATTTACGTGCTCATCTTCATAATAACAAATCTCTTTAAATAGAATTCGATAATCATAGTGTCATTGATCTTTACACACCAATCGCCCACGATCTTGTCGTTTTTCTTTGCCTCATCTCGCATTAAAAAAAAACACTTCCGAGACAATGTCAAGAGTGTCTTTAGGTGTTATATTCGTCGAAAGATGAAGGCTTGAACTATCCGTGCGCTAGTGCTCTGGGATGGTGGAGATTGTCGATCGGAACGTTACGTCTCTCGCGGATACAAGTGGATGTTGTCAGGTCACGGAGTTTTACCTACAATTCCGGTCTGTGTGCTTGCCTTATGACGTGTGGTATTTTGTCTCTTTGTGTGCGATGAGAGGAAGTAGCCGGTGTAAAACATTCAGTAACATGGGAAACATGATGCAAGATGCATATTGATGGCTTGGAAGGAAAAACCACTTAACTTGAAATGTTTTACAGAGCTGAAGACTGTATTTTTTTACATTTAATTGAGTATTTGTATATAATGTTTTAAAAACATCGTAACTTGACACAAGCCATTGTTTCCTTATAAAGACAAAGGATGAACGCTTATAGGATCGCACCATGAACGCCACAGGGGCGATCTTATCAAATGTGTATCAAAGAAGATTAGAATCCATATAGCCTCCCATTTTTTTTTTAAATTCCAATTGAATTTGCCAGCCACATTCCGTTTTTATCATTATATATAATATATATTATAAATTACTTCACATCCTCTGGGTCCATGGCTCGACTCCCGGCGCAGTTACCCTTTTTTTGTTGAACAAAAATATATCAAATGTTGTCTGGAGCGCCAGGTGATGATAAAGGATTTTTTTTTTAATTTTACCACAGAAACGAGAATAGATACACAAATGTTGTGATTTTTAACTATTGTTTTCAGTTCCATTTAAAACCCGACTTGCAGAAAAATTCTCGCCACCGCATGATAGTCAAGCGTATACAGCTAAAAAATGTTGTTTTTTTAAGCTGTATATACGCTTGACAATTATACGATATGAATTGAATATAGTTATAACTTATACCATCTTGAACCATATTATAAGTGTTTGTGTTACCTCCGTATTAGAATTTTTATATCTCATACCGTTCAAAAATTATCACCAAAAAAATTATAACTCGCTAAATCAACTCCCATTGTACTCTTTAATTACGCGAGTATAACAAACATGCGCTTGTTACATGTTCACGAGACGCTGGTGATGAACTCTTGGCTGATGATGTTTATTGTTTGTTTGTTTGTTTGTCTATCTGTCTCGCTGCATGACTTGCCGACATCACACCGGTTCACCGGCGCGCACAGGTTCCTTGGGAAGGTCATTCGACTCTTATACAAGGAATAATTGTAGATTTTACAAACCCGTTGTGGGAAATCGGTTTTTAATAACTTCACTGTTGTGTTGGTATTCGGGTTGAGTTGTTGAACATGTAATTGTTTTGGGTAATTAAACGTCACAATAAAAAAAATAATAACAAATAACACATTTTTTTTAGACAGTTTGTATAATGTTTGAATGAGGTGATATATAATAATGTGGGAAGTATATTTTAAATTACAGTATATTTATGTGTTAGTTTTAAATTATTACTCGACTATTCTTATTAGTAGAAACTAAAAGGACTGAATGGCGTTTTTTTCTGTAAATGTATCATCTCTTGAAACATGCATATCGAACCCGTGATGGTATAGCTTGGTAAACGTTGGTCGTGCGGTGTTACTGTTTCCTCATTGACGTAACTTATTTTATTACTTCTCATTTCCTGGGATAGTAGGCCGACGCTAAAATTCCACATACCGGTATCGCCGTTTCATTTATTTCTTATTGATATTTTTAAATTTGGGCTAGGCCTACACACATTTTATTTTCTCATTTCCTTGAATAGTAGGCTACGCAAAATTTCTGTATATATATTGGCTTTGTGATTCATTTCTCATTCAAATTTTCCATTTTGACTTACAGATTTCAGACTTTACTTTATATTTACTCGGAAAGTGAAAGAAATATTCTGCATTTTGTTTCTTATTCAAGATTGTTCTCTTACTACAGCTATACAGGCCTTTGTTCGAATTGAAATGCCAGATCGTTCTTTATATGATCGTAGACTTCTTATACAGCCGAGCGTTATATCCGAGCGTGTGCAAAGTACATTTGGGGCAAGTGGACGACGCCTGTGTGAGAGGATCAGTTCGGGGCGTCGCAACGCGCTTGAAATAAGCGTCCTTGTAGGCGAGCTAGCTGGCGTCGCATGCCATTGGCCAGAACAGTCTTGTCAGTCTGGTAAAAGATATTGTTATTACAAGCGTCCAAATTATTACTGCGTTAAAACATAACTAACTATATATGCTAGAAAAACTATCGCGCTCTTAACGGGGGAGTATAGATTTAGTGAAATGTTTTTTTTTCTAACTAGAGGAAAATGAAAAGAACTAGTCGGAAATGGATGAAGAGAAAAGTAGTTCTGAAGATGTATCGTACAACTATATCATTCTTCTTCATTCTTTCTTTTTTTAACTTGTCTTTCAGATGGGGGTAGTATCTAAAGGGGTTTTAGCTAGAACAACAAGACTAAAACTTGGAGGCATCGAGTTCACAGAGTTGTGGTTTAGATTTAGTGATTATGATGATGACTATTTGCTAACGACCTGAACAACTGCTAGGTTATACGGGGGTACGAAAGAGCAGGTCACCATGACAGTAGGCCTACACTTGATGATAGGCCCTACGTGAAATGACATTTACAAAAATCCATGCGGGACACGAACCCAATCCCAACGGGGACTTCGGTTTCTGAAGCGGAGACTGTATTGGTTACCTGTCCAGAAGGAATTTACCTATAGGTATTGGAAATAAATTATCAGCTTTTTGTTAATATAGGTTTTGAACGGTTATACCCTATATTCAAGTATCAACATTTTACAATTCGGTAGTGGCAGATAGTTTATAATAGTATTTTTAAATGATACGCATAGATTTATTCTGCACGTGTTTCTACTTTATACGAAATTTGTATTTTGGTATTTTGAATCATTGTTACCCAATTAACGCCAAGGACGAAGAGGTAGGATCGTTCGAACGGACGTAGTGACGATCTCACTTCTCCAACGATTTAGTGCGCTATATAGTGACCTGATCTATACCCGTCTCAACGCGAGTCCATTTATATACCATCTTATATATGAAAAATATTTTTAGAAAAAAACTGTTTCGACACCCAATTTATACGCAAGGACACCGTTTTAATGTTGTTTATTTTCAAGTGTTATACGACTACTTAAAGCGCGGGACAAATTGTCGGAAATGTGTGTAATTAGGTGGAATAAATCTTGTTTGTTGGGGGGTCTTCTTCGCGTGCCTAATTGGATAATGTATCTGAAGTGAACGTGCGTGTCTAGAACATGGCCCCTCCACCAGTACGATACGCACGAGTTACGGTTTCCATCAGTTTATATCAAGCAATTCGTATTGAAAACCGAATTTTTATACTCGATACAAAGTTGCTGTATATTCAATTCGTAATTCAACGGATATCCAATATTGCGTATTAAAAATAATGTCATTTTACCCGCATTTTTATTTATTACGTGCACAAAAAATAGCTGGAACTAAAAATAATAAATTATTTATAGGAGGTCCATTTCAAAAATACTTCAAGTAACTGTACTGGAGTCTTCATAAATATCAAAGTTGGAATATATATTCATGTTATAGAGCACATATACTAGATAAATAGAATAGTAGAATATTTTCGCTTTTATCGTTATAAGTATAGACACTTTTGAAATGTATAAACATGTCATTTTATCATTTCTAGATTATCCATCGTCATTATAGACCTACTTGTCCCAGTTATGGCTACTCATATGTATTTACACACTCTCCCATCACACTTTCTGCTTATGACGTTTTAAATCGATGAACGCCACTATTAAATCTTGCTAGCTATAAAAATACGTTCAATTTGGATAATTGAACCACTAAACTGTGTAAATATAGTTTAGTAACGGTCGATTTTTATACCATTCTAAACGACTCGGAACTCTTCACAAATTGCAATTGAACCATAAACACCAAATGCTAATAAAAATCTACGTTACGAGGTCAATAAAATCTGTTGCACATTTGTATATACCGTGTATACTTGTATCCACGAAATAAGGCGCGAACCAGGAACGCGTTTAGTGTGGGCTAGGGAGATGGTCGTTCGGAATCTCTTCCTTTCGTGGATGCAAGTATATTGACAAAATAATTATATACAAACTTCAATTATGTAGAGAAACTCGCTGCAGCTTCCAACATTTCAACGCTTTTGAAAGATGTAGTTGTGTTTCCACTAATAATTCTCGTCTTGATTTTAAAAAAAGCATTGACTCGAAATAGGCTACTTTGAGGACACTCACAACCCTGAAACTAGATTTTAACGAATAGTGACGATATTTGAAAGACAACCAGAAATCACCATCTCAATTTCAGGACGAATTATAATCATTTTTTTTTGTCCTCCAGAGACCATAAGTCATGATGGATGCAGTACCGATTTTGTACATAAACATAGAAAGAATCGAGTGATGTCTACGTCACGACTCGGCAAAACAGAAAACAAATAAATAATTTATCATTTCTGAAACTGAGATGATGATTTCTATTTTTCTCTAAATTTGGCGGAATAAATGTCGTCATTGATGAGAATCTATTTTCAGGACTGTGATGTCTTTTAACTGAGCAAATATAATTGTCATATTCGTTTTCATTAGACGACCTTCTTCCGTGATTACAATTAAGCATATCACAGCGAGGACGAAAAGCGGGATTTAAACGAATCATCCACCGTGTACGTTAAATGATTGATTGACCTACAAGACTCTAGTAGATTATTGTCATCTTGTTAGCTACGGTCTTAAGTGGCTTCACAATGCACCCACACACACACACACACACACACACACATGTTCTATTACACATCATTTGTCATGCTCGATCTGTCAATTATATAGCTTGTGGGAGACAATAAGCGTGTCGAAAGGGCTGGATCGAAACTACAGCGCGATCAGGAAACGGTCGAGCGGTAGTTCGTAGATACGGCCTTTGAAACGACATGATTTTGGGAAGTTGGGGATCTAATTATACCAGTGTTCTCTAGTACATTTAGTACAGTTTAATCTTTGGCCTTTATAACTGCGGGCCATGGATTTATGATTAAACTTTATTGTTTCATCTGTAAATATATATACAGTGTACCTATTACAAACTGTGAGAGGGTCTGTGTTTGACTATTCTGTTATTAACTGAGCTCTGCATTTGAGACTAACGTTTACACTTGGCAAAACCATATTTATAGCTTATACATTTGTTGAAATGTATATACATATCTATGTTCATTAATGTGGTAGTTAACATTTGATTGGTTGGTAGGTCTTATATATGGACGTTCGGAGCTTCGATTTATAATGTTTTTTTTTTTTGTTTTTTTTTTAGAGTTGATATATAGCGCAAATGTAACAACTTTTTACTGTCTAGTTGTAGACTATATGTTTTTCTCGAGCCTCTAAGGCCTGTACGGTCAGCCTTCTAATATCGTGAATAAATAACTTTCAAATCCGAGACTGGAAGTTCAAAGTATAACACCAACAAAACACTAGAGCTCTTTTTTCCTTTCCTGCTTCAAGCTCTGTCTCTACAGTGTATAGTTATATATGGTGCATTCGTATATAGTTATAAACTTATACTTTTACCGACAAATAAAAGTTTTTTTTTTTCGTTATGCAGTCTAGCTGTTTTAGCTGTAGGTCGTCATAGGCTTATATTTCTGAGAACTATGAATTATTGTGTGTTTTTCATGCACTCGATCTACATTGATTTCAACCTATTTTTTACATGACTATAATCATTGTATAATCCTCAATGCATGCGTGCGTCGTTCTGGTTGAAATACTACAACGCGCTCTATTGACCACTAAATAAATTATTTAATTGCAAATTTTTAAAATGTTGGAGTAAACATTTCAATATTTACCTATAAATTTATAAATATATATTTATAATATAAAGTTTGTTTTTATATATAGAATATTTCAAATGCTATCGAAGTGTCCAAAGTGTCCACATCTCTACTGAACTGCTCTCTAGTGTAGCTTGGCGGTACACTTGCGGTCACTTGAAGTGGTCTATCAAGTCACATTAAAATGCATCATGAACAAGATTTACTGACATTACACATGGAATATATTATAGCAGAGAATGTACATACGCACTCCAAGTAGGCTACAGTCTATGAAAGAAACAGCGTTAAAATAGGCACAGATGTTAATTGAATAAAATTGAAATTTCAAAAAGAAGCGTTTCATGTGACCGGTAGTGTACTTCAGGAAAAACAGACAATGACTGATAACTGAAGTTTTAAGTCTGAATGACTGATGGGTCTCGGGTGGTCAGCCGAGACGTTCATGGTCGTCGGTCTTGTCGTTAAACATCGCTAAATCATTCTGTCGCACACCTACACCTGTAAATCTTGTCGCATCTCCCAGTATCGTATCTTTATGCTTCACTGCGCGTATAGCTAAACTTTTGATATCTCATATCCCACCGGTATATTTCATTATACGTAACATTAGTTATGAACGGCATCCCAAGAAGTTGTGTCTCGTACACGAGGTTTGGGTCCCGCTTCACGAATAACAAATGTGTTGATTAAGCGATAATTAGTAGATTGACTTGTTATTACCCTTGGTTACCAATGGTATTTTTGTACCCCAATTGATAATTAGCTTAATTAGGCCTAACGCATTTTTATTATTGGTATAATATGGTGTCCTGATGGCAAGCTTATACACATGTATATAGGATGTAGGCCTACCGTGTAATAACAGAATACTAAGAGCGCAGGGGAGTCAATTTAGCGAGATATCATTTTTTTTTTTTATATAACTTTTAAAAAGTATGAGATAGCAAAATTCTAATACAACGAAAACACAGGTATGATAAATACCTTCCAGACGGTGAACTCAAGAAATATTCAACTTTTCGCATAATTTTCACAGGAATACAGCTGAAAAAACACATTTTCAGCTGTATTCCTGTGGAAGTGTTTGAATCCACGGTTAGTAATTTTATTTCACATCTTTTCTGAAGGTATTAAAAGAGATATCTGTTTCTCTGGTATAGGAATTTTGATAACTCATACTTTTCAAAAGTTGTCACCAAATCACTATTTTTCGTTAAAAGTCGACTCCCATCATGCGTACCTTGAATTATTCATTTTCTGAAAACGCATGAGAATCGATTTAGTCAATATCAGTCTTTGGAGCTACTTTTTCAACGGATACATAAATTTCAACTTGATCGAAATACATCTCTGTTTAATTATATTTTAAACTTATAATTAACGTGGAAGATATCGTTCCCTCGCGGTTCCCATCAGCCTAGAATTGGGACGGCTATATAGAAACTACAAGGCATGGGTTTTTGAAGACATCATTCATCTATCGTCCGCTCATTCGTACCCCCAAATAAGCTATCAACTAGTGACATCGTTAAGTAAACAACAATCATCAGCATTGAAAATTTGACTCTAGGTTGAATTGTTTATATATAATCACCATTTTTTTACTTCGTGAATCAATTTTTTTGTAATCTATTATTTTGAATAGAAACTTGAATCATACCATATACGTCGAAGGTGAATCATCTCTTAATTTCGTAACATCATCAACATCGAAAATTGGACACTTGATCATTGTTCATGATAATAATTTTTCACTTTTTGTATTCTATTTTTTGAAATTGATTATTAATTAAATTACAACTCAAATTATACTGTATACTGGTGAATGTATAAAAAGATCTCTGAATTTCGTATACCGTTTCTACGGTAAACTTCTCTACGTCATCATATTAATTCGTAACTTTGTCACGCTGTTTAAGGATGACTCGGTTCCAGACATGTATCATCCTTCTGAGCGTCTCTTCTCAGAACTATTTTATCACTCGTGACAGTCTACATTGTGTTTGGTCCTCTTGTCCTTGCCTCGCCATATAATCATCTTTCATAGCACACATGATGGGTTGTCGGGTTCACTGCATCGTACATGTGTCTTCATTACGCCGTTGTTCATTGCGCTAGTTACCACCATAATGGCCTCGAGATGAATGAGGGAAACACTGCAGTGTGACGTGGTGACAGTCGAGTGAGTGACAAAAATCTCTGGTCGCATTGTCGATCATATATAGGGGTGACGAGGAAATAAGATATAAGGCGATTATGCAACGGGTCCAAATGCGGAATGTGAACAGGAAGAGATACGATATGAAAATAGAAACTGAAATAATATTATCAGTTGCTATATTTTTATATATGATTATTGGACTGTTATCAATTAATATTATTAATAAATTATTAACCGCGCCCCTGACTCGGTTGAGGTCTGTGGCACTTATTTATAAACCCAAGTCAAGTTGGGCATGGGTTCGAGGACTGTATAAGTCATAAGGCATTGGTTTTCGTAAACATTCATTAATCACTTGATCGCTCATTCGTACTCCCAAACAACTTACCTGTTGGTGTTGTTGAGGTATTGTTGTGTGCGTATCTTGAATATCGAATCGATCGAAAATATCGAAACCGAACGGTAATCCTACTTTATTAGGTATTATTTATATTTTATAAATTTATTTATAAAATTATATTTATATTTTTGTATATATATATATATTTAACGGTAACGTTTATTTGTATACAATAAGGTAAACAATTATTTGAGTTGTTTGTGTTTTTGTTTAATTGGGTGTATTATTTTATTATCCTACAGACAAGCCTTCTAAAGGCTTTGTAGATATTTTTGAGAATGTTTATGTATTTGATATTCTTTTCTTGTGACAATAAAAAGAAGAAGGCCGAACCACGGCCCTCGGGGCACCTGATGAGCGTATACCAGAATAAAGTCTACTCGATTGTATGACATGTGTTTGAGTTTCCAACCTTTCCTGAACCCCAACGACATTCCACTGAAAAGTACCCCGAAGCCCGTGTCACACGACCGACTTAATTCCAGTATACGCTCTTCAGCACCTTCCGGCACTACTGGACCCCTATTCCTTAAATAAATGAGATGTGAGAAAAATAAAAATGAGTGATCAGACGATTATCTCACTTAGAATGGCTGATTTGTAATGGTAAATCGGCCATTTTAAGTGAGATAATAATTTTCTCACTCATTTTTGTTTTCTCACATCTCATTTATCTCAGGAATAGGGGTCCTAATGTGGATAGAGCCGGTCGCTCGAAACCTTCATGTTTCGTTAATTCAAGTAAATACTTCTTTCTTGGATACAAGTATAGCTGTGTATATGTAGTAAAACCTCGCCCATTTGTCTGGCGGTGCTAATGCATCCAGCTTATGTCATCACCAGGCGACTCATTGTAATCTAATAGCGTAGAATAGACGATGCTATAATAGAGTCTCCTCTACGAAGAATACAAACTCGTACTTGGCTCTGTGATGACTGATGTAGGCTCATGTGGTAACAGCTGACACTGCTTACAACTTGACATGTAATTCGCATCGGTTGCAATCCCGTGGATTGACAAGATTAGACCCAGACTGGGAGCGATGCTATATATAGACAGATTTGATACAAACTAGATGATAATAATATATGATCAACTTACAGGTGACTTTTAGTATCGATTAAACTTGGTAAACGTAGCATTTATCAAGTTTAGTATGGTATAGCAAGTATAGAGAAATGCCGATTCGGACCGAATATATATAAACTTTATGAAGTCTCTGCTCACAATAGAGTTGCCAGGAGATACAGAATACCAATCAATATAAAACATTTAATAAAACTACAACTCTATAAATACAATATCTATATTTCTTTGTTATCGCTCGGTAGGAGGATCTACAGTATTTTAACATTTACGATGCCATAACAAAGACGTACGATCATTTATATATTTACTCTAGGCCTATAAGATCAGAGTGATTAGTTTGATTTTAAATATTAAAATGAATTCGTCATCAAGCCGAACAAATGCTATCACAGAATGGATGATTTGTATACAACTTATTACAAACATGAAGAAATAGTTAGGTAATGCATTTTGATAAATATTCCCGGACAATGATTTGTGTACTATTACACTGTCGTTACTTTATGCTTGTATTGTCTTTAGTTATTGACGAAAATATCAATACCTGAAAAACATTTCATACACAAAAGTATTATATCGTTTTGTCTGGTCCGAGTCTTACCTAGTCGAAAATAAACTTATTTATTTCAGGAACACGTCATCTGTGATGCCAAAGTTGTTTCTAAATGATTGAAGCTTCTATAAGAGATGTTTTTATCTAAATTGTTAATCTCTATCATCGCCACTTCAGTTACTAATTACCGCGTATACGTTCAAGACTGGTTAATTAATGATTTATTGTGCAGTATATATGTTATACTAGACCTATAAAATAGAAGATATATACCAGATGGGAAATTTTTCAAAATACTAAGCGGTTTTACTTGTTCTTTCACATTTACTCCTCACAAAGTGGCTGACAACTTAACGAAAACAAGTTTTTAGGAACCTATTCTATAGTTTCTTTATAATTATAGTTTCTTAGAGTTGGACATTAAGTTTAGGCAGGCCAACCACTTGCTAAAAGTGAAACGATTGTAGACTCTTTTCCGTTTCTAAATTAATTGCCTTTCAAATTTCCAATTTGGTGGATTTTTTCTTCCAAATATTGTTGTATAGGCCCACGAATAATCAAGAATATATATGCATCATCTTTCATATTGGAAAACTTTGTTTTTTAAATAACAAACTATGTTTGAACTCACACAGACAATGTAAAGAACGAAAAGGTAATTTATATCCAGTAATATTATATACATACAAATGTAATAAAGTAGGATATTAATATGACGTATTCCATTCTAATATATTCATTTTCTCTTCTGCTCTTCATCTTCCGTTCATTGGGACAATAAACTCATTGACCGCATTTTATATAACTTACTCTGACCATAATCCAGATATTTCTTAATTACAGCATCTTATTTTATTCTTTTGTATACATTTTTTTATATATACGTGAGAACAAAAAAAAAAAGTACTAAATCTCATTATGGAACACGTAAAGGATGTTTGCATTTATAATTTCCAGAAACCATTACGTTGAGTACATCCGTCTACTTTTCACTAATACAACATTATATTATATCAACATTGATCAACCAAGTTGATTGTAAACACCGATACATTAGTATATGCACAAGGCTTTTTAATCAAGTTGCGCGAAGATGTATAGTAATTTCATATAAAGTACGTATAATCTTGTCAATATAGTCGATGTATTTTTACTTTACATACACAGACTCACTTGGGTGCTGTTACAATTGTATATACACTCCGAGATATCTATTGTGTTCTTTTAATTATACGAATTCTATTCACACAAAAGAACAGAGCGTATCCTTTTTATAAGAACATACATACGATCTTTGATCTAAAATGAATCACATATGTGCGATGGTACCGAACGACCGTCTTCTCTATCATTCAGCACTAACGATTGGTAATGTCGACTTGACATGCCACTGCTTCGTGATTCTGATATTCACATCGGTACGGTGACATTCCTACTCGAGTGACGTCATTCAGGTAGAGTGTAATTAGCTCTCTGTACACGTCTTAACGGCGGGAAGACGCGCGTGTAATGCATGCAGTACACACGGTGCTTGTTTGTGCACAAGGACACCGCATTCCTAGCAGCAAAACAACATCGGCAGATCAGGTGAACCGTCGGCGATATTTTTTTTTTTTTTAGACATTCCTTATGAAATTGAATAGTGCATATTATATTTATTAATAATGGGTTCAACTACGCAAATTAGGGCTCAGTTTTACGGATTGATGGTTGGTGAATTAACATATATTATCCCTTATCACCCTTGGTAACATGTGTTATTTTCGTTCCTTATCTGTTGGTTAGCAAATTAGTATTCGGCCAAGATTCGTAAAACTGTCTCCAAGATCTATTGACGTCGGTGCATAAATGATGAGGAAAGGCAAGGTTATTTTATTAGGTTTTTTTGGATAGTGAGGAGTCTGTCGTGGCCTGATCATGAACCATTTGCAACTGAACGACAGAGGAAATTACTGCGAAAACCTCTAAGATGGTCGACCACCGAAACGAACCCCTGGCCTCCTGATTGACGGTTCAGCGTGCTAGCCACTGGTCCACCCGTCTCAGTATCAGTAATGATGAACCTTCATATTACCCTCCAATATATTTGTATATTAGTAGACTGCTGTCGATAACAATATCAAAGTGTATTGATCAATCTGTTGAACTAAAACATTATTATTATTATTATCATATGATAAGTTTATTGGCTTTGATAGAATAAATTATACTGATCCTCAAAGCCAGTTGCTCAACGACTCCCCAACAGCGCCGTCCCCTTGGCTCATAGGCAGTCAACTAGTGCACTGCGTTCGAAACTGGTGATCAGATCGGGCGTGAGTTCGAGTTCGGGTTTTTGTAAAAGTTCTTTCACCTATATTATCGTTTCTTATCGTTTCTTTATTTCTTTATATCGTATTATTATTTTCACCCATCACCTATTATTCGTACTTCCGTTTGTAGCTTTTGGTGGGTTAAAATATAATCACACCAATCAGCAGCCATATACTGTCATATATTTAGTTCAACCGCATTGTAGGAAGTTTTTAATCGTTTGATTGTGAAGGTTGTCTATTAACCTTCTTATTAGTACTCAGCTGTAAGTAATGCATCCGTCTTTCTCTTGATCTTCAGACTTGAAATATTTCACTTTATTTCTATTCAATTCATTTCTTTTTAAATGCTACTATAAATTCGAAAATGTTCTATTTTTTCTTCCATCGTTATATTGACTCGAAAATTGATTCATCGTTTTTCTTAATGGATCTATAACCCTTGCTTCTCGCTGTGGATTATTGTAGTTGTGGGTATCGAACCCGTGCGTCTATACGACTGATCTCTCTAACTAATAACTATACTAACTATATAGTAACTATAGTTATACTATACTATAATATTATAAAGATCAGTGGTCTATACATACACTCACACACGCATTCACTGCAAACAACATTCACACACACACACTCACATGGTGCAATTGTTGTTCTGATTTCACCGCGTCACACAAATAAGGGTAATCGAGCCGCATGTCGCATGTGCCATCTGACATGTTCTCGATTAGGGCAGTCTCGCCAAGATCTACGTGTCCAGTCTGTGGTGTCTGCCCAACACTTCTCGGTAGAACATATGGGAGGCGGTTCAGTGAGATATTGGTATACCGTATTTCGTTGATATTTTTCATCCATTTTGGTATGAGAGTACTTGACATTTTGATTTCTGATGTAGCGTATACCGGTGAATCTGAATTTTAATTCCAAAATCACATTGGATTTTTTAACTCCGTGTGCTTTTTTTCATCTAGATAGAGTGAAATTTTCTGATTCCTTGTGATTTTTCTGACTTAACTAATTTTTTTGGATTCCGGTCATTTTATTTTCATTTTTCCTTCATCTCGTTTTTTTTTTTTTTATTTCAAGTGATTTTTTTTATTTTAGGCCTACTTTACTTTTCGATTCCGGCGATTTTTTGTCGAGTCATTTTTTTTCTCAAACGGTAGGCCTATACACCTGATTTCTAGGAGTTTTGTTAATCCCTCGAACTAGACACATAGATATTTGCAATAGATACATTTTAAGAAGTCCAAAGCGAAGCACCGCCGATCAGGATACCACAAGGGCGATCTTATACTACCCCAGATGAATGATTAATCATCATGACGGCATAACTGTGAACAATAAACAAATAATCTCTTTTGGATATAGTGAACTCTTCCTGAACTGACTTGTGATGACGTTGTGTGCTTGTTACATTGAGACGGATATGTCTTTGTTGTGAGAACTAGTCAGATGTTTCCGAGAGTAACTCTTGACTTGTATAAGGATGTCGACATGAAGCTAATCGAGTTGAATCCGTCAGTGGGTGAACTCGACTCAGGATGTAGACGAATTAGGAAGTGAAAACACTCGAGTATAGAGGAAGCTGTCGAAGAAGTTCAGCCACATATTAAGTGAGAGGGAGGATGCAGAACTGTCTTTGTATTTTGTTTGAACACTTTTTTCAAATTAGTGATCTTTAATATTAATGATAGCACCTTGTTGGTCAATTTTTTCATTCTTGAATGAATGAACTATGGTAGCTCGAAGGTCTCTCCCTCGCGACTTTGTAAATAAATGGTCATTTACTTCGGGTTGGCCCCCTTATAACCCAGCTCTTATTCGGGTCTTGAAGCTAAACAATAATGAAGTCATAACTCATTAGGTATATATTTGGAGTTTGGACATGAATACAATTTTGTTTTTCGGTGTTTGTGGGGTTGCCTATATTTGCTTCGTAACCCCAAATAACCAATGATCACTTATTTAAAATAATTCCGTTTCAAGCTGGTAACATTTTACACCCCAATCTCGGGGGAAAAGGGGGGTTTTCAACGATATTCTCTCAGAATGAGAATGCTTTCTTTAAGAAGTAAATAAATGTGTTATGATAACCAATATATCATAAAAACTATCAATTTATACAGTCAACACATTTACGTCAGTACGTAACGACATATTATTACTTGAACGTGGCTGTGCTCTTATTGCACTTATAAATGATGACTCGACACAAATTACGCCCAGAATAATGTCACCATCACATGTGGGCTATACAAGAAACTGGGTTATTTTGGCCCGGGACTCCACTTCCAATTTGGTATCATTTCCGACGAAATAACCTCACACATTCGAACCTCGTCATCAAGTCAGTAATAATATTGTTATTGTTATTCTCTTCTACTTGTATCCTCGACAAGAATAAGGTTCCGAGCGATCGTCCCCTCATGTCCCACACCACTAGCGCGCGGTGGGTTCGCACCTTCATGTTTCGCGACTTACAACTACATCAAGAGATGTGTTTTTTGGTCCACGGTCGCCACCATCCCACCTGGCACTGAACAATGACGCGATCGGTCAACAAAAGGAGATTGTGATGTCATTTATACACGGTGACGTCACACTGCCGCGACCTTTGCATGGGAATCTTCTCACCACCCGTTCACCTAGCAAGGCCACACAGCAGCTGCATGTGTGTGTGTGTTTGTGCTTATGTCACTGACAGTATGGGCTTAGTGGTTGAGGCGGTTATCGTAATTATAGATGAGGGAGAGAAGTTTCTGCCCATTTTTTTTTACGTGTATTTTTTTGTAATGTGTAAACAATTTTTTTTTATTTTTGCGCGCCATTTCTCCTTTGAAATGTATCGCTGATGATGATTGTAAGCTTAATGACCGCTAGGTTATTTGGTTGTACGAATGAACAAATGTTGGAGAAACTATGTGATGAGTATTGAGAGAATGAGCGTTCACAAAAATCCATGCCTTATGCGGGACTCGAACTCCGCCCAACGGTAACTTCGGTATTTAAAGCAGTGCCTCAGTTTACTGAGCTACTGAGGGCGGCAATAGTAATGCTATAGGCGTGTGTACTGATACAGTGTAAAGAAGCGCTGGATATAATCAAGTTGCCGTATGCACATACATTATTATTAATTGTTTATAGTTGTATCGTGAGAAAAGTATATACTATGCTCATTGTACTTCAATAATACACATATCAGTGGGGCTGTCGTGCAACTCTAGTTAACATTACCTTAATAAAAAGAGGTGAATCGCCCGTCATGCTCAGGCAATCACAGGACCTGGTTCGAGTCTCACATAAGATATGGGATTTTGTAAACTTCGTTCAGTATAATCCACTCAATCGTACTCCCAATGCCATCCTGGTTCTCAAAGTTGCTAAGAAACAATAGTAAAAGAAGATTGGTAGGGACCGTTAACATCTTGACACGAAGATTACTGTGTATTTATCGTCTAGATTTATACATTCAGATTAGGTAGTTGTGTTGTCAGCTCGAGCGTGAGCTCGAGTCACTCACAAGACAGGAACTGATTGCAATGTCTGTCAATGTCTAGATGTTTTCATCCAACATCCATTGACAATTATGTGGTTCATCTTCGTGAAGTTCCCACTGTTGAGGGGGATACCAACAGCGTATAATGTTCAGTGTCAACCCAATATATAAACGATCGTTTCGGTATTCAGTCTATACATATTGTATTGAAACTGCTTCACACCACTCGGAGTAGTATTTTCTAAAATACTTTTTTTAATGAACAAAAGAACATGGAATGAATACAAACAACATATAATAATAAATGATCAGTCACGTGATATCCACAAAGCCCTAAAGAGATTGACTGCGGATTATACATTGGAAAATAATGGGAAAGAGACATTAAAGACTGTAATAGACCATTAGGTTACATGTTATTTGTATGTAATAGTACGCGATGAGATAAAAGTAATGGCAAAAATATCGAATGTTACTGTTACATATATACAAGTAATCTTTCTACCTTTGTTATTATAAAATTCGAGTTATTAGCATTTTCGACAAATATTGTCTGGATTTTATGATGTAATTGTCGAGTTTGTATTTTGTACTCTAGAATTATAAAATCTAGAATCATTTATATCTGTGAAATCACCCTGGTGAAAACGTTTCAAGTTTCTACGCCCGGCAACGGCTTGACCGAATTAAAAACATTGATATTATATTAACTGTGTTTTATTCTCATGGTTGTAGAATCCGTGCATCAATCTCTAGTAGTCATGGCGACGGCATAACGAACCCCTTTCAAACAACCGCTCTGAGCTCCATATGACTCAATTAGTGTAATTACTCTCGGTTAGATATGTGGTAGTCATAGTTACTGAGATAACTGACCCCGCTCTGAAGAACTGTCTCGTGTTTTTAGATTTCTCAAGTGATGTCACTTATTGTTGAAATAGACAGACAACAATGTCGCGTAATTTGCTTCATTAGCCAATAATAAATCTTTGCCAGTGTCTCAGTTTGCTGTATTTATTTTTATTGTAGCTAGTTTAGAGACCACTGTAAAGGGGTATATAGTGAATCATCCTTTTCAGCTTGTTGGAACGATTGGAAGGAGACGGTCGGTATATTAAGGAACCATCTCAGTATTCATTTCCTGAATGAAAGAATCGAAGCCCGGTCTCCTGAATGATGATTCAGCGTGCATGCCACTGGTCCACCCGTCTCAATTGTTCGCTGTTTTGCAATGGTATCCAATGTGAGTCATTTGCTACTTGATGGAAGTGGAAGCCGATGCAGAACCTGGCTCCTCCACCCGTGTTGTCAACATTGCAGAACAGTCGAGTGGCGTTTATAGTGGACTACGACCAATGCAATGTAAACTTCACTGAATTCCTTCTACGTCTAATTGGATGAGCGAAGCGAAGACTCAATTACACTATACCGAAAAAAAAGTGCCTGTTTTTTTTTTTTTTTTTTTTTTTTTTTTTTTGTTCGCGCTCCACAGGTCAGACAAAAATTCAAAATCAGTTGAAACTTGGCACACACATGAACCCCTATCTGACTTGATGCTGTATAGTTTTGAGGCACGATCGGTTGAACAACTTCTGAGAAAACTCATTCCAAAGTTTTAAAAAATCCCATTAGAATAACCCAGAGCAAAACATTCGTGAAAAATATTTCATCTGAGAGGATTCAAATTCTCAGAGAATTTCAATCTAATGATGATACACATTATTCCGAACTTTTACTCAAATCGGATCAGCCGTTTCGATGTAAAAAAATATATAATGTTATTTGTGTCAATTATTCAAAGCTATTAAGATACCTATTAAATCAAAGCAACAAGTGTCACCACTTGATTGTAAACGATTAAACAAAGCCTTCTTTATTATTATATAAATTATTGATGGAAAATAAGATGGCAGTGATGTAATGGTTTGGATCTCAAGGTGTATATATATATAATAACCAATCCAAAGATAAGTTGATATGTTCCAGCTCATCCATCAACGCGGAAACACATAACGCGTTTGCCTAGTATAAACAATAGAACACAGTTCATTCTTGAAGCTGTGGACAGCTTAAAGGTACACTTGCGGTCATTTCGAATGTTTTTTCCGAAATAAAAATAATGATATAAATAAAATCTGCACACACTTGACCGCGAGTATGTTTCATACACTCTGCGTGAAAAGTGTGTATATGCACAGTGTCTTTTAGTTTTAGTGCATATATTTCAGAATATTTTCCTCAAGATGCAATTTGGTGTATAGCTTGATGAACCACTTTATTTGGCAGCAACCGTACAAACATACGGTCTTCGGTTAATTGCTGAACGTATTAGAGTATTAGACAAAGTAAACGTTGTTGAATTAGCGAGCGAGGTGTGAAAATGTGGTTTATTTGCTCTTTAAAATGTCGACTGCCAACTGCGATTCATTTTCTGCTACTGAACGACCCAGTTTTTTTAGCCTTTAATCCAAAATTAATCAGCTGTTGAGATTTCTTTTTCACTCAAGTTTTGATTGTTTTTACAGAACTGTTCAACATTTCCATTTTAATTGCGTCAATTTCAGTGCGGTGAAGTGCTTTTGACGTGTTGAGGTGCATGGTGAAGTTAGTCTACAAACTAAATTAATGTGGAAATAAATCACTACAGCCTTGAGAGCATGGAATGCTATGCTTTTGATAGATTTAGTTGTGTCTCTATCTGAATCTCGTTGTGAAAACTGACTCAAAACACCTCAGCTACACAAGTAGAAATTAAATTTGTTTTTACCATTGTTAGCCGACCAAATCGCATTTAGACAAGTATAGGTATACAAAAACCAGCAAGTGTATATAATGCATATATATATATATATATATATATATATATATATATATATATATATATATATATATTTATATATATATATATATATATATATATATATATATTTATATATATATATATATATATATATATATATATATATATATACTTGTATCCACGATGGAAGGCGCGAATCACCCGTGCTCTAGTGATGGGGAACGGTCGTTCGGAACCTTCTTTTTTCGTGGATGCAAGTATATAGACAAGAAGAAATGTCAGGACAATTATGTCACAAGAACTGATGTCTATCGAGCTCGTGTATTATATCCCGTAGAGTATGTCGCGGATGCGTTTCATCACTTTTAAGTTTGATCTATGCTCCGAGCCTCCGTGTGGAGTAATGCAATTGCTGTGCACATTGCTTCCCACGCTGCAATTACATTGGCAGTTATGTAGATTCTTGTAACCTGAATCAGTCGGCAAGTAAAAGAGTATTAATTTCACCTGCACCTATGGCTCTCGTCACTGCAGCTTCAATTAGTCTTATGCCTTCTTTTCTTTGAGATGGTAGAATCGTTAGTGCAGGCGGGGCGATTAAACATACAGTCAATATAGATGCTGATAATTATTTGCTTAAATACCCCACCAACAGCTATATATAGATAGATTATTAGAGGGTACGAATGAGCGGACGATAGTAGATGTTCACATATGACTTATGCGGGGCTCGAACCCACACCCGACCGAATAATTTAACACCATTCATTTTGTATCATTTCACCAAACTGCTGTTATATATTGTCACAATCTGTATCCAAGTGACAACGTTTTTGGCGGCGGCGATGAATATATAATTTTCTCATTGTCATCATCCAATTACATCAGGAGGGCCGTCTTCGACAATACATATATTATTATTATTATTATATATATATATATATATATATATATATATATATATATATATATATATATATATATATATATATATATATATACACACACACGTATATGACGTATATATATATATATATATATATATATATATATATATATATATATATATATATATATATATATATATATATATATGTATATAAAATATTTCGTACCACGGCCTTCAATACCGTACTACGCCACTAGAGTTGGTATTCATATACTATCACACGTACATTTTGTTGTCTTATTACTAATTAACAACTATGATTGTTTTCACCTTGTAATCTGCGACCAGTGTGCGTGCATGTAGCATTGTAGTTTGTAATCATGACAATAAATATCACAATGGTCTAACGATATCATTGTGCTTGTACAGGGTTTGTTTTAGTTGTTGCGCCGTGTCCTACTTTACACCGATAGAATTGTATAGATGTCGGATCTAATTGTACCGACCAATCATATTCTCTCGAGAGAGAGACAGAGAGAAAGAGAGAGAGAGAGACAGCATAGCAATTGTTGATATGTATACTTGTATTCACGCAAGAAGGAGGTATAGTCAATAGGCTAACTGAATAAATGCAAAAATATCAGTCATATGTCATCTCGCTGGAATTTGAAGGATTCAACGCTTTTGAAAGAAGCTGTTACGTTTCTTATCGTAACCCTCGCCCTGGAAAATATATTCTCGAAACTATAACCTCAGATATATATACAAACATAACAAGAGATATCTATTTTTTATATAATTTCTTCAGTACCGGATACGAAAGAGTAGAGTCTGCCTCCATAAAGGTTGCCTATTCGACACAGAATATTATAACAATTATGGATATAACAAATAAATAGAGAGCAATAAGATATTAAAATACTGTTTGATACAGTATATATATATATATATATATATATATATATATATATATATATATATATATATATATATATATATTGTACTATAGTAAAGTATAGTAGTAGTATTTGTCTATAGGAAAGATAATATTGTATTTGGTTACATATTTAGAAAAAACAAAACGTGCACAGTAAATGACCGATACATCTATACACATTTAGTTATTTCAAACTGAATCAATAGATTCTGAAAATTGGAATGGATCCTTTTTCATTATGGTAGACAATCTTTTTCTTTCGTGGATACAAGTATATCGACATACTTTCTAATATACTATTTGAATAGTTTCAATGTTTATCAATTCATTTTGATGCGATAATGACAGTAAATTAAAGGTCATCTTGTTTGATAAATGATGATCATTTATCGCTGATAATGTCGTGTTATCATGGTCTTTCGTGATGATAGGGTACACATTCAAGTAATATACAGTGTAAGAACCATTAAATGTATCATTTTTGTATCACATGGTCATTTTTATTTACTCTTACTCTTTTCTGAAAGTCGAGACAAAAATCTGTTGAGCTTTAAAATAATTATTGCATATACGTATATATTCACAGAACTGAAGACATGTTTTGAAAAACGCATATAAATAATCTTGTAGCTTATATTAAATTTTGTCCAACATATATAAAATATATATATATATATATATATATATATATATATATATATATATATATATATGTATATATATATATATATATATATATATATATATATATATATATATATATTTATATTTATTAATTCATCGCTTTATTTCAAATGTAGTACTTTCGTGTTTTTCTTTTTTTTTGCGAATCACATGACTGTAATGAAAAGGTACTGCCACAATTGATAGCTCCTTGGACGATCATTCAGGAGACTTGGAGTTGTATTCCCGTGATGGTTCTCCATCTTGACTGAGGTTTGTCCTGGTTTCCCTTTATCGTGAAAGTGAATACTGGGATGGATGGTTCCTTTATATCAAGACAT
>OZ023337.1:20119826-20282326 GCA_964007535.1 Brachyptera risi
AGTTTGTTTTACAGGCAGATCGATTTCAAACAACTACATTCTACAGACTTTGTGACCAATATGTTTACCTGGCATAACAAATAGTTGACGATTACCATTATTATTATTTTAGCGACTCCCGAGACAGCTAGGTTATCTGGGGGCTACACAAATGACTCAATAAGCAATACATAAATGAATGACATTTACAAAAATCGATCGTATAAATCGAACCCACACGCCCATCTGTATACTCAAAAATTCCAAGCCGACTGAACCAAATCGATGCCATATTTGTCTTTAAATTACAATTATTCAGATGTGAAAGGACTTGTCATCAACAAGGAAGCCAGCAATTTGTAATAAAAGGTGTCCCAAATGCACAATGCGTGATCATATAAAGAATTCCGATTACAATTATAATAGAGTAAATACCATCGTCCTGGTTGTCGCCTCTATAGTCATGAATGAATGAATGAAGCTCTGAATCATTTCCGGTCGTTTTTAGTGAATGGCGGTCGTTCTATCGACACCCACGCCACAACCGCGATTGTGCTCGCGTACTTGGAAGTGTACTTGTACAATGTGTATCGACCACGGTTGATTGCCAGTTGATGAAGGAAAGTATATATACAGACAATTCTGAAAG
Source organism: Brachyptera risi (assembly GCA_964007535.1). Lineage (NCBI taxonomy): Eukaryota > Metazoa > Arthropoda > Insecta > Plecoptera > Taeniopterygidae > Brachyptera > Brachyptera risi. The sequence goes on from OZ023337.1 coordinate 20,120,455, forward strand.
GATGTTCGCAACATTCAAGTATATTAGAATTTAAGAATGAGGCTAGTCATTCAGCTTATGGGGACGTCGATGACAATTACTATATAATTATATTTCTATAGAAAACAAAAACAAAAACTAACAAAAATTTCTAAGAAAAACATATTTGACTTTGATTATCTAGCCATCCATTTGGCTCTGATAGTATTTCATGCTCTAATAGTGATATTGGGCACCGAGTTGAAATCTGATGCCAGACGGTCCCGGGTTCGTGTTCCGTTTGTACTTATGTATATAGGGTTTTGTAAACGTCATTACATCTGTCATCACTTCGTTTCATTATCACCCGCTCATTAGTAGCCCATTATTATAATCTAGCTGATAATGTGGTTAAATACAAAAAAAAAATGAAATATGCTCAATTATCTCTTCAAATTACCATTTCCTATTTCAAACAAATAATGAGTATCCGAATTGGATGTCTAGACTTTTTCTAGGCATAAAAATGTAGATATAAATCAATGGTTTGAAACATATTTTCCTTTTCAGTATACACATCAGAAAACTTATGACTGTACAATTTAGAATAATTTCGATTGATTTATTGTTTGCTTAGCGACCACATCAGCAGCTATGTTATTTGGAATGAATGAATGAATATTAGAGTTTTAAGGCGCATCGACAGCGAGGTCATTTAGCGCAAATATGTTATTTGGTACCGAGGTGTAAACGAAGAAATTAGTGATGTTTACAAAAACCTATGCCTTATGCGGGACTCGAACCCACGCCCGACTCGACTTCCGTTTTCAAAGCAGAGCCTTGACTGAATGTAGGGCAAGACTATGCTTTACATTAATTTCCGTTCATTGAATCTGTTTCGCTTATTTAGTCAAGTTTATTCACAATTGATTATACAAATGAATAAATATATATACATATATATGTGTATATATATATATATATATATATATATATATATATATATATATATATATATATATATATATATATATATATATATATATATATATATATATATAATATATATATGTATACATTAGAATGGAACGTGCAAAATAATGGTACAGACAGGATTATTTTTATGGAAGTTACGTCGGTTGTTGATCTTTTCGTTGAAGGAGAGGTAGTCGTAAAAAGGATTTGTATTTACTAAATTCACTATTCAGGGATATTTTCAGTAAAGATTCACCACGGGTGGAGGTGCCGGGCTTGAGCGTAGTTTTCGTCATTTTGTCTCAATAATGCGACAATCTTATTTTCAAGCTTTTTGAACAAACATTTAGATCTTTGGTACGAACATGTGAATCAAAATATCACTTGTAACAAAAATAAATTGTGCATGTAGCAATTTTCTTTATATGTAGAAACGAGCTGAAAAAAAATTACCTAATTGCATATAAGTTATAGAACAAAACATCTCTCTCATAGACAATGCATGTTATTGTATTCAGATTGTATTTTGTCATTTAAAATAAGAAAATTACTTCTACTACAATAAATGAGAATGATTATAATATGTGCAATACAATTGTGAAGTGTCTAGACCTAATAAACGTTCATAACGTTTATATTTGCCAAGTCCGTATTTTATCACGTAACGCGGTCGGGAAGCCTACGGCCGTGCCATATCGGTATATACACCTCTCTTTCACGTACCTGTCTCGATTAATAATTTCTACGATTTGTATATTGAAAATAAATATCGTGATGAAATATATGACGTCAAATAATACATTTCAATCAGTTTTGAGTGTATATATATATATATATATATATATATATATATATATATATATATATATATATTTGTATCCACAAACGGGAAGTGGCGAACTACTCGTGCGTTAGTGGTATGTGATAAGGGGGACGGTCGCTCGGCACCTTCTTCTTTCGTGGAAACAAGTAATTTAATATATCACCTTTTGAACTCGCTTCCGGAGGAAGGTTCTCGTTTTCTCAACCAATCGAATCGTGTCGAGATTGTGAAACAAGTTTCATACTGTAATCCTGGAAACGGGGATAGCAGCTTGAACAGGATGACTTTCCCCACAGTTCCGTTCCATCATAGGTTAATACCAGGATGATCATCATATTAGGATTAAAACGTCCATACCAAGACCACTTCCGTAAGATTGGTCGCACTCTATCCACTATAGCATCATATATCACATTATTGAATGAGTCATGAAACAAAAACCCATATCAGAAAATGTGTCGTCATCATTTCATTCATAATTAGTACTGGTGAAGGAATGTTTTCAAGAAGGTCGTCTGCCTATAAACACATTTTACGACACCAGTTTACCAGTGTGATTCCTCGAGTCAAGTTAATATTATTTCTGTCATTTTATTATGACCACTGTATAATCAAACAATCTTAATGGTCAGTATATCCATATATTATAATCTCAACTAACTGTACTTTTGTTGAATTACTATTTACTACCGAGATTCTGAGAATGTCTTCAGATTTTAGTGTTCCTATCTTCTTTTGTTTCGTTATTTTTTTCTTTCTTGTTCTTGTTTTAGCACTGTGAGTCCTAGATTTTGTGAAAGCCGTCGCCGAATTGTGTCATTTGTGAATAATAATATATTTTTTGATGGTGCGCTTCAAGACTCCAAAAAGACGGAGTTCGAGTACCGTAAAAAATCGTATATGATTTTGTTATCATCATCATTCAGCCTCTCATTCTCACCCCCCAAATAACTCAGCTGTTAGTGGCGTCTTGAGTAAAACAACAATGGTGAATCAAGTTTGTGATGTCCGAACCTAAGTAAGAGATCAGCTTGCTAGTTTATGTCCCATGACGGTCTTATGGGAGAGACAGGTTCTAATTACCGGCTACATTGCGTGACGTGCAGGAATGTGCCTCAACCTGATTGACTGGCCGTGTGACATTGACATTGTGTTCACGCTTTGTTTGGAGAGTACCGAGATTGGGAATTATGGAAAGGTGTGGAGAGATCGAATTATTGAGGTTTATCTCGTGGGAATTTGTAAAGAGGAATCTGTGGGAAATCGATATTTTTGCAGGAATGTTACTGGTTCATTTTAATGTGTTTATATATAAATATAATATGTTCATCATTGAGAAGTACATACACTTGTCTTGAACCATTAATTTACAACAAAAGCTGAAGTGTATGGTTGTGTATGGAAGTGTTTGTGAATTTAATACCTTAATTCATAGGGTTGCATGTTTTGAAAATCTTAACAAACAATCAATATTAATTGACTAATTGTACAGTAAAACCATGAAACTATTGAAGAAATTCGATTCAATTTCTTCAAACATTTTGTTTTGAAATACTGGTGGGTTGTTTATAATTGTACACTACCATGCTGAAAATGAGTTTATATATATTTCAATATTTGTGTTCCTGAAATCGAGGTGTTATAATCAAGGGTAAGTTTGGGGGAGGTGGGGATTCAGATGCTCTAATTTTTGACATAATTCAATAAATGAAAGAATATGCATCTGTGTCTGAGTAACGAGCTCCTGTCGTTGATTCACACTTGAACATTGCTGCCTCGTTAATATCTGTTGAAATATTGTTTTCCAATATTTGAATATTGAACGTGTTAAAAGACCAAGTACTTAACCAGCTTTTCCCATGTCCTACCCTCGTTGCGAGGAGTCGGTTATGTATCGAAAGGGAATAATGACAAGTAGTTCTAATAGTGTTGTCTGTTTGTTTGTTGCAGCAACTGAAAGATGCGCTCGGAGAGACGGTGGCGGAAATGGAGAACATGGAGACGGCGGACGAAAGGTATGATTTTATCCTGACAATTGGCTCAAGACCCTAAAACTGAAATTATCAGTTCCAACGAACTATTTGAAAAGTACTAGTAGCTGCCTGTCTGCGAGAATTTTTCTGCTAGTCCATTTTCAAATGGAACTAAAAATAATAGTGAAAAATCACGACATGTGTGTAATATTCTTGTTTCTATGGTCAGATAGAAAAAAAAAATGCTCGAGACAAAATTTAGTAGTTATTTTGTTTGAAAAAAATTACTGCTTCGGGATTCAAACCATGGACCCGGACAATACTAACAATACTAACAATAATTCACAGCGACATATGCTCTGCATAATGCGTATCATAGCACGGGTCATAATCGAATCGTGACGTCAGAATTCTTGGCATTCCAATTTGTCACTTTTGGTCCATTCGAAAACCGACTGGCAGAAAAATTCTTGACGCCTGGCTGGCTCAGTCGGTTGAGGCTCCACATTAGAAACTGGAGTGCAGTTGGGTGTGGGTTCGAATCTCGCATTGAAGTCGTGGGTTTTTGTAATCATTTATGTATCATACCCTCATTTGTACCCCTAAACAACGTAGCTGTTGTTGATATCGGTACGCAAAGAACAATAATTCGAGTACTAGTTGATATTATCATTCTAATTATCTTGATAATTAATTTTTTGTTGTGTGAAAATGAATACAATATGTCTGTAAAATCTATTCAATTGATGTTGTGGGCCTAATGGATAGCATTAATTACATTTTATTATTGTTGACAATAGGTATAAATAGTACAATACCGTAGTATAAATGTGTCATTTGTCGTCTAAATAATGTTCTCTCGAAGTGATTTTTTGAACATGGTTCAGAATATTGAATAATTTTAATAATACTGCAAGTCTGTTATCACATTCTTCACCTGTAAGCATAGCTGTTAGTCATTAATTACAACTTCAAGATAAACACGCCTCACTCTGGCAGTAAATAGAGTAATGTGAACACGTTCATAAATTAGTTTTCTTCTTGGTATTTTATATTACCAAGGTGCTAAGCTATGTTCAAATATATGACACATATTCACGTAGGTAGGTACCTTGTTTGTGAATTCATTTAGAAGTGTAGTGTTTGTTTTACATGGATAGTCTTTACTTACTTGAATCGTAACTGCGAATAGAGGTTTGGGTGTCTGCATTCCTGATCTCTTGATTCACGTTCACTTATCATACGTATGTGATTTGGTACAGTATTAAACATTCTTCAATAACAGGTGAATGCAGAAATGAAATATTTCATTCAGCGTCTTGTATGTGATGGTTAAAAATTGTAGTTTCCTGTTATAAATGATGATTTGTAAAAAATATTTTAATGTGGTAAGTTCTCCTTGGATTAGAAATGGAAAATGAGAAAATTAAAATGTATATGAAATATAAAATGATACGGGACTCAAATTGCAAATATTCCAGATGGTATATTAAATTTAGGTTACTTTTTGCACATTCCATTTCCTTCATTCGTTTTATTTCTATGTAGGCCTATCTATTTTTGTTTTTCAGTTTTAATTACTTGTACCCATTTTTAACTCATTGTTTCTGTTTGTATTCAGTAAAAACAACACCAAAGCCAAGCAAATGTCTATTGGTCGCAAGAAGTTCAACATGGACCCGAAGAAAGGCATTGAATACCTCCTCGAGCACGGCCTCCTAAAGTTGACGCCCGAAGACGTGGCGCAATTCCTCTACAAAGGGGAGGGGCTCAACAAGACGGCCATCGGCGACTACCTCGGAGAGAAGAACGACTTCAACGAAGCCGTGCTGAAAGCTTTCGTCGAATTGCACGACTTCACCGATCTGATTCTAGTACAGGCATTGAGGTAAGCTTGCTGTTTCGGTGCGTAGCTTGTGAGACATTGAAGAGTGTACACCGTTCTAAACAACCTCTTACTGCATTATGTATCTCGCTTATTAAAGGGCCTTTATTCTCATGTGTTGTGATATATTGTGAACAAACGCAAGAAATGAACAAACAAGAGAACAACCAGTGTGCAAAACAGTCGGTCTACCGTCTCAAGTTCAATAGTTTTTCACATAGTTGTGTTGAGATTTCTAGTTTTGATCAAAATAAGATCACACTCGGAATTGAATTTAAATAGACTTGTCTGTCTAAGAATTAGTAAAAATACTAACAGGGTACACACTCCCACACTTCAATTTGATTTATCTTTAGATTGACATGATGATGTACCGTAATGAAAGATGAATCCCACGTTTATAGTGGAAAATCTCAAACCTCAAATCAGATATTGCACACAGCAAGACAAGTGCCAGTTCCACTAGTATAGCATAGCACTAGTATCTTGCTCAATTCAGCCTTGTAGCATGTTCAAAATTGAACATCAAAAATTGTTAAAAATGTTTCAGAAATATATATACCGGTAACTTATTTTCCGAATGTATGTTTTCCCCAAAAAATATCTTTGAATTGTACAAAAAATTGCAATTGAATTGGCACATTTTTAAGAAATTGAACCATCAGTACTTCCTACTCTACTCCCAAAATTAAAACATCCGCTAGCTTTTCGTGTAGGCCTATTCCGTAAGAGAACTCTGGATAAAATTTGTCAATAATTGTATGTTTGCACCAAATATTTACAACTAACAATTTTGAACATTTTCAGACAATTCTTGTGGAGCTTCAGACTGCCCGGCGAAGCGCAGAAGATCGACAGAATGATGGAGTGCTTTGCTCAAAGATACTGCCAACTTAACCCCAACATATTTACCAACACAGGTACGTTACCACGAACTTTGAGTGTGCAATACTGTTGGTCTCGAAAGAGCATGTCAAGTGGTATTAATATTGAGAGAAAGAGGAAGCCTAGAATGATGGTTCGAATAGAACTCGGTGGTAGAGGCTCATATGGTAATGAATGATTGATTTAGAAGTGTTATGAAGGACTGGCACACTCATTGCCAAGGATATTCGCCGCAGTTTGGGATTACCTGTGCAGCTAAGCGGACGTCTAATTGATTTCAATTTTAATGTCAAAACATGTTCAAATTCTTAAGGAAATTTCCATTTCTCAATGTGAAATCTTATACTACAGAAACGCCTATTCCTACTTAACCTTGTGTTTCATGACTTCATGGAAAATAACGATAGAGCCAATAAAAAGCTCGTGTTTCAATAAAATCAACAGGATTTGGATAATATTGAATATCGATCGCCCGGTTCTGACAGTCAGTTTGGGGGGTGTTGATCACCATTTATGGGGGGGCTTCTCAAATAATATCGGCTGACCAATCCTGTCGCATCATCTCCCTCGTCTCCATCCTCTTCTTCACTTTCTTCTTCCAACTCTACTAATATTTGACATGCTTTCCGTTCTTCCCACAATCTGAATGAATGTTTGGGTTTATAGGCACGTCGACAGCTAGGTCATATTGTAATCTTACAATATTTCCTTTTCCACATCTTGCCATGTACCTCCTCTTCTCACGCTTCCTTTACGTGGATTTGGATGGTTTACTTATTTTAAATGATATTTTACCCATCATTAATTTGCTATAATAGGTATACTTCTTTATTAAATCTCTAGAAAAATACATTCAAATTGTGTAGATTAAAACTAAATCTGAAATGCATATTCAGTATGGTAGGTCTACCTTTTCTATGCACCGTTGCGATAACGCAACGTATTACGTGGCGATGAGTACCCATGGTAAGCTACATCCTGTATCACTTTAGTGGTGACTGTCCTTTTTCTTTTCCCTATGCCCCAACCATAGATCTGCCCATCTGACTCAGCCTTTTAACTGAAGTCAAGAGCCTGGATTTGATTACCACAAAAGTACTAATGGATTTTTGTAAATCATTACGTGTTTTTATATATCGTCTTCTCATTTGCACACCCTAAAATAACGTAACATACTAGGCTAGTAACTATATGTTTGGTTGTTTAGTTGACGATAATAATCAACTAAAATTAGTGTAGAATTATTTTTCTAAACAGTTGACAATAATCATCACCTAAAATAAGTGTACAGTGAAACCTCTATCCATTGTTTTTCAAGGGACCAGGAAAATAAAACCATCCATGCAGGAAAACAATCCATCCAGGAAAATTTAACACTGATTATATGGGAGAGGGGTGAGAAAAAATGAATGGTACAAGCAGGAAAACGATGGATCTGGGAACTATGCATAGAGGTTTCACTGTAGAATTATTTTTCTAAACAGTGGACAGTATTGAATATTTCATGTATGATTCATAGGTCTATTTTAAATGTGAAATGTAATTTGTATTACTCAAACATCATTCAGCCTCATGCATATGAGTGTTCTTATTCCTGTGAGTCAGAGGGCATTGTCTAGGATTATGTAGATTCAATATAATTGACTCTCAAGTCTCAACTGTCATTAGATGCTACCTCATAGTACGACAAGTTTCAGTCGGTAATTTAATTGCATTGTTTTTACTTTTCTCTCCTCTCTTTCTCTCTGATGTAGGAATTATTTTCATAACAAACCAGCTTCAACAATGAGATTTACATATTGATTGATGAATAGTAGATTTAACCAGCGCTAAATAAGCTACTTGGTGACTCGCCGTTAAAACTAGTAATTCACTTCAGCCATTTGAGAAATAATTCCAAATTATATTTCCTATTATTCCATTCTATTTTTTGTTTGTACATCAATGAATGATGTAACATCTTTTTAAATTAAATCCCAATAAAACCTTACCTTCATTCTGAGTGCTTTAAAAGAGCATAAGCATATCAAACTGTATTTGGTAAATACGTGGCCATATTGCAGATATAAGGAACTAAATCGATAGTACGACTTATTTATGGTTCAATCCATTACCTAACTTCGTCTTTAGGGATAACAATAATAGTGCCCTCGGGCCTTATTTTTGTGCGTTGTGATTGTCATAAGTGATCTAATTAATGGTCGTATCTTTGATAATCTCCCTATGTGTGATTGATTATATTAATCGTGAGTGATTATATTGATCATATTTTAGTATTTAATGGAGTAATTTCATTTTGAACAACCATTATTACGTACATATAAAATATGGCCACGTAAATTCTACCCTCATAAACGTTTGTATACGGAGACTGAAGGTAAGGCAATTAGGTTAAGTGGTCATTTGATAGTCCCCACGTGCACTAATGAGGCCCCTGAGCTATAAGAAACTACTGGTATTACGTAAGCCAACTTTTCAGCAATTTTTGTTCGAAGTTTGGGCAGACTGTGAGCATGGCATCGTTTACATCATCGAATTGGTACAAGTAACTTTCATGTTGTTGTGTTTCTGTCTCCAGACACTTGTTACGTGCTGTCGTTTGCGATCATCATGTTGAACACGAGTCTGCACAATCCGAGCGTGAAAGAAAAGCCTACCGTCGAGCAGTTCATATCGATGAACCGAGGTATCAACAACGGCGGAGACCTGCCCAAAGAATTGCTTGTGGTAAGCTGGATGTCACGTTCATTCTCGTATTCATGAAGGCATCTTAGTACTGATTTTACCAACATTGTAATGTGAGGAATATTGTTGAATCTAGGATTAGACATTGGTGTCCAAGCTGGTCAACAACTTTGAACTCGGGTTTGAGATAAACCTATGAGTTGAAGTTTGATGCAACTGGGATCTGATAAAATATATCAAGCATTGTTATTTTAGTTCTGTTCCAGTTCTAAGTGAATCTATTACAAGCCTGTATTAGAAGCAAGGGTATTTAGAGTATTTGTCAACAAAATTCCATTAAAAATCAATTAGGCCTACTAGATTACAGTAGATATTTGATAGTAGATACTTGATAGTTGATCTAGTTCTTTATCTTATCTTCATCTTTATCTTCATTAGAAAATCTCGGGATGTGAGTTTAAAGACCCAAACGTATACCATTTTATAATATTTGGAGGAACTTTATTTCTCTACGAATCTGCATTGCAACCGCCCATACAACTCAAAACCTGACGGCCAAAGCCTTATATTTCACTATATTATTTCCCATGTGTATGATTCCTCAAACCTGCCCATTTCTCTATAAAGGATTCGTTGCCTCAAAAAAATGTAAGCGTTTTATTGTTTTGTTACAGAGTTTATACGAGAGCATAAAGACTGAGCCGTTTAAAATCCCCGAGGACGATGGGAATGATCTGATGCACACATTCTTCAATCCAGACAAGGAGGGTTGGCTCTGGAAGCAAGGTACAGTACTATTATATTTATACATTCATTCATTTATTATACACTCACAGTTGTACAAAAGTATGGTGGTAAGGCCTTCAATTGAATAACAAAACTTAAAATAAGAACAATTATAATGAAAATGAATACAGTAAACCCTCGTTGATCCAAAATGCAAGGGACCCAAAAAACTGATTTTGATTTATAAAAATTTGAATTAACCAAAAAACTTCTTTTCCATAAAAATCATCACACTACATGGTTAGAATTGAAGCAATTTCGTATTGCGCGCGAGAGAAAGCTATGCCACACGTGTGAGAGAAGCCGCTTCACCAATTGTGTATATTCGTGCCGACAAAGCACGATCGTTATATAGCCAGCTTCCATTGGCGCTCGGTCGTCCTGAGTCTGACTGACGAACGAGTGTTCTGAGCGTACCATAAGTGTCGTGCTCTTACAATCGTGTAGTTCGGAGCGCACTCGGATGACGCACTCTAGGCAGCGAACAACTCAGCTGGCTTCAGCTTATTGTTACGCGTCAAATAAAGAAGATGTAAATTACCAGTATGATCAATTCAAGGAATTCACTCGAACTGTTTCGAATGATCCAATCCGAAGACAGTGCTAAAGCAACTAACTGAAGGGTCAAAAGTATTGCTTCGAATTACGAATTAGCTGGAATTCGGATTACCGGTAACTATATTTATGGTCAACAGGCTCTCCCCATTGAGTTTCTCGGCTTATTAAGTTCGGTTCATTCTTTCCGTTTCGCCTAGTTTTTACGTCCAAAGATATTTACTTTAAATTGATTTTAAAAAACTTCAAATTTGTCAAATGTCGTGAAAATGTTTCAACTAATATTTCCAATATTATTTCATCATAATAAATTAATAATCATTAAATTATATCATTATCTTTTCAACTGTTTTTTTTTCACCTCATTCTATTGTTATTGCAGGTGGGCGCTACAAGAGCTGGAAGCGGCGGTGGTTCATCCTGAACGACAACTGCCTGTACTACTTTGAGTACACGACGGACAAGGAGCCTCGCGGGATCATCCCGCTGGAGAACATCCAGGTGCGCGAGGTCGGCGACCGACACAAGCACCACTGCTTTGAGCTGTACGCGTACGGCGTCGACTTCATCAAGGCGTGCAAGACGGACAGCGAGGGAAAGGTGGTCGAGGGTAAGAGAACAAAATCTGTGCTCATTCTTCAATCTTCTTCAATCTGTCTGATTGTTCCTCTTTAATAACTTACGGTGGTACTCGTTCAATTGGTTTGTATAAACCGCAGTGATTTTATCGCATCACAATAATCATTTTTAATTGATTTAATCGGCAAGGTGGTGGAGGGTGAGAGAACGAAATCTGTGCTCACTATTTGATCTTCTTCAATCTTTCTGATTGTTCCTCTTCAATAACTTACGGTGTACTCGTTTAATTGGTTTATATAAACCACAATGATTTTATGTTATCGCAATAATTATTTTTAATTGATTTAATCGACAAGGTGGTCGAGGGTAAGAGAACGAAATCTGTCCTCACTCTTTGATCTTCTTCAATCTTTCTGATTGTTCCTCTTCAATAACTTACGGTGTACTCGTTTAATTGGTTTATATAAACCACAATGATTTTATGTTATCGCAATAATTACTTTTAATTGATTTAATCGGCAAGGTGGTGAGGGTAAGACAACAGAATCTGTGCTCACTCTTTAATCTTCTTTAATCTTTCTGATTGTTCCTCTTTAATAACTTACGATGTACTCGTTTGATTGGTTAACATAAACTGCAATGATTTTGTGTCATAATTTTTTCAACCTTGCATTAATCAGTTTAATCGGCAAGGTCATCGATGGTCGGGAACGGAATTGTGTTCACCTTTTTGAACCGCGTACTCATTTAATGGGTTCGATTGGCCATACATTCAAGGCTTGTTCACAAGATAATTTAACTGACAACTTGACAGAGCTGCCCTCCGAAGCTCAGTCAACTACGGTACCGCTTTGAAAACTGGAGTCACCTTTGGGCATGGATTCGAGTCCTGCATGAGGCATGGATTTTTGTAAACATTGTTGACTAATCAGTTCATTATTTCATTATTACCAACTCATTTGTTCCTAGGACTGTTAAGCACCATAAATAAAAATAACTTGGGATGAGTCAAGTTCTCGTATCTATTCACAACAAAGATTCAGAAGTAAGGCGTATTGAGATGGCTTGTTTATAGCAGCAGCTGATTTAAATGACCACCAACTGTTCACATTGTTAGTGATTTGTAATCCAATTGGCCGGCGCTCACAGCTCAATTAGAATTAGGCAGAAGGTTTAGAGTTTGCAAATATTGATCTTACGGCTGATTCTGTACTGCTGAACGAGGATATGGTACCATTGGGCAAACTTTACTCTTGATTGCTGCTAATTTTTGTTGTGAATGTGCATTTACATGTATTGTAACTGTCATCTGCCACTGGTGATTATTTTATCGAGTTCTTAAAACCTATATAAAATTGTTTGATATACGTAGTACCTAAATTCTTGCCGACGTATATTTTTTATTCCTCACATGCACTTTTGGGCCTATATTATTAGGTATGGTAATACTAATAAGAAAATGCTCTAGAAGCTGAGAATTTTTGTTTACACCCTATTTATTTAATTATTTTTCCATCTTATTTAGGCTACATCAAATTTAAATTTAGGTTGTATTATTATGGTAGTACAATTAGGGAGCTGTTCCATGAGCCTGTTATTGTTATTGACTGGTTGTTTATCACCGTTTCAGGTAAACACACGGTGTATAGAATGTCGGCAGCGACTCCGGAAGAGAAAGACGACTGGATCAAATGTGTGAGGTAAGCTGGATGGTGCTTGAAACCAAGCAAACCCATGTTATGGTAGCAGTAGAAAATGGTATGGTAGAAAACACAAACTATTCTATCACAATATCCGGTAACACAGTGGAACGACCGGGTCTAATCAGAGTTTTACTTTGAAAAATTGAAAAAATTGTTTGATTAGGCCTATAATAAAATAACTTTTTTTTTAATAACATCAAAACTTGATACAAAATCATTATTCTCCAATTGAGGCTATAGATGAAAGATAGGATCGTTTGGACGGGGCACCACAAGGGCGATCTTGACTAAGCTACAATATAAGTACAAAACGTTATTGTAAAATTATTATTTGGAACAGTATAACAGTGTGTGTGTGAATATTTTGATATCCATTCATTGATCCTTACCATTCATTCATGTTGAATCCATTCATTATTATTAATAATTAATTAATTATAATTCGATCCTCTCGTTTGTGATTCAACCACAATTAATCCAAATCGTGTACTAGTAGTACTCGGGCAGAGAACTGTAGTTTCCTTTTATTTAAGCCCAAGTATTGAATTTCAAACTTTAGGTAGCCTTATGTGAATATTTATACTGTGCCAATTGAGTACTACGGTATATCTTTTTTCATCAACATCGAAATTTGATTTGAAATCAATGTTCCCCAAGTAGTTGGGGCTGGGGATGAAAGGTAGAATCATTCAGACGGGGCACCATAAAGGCGATCTTATCATCACGGTTGTGTTGTAGACCTATATAATTATAGATTGCTAGTCCTACCATAAACGTCTAGAAGAAAAAAATATTTTGGTCAGTAGTAAAGTACCTATTATGAAATTGAATGTATACAAAAATAAATAAGTATAACGAAATCATGCAATTTTCACTCAAAATTTGTATTTCTTGTAACGGTGCAGTAATCCCCTACCGGTAGGCCACTATATCATCTTTCTTCTATCCTCAGACAAAGCATCAGTCACAACCCGTTCTACGACATGCTGGCGCAGCGTAAGAAGAAGGCACAAAAGACAAACGCACACCACCACCACTCGAAGAGCTAAGGCACACCTCAAGGCCGCGGTGCCCGCCCACCCGACCCGTTCAGGGCAGCTCGAGCCGAGCGTTAGAAAAGACTGTGATAATCGCACAACGAATTTGGAAGACAATACTTGGTGCTTCAATGCGCCACAATTTACGAGTTTTCTGTGCGAGTGAAACGTTGGATAATATAACAGACGAGTAATGCTATGATTTGCGAGTAAATCGCTGTAGACTCATCGTTGAATTACTGTTTTACTGTTGAATGTTTTATTATTTTTAGTAGGCCTGCAGGACATTATAGTTTTTCGAGAATATTAGTGTAGGTGGAACATTATATATATATATCACCGTTCAGTTACAAAAGTATTACAATTATTCACAGTGAATATTGGGATCCTTATTTATTTCTATGTATAATTTCATAAGGACTTGATTCTTGTTCAAGATTGTATGATTATGCAGGATGTGTTAACCTACAGAAATGTCAAAAATGGAACTTTAGAACAACTTGGACAGTTTCGTTTGTAGTGCAATTAACAAATGTTGGCGAATCCTAGGCGTGAAAGTGTGTCAGATAGGCCCAGCTGTTTCAACTCGATTGCGTATTAATAATTGAAAACAGAAGTGCTCCGATTGGTTGAATTGAAAATGAACCTTTCTAAGTGCAACATTGAAAGATGAAATAAGTAGATATCTGCCTTGGGACTGTAATATCAAATGAGAAATATCATGTTTGTCATTTGCCCAAACAATCGCTATCAAAACTCGTGAAGTTTCAACAGTTCTATACTGTAATAATCAGTTTTGACCTGTTATGTTGGCATGCTATTACAGGGAGCATTCGTGTTATTTTGTCAGAATGTTATCTGAAAGGTTGATATCCTTGTTTCAAAGACGAGTACCTTTCACACATAAATTGTGTTATACTTAGGACAGATTTTGCCAAATATTACGAGTTCAGATTAAAATCCTGTATTTTTATTTTACTCATTACGCCATATTGTCTTAAGTGGAAAATAATTCATGGTTAATACTTGATACGTACTCAAAGGAAGAATTTTTCAAGTTGGTGAAAATTCAAAATTATAACAAACATTTTTGAAAAATGTAATTTAGGACTGTTTGTCCGTAGTTGTGTCGCTCGCGTAAATATCATTTCATGGTATCATCATTACCAAAATTTAAAAAATTCCTCTGAATTATTCTATAATTGGAAGTATTAGCAGCTGTCTGCCAAGTCAACAGGTTGAAACTACAAAGTAATTACGTATTTAGCTACCCTACAATTTAGCAGTTTGTCGATTTTCGTAATTTGCGACTTTGTGTCAAACGATACGGTCGTCATTTGAACATGAAGTGAAGCTGGAATGCCCTAGGCTGATCACCAACTTCCGTGTGTAACCATAATTCAATTGTCTCAGGCATTCCTTATTACGAGTTCGAAGAATTAACGTAGCGGTATCAACGTTTACTGTATTAAATCTACAATGCGTGTTTTTTTTAACTGTAACTTAACTCAATACTCAACTTCTACAGTCGTACGTAATGATATTAATTGTCCAGAAATGGCGTTCGTTTCTTTTGTTCTTGATCGTTTTAGTATGAATAAAAAACATTCATTCGGTTGGATGTTATTTCTGAGAAACTGCTATTTTATTCTCATTGTAATCAACAATGTTTTAGTACTACTATACCACCTGCTATAATATAATAAGACTAATTTTGGTTTATTCGATAACTATAAGTAATACAGTGAAACCTCTATCTATCGATAATTAAGGGACCAGGAAAAGAATACATCCACGCAGGAAAATGATTCATGCGGGAAAATTTAACATTTGTTATATGGAACTTGTGGTGTGAAACGTAAACGATAGATGCGGAAGTGATGCATCGAGCTTTCACTGTAGTTTGAGTTTACATCATCTGCATTTTATTGCTGCAGGAATATCAATTGTTTTTCATGAGTTACAGCATGATCTTTGGAATTCCTCGACAGTTTAAATGCACTCACCATCTTTGTGATGTTGCTATATGTCTTATTTAAGAAAATTAACCATTGTTGATAGGAGCATTGTGAGCCGCTCATTTGGCTTTGTCAGCCGCAACACAATGCGCCCTGACATGTTACGTTTATTCTTTATACATCTCCAGAAAAAGATTTTTCCAATATTGGACATCGAGCCATTGGGGTTCTACGACTTTTTATCATTCTGTGTGAGCAAGTTTTTCAACTCTCAACAGAAATGAAGAACAAGAAATATGGACACTGAAATGTGTACAAAAAAAGAATTCCTATGTTGATTTATATGCAGTTCCACCTCATATATCTAGAATTCCATTGCATATGTGCCTCAAAGCAGGCACAAATTTTTCATTAACAATGTTGACATTAGACAACAAAAAACTATTATCACTATCGAAAATTATTGTTGTTCTGAAACTTGAATTATAGATTTGCCCCCAGAATTTCACACTCGTTAAAAATGTGTCTTTGCAAAAAAAAATGTCAAACAACTACTGCCCCGGGAATTGAAGTTGTGCATGGATTTGAGCGAACAGCATTCATCCGCACATTCGTATTTCCAAATAATCAGCTGTTGGTGGGGTCTCTAACCACTTAATGGCCGTGGACTCTCATATGTGTACTTACACACGCGGCCGTGCTGTCAGGCCGTCTACGCATATTTCCGTTCTCACATTTCCAAATGTTGATATTTCGACAGCATTACGTCACATTGACATAGGAATTGTGTATTGAGAAATTGTTGGTTAATTTTTCCCGTCGATAGAAAATGCTTATTTATTGAAAAATGATATATGGTCAGCTGTTATTTCAAAACCTCGCTCTAGGCTTTGCCTGTCTACATGTGACAAATTGACGAGCCTCTGTTTGCTAAATAACATTGATATCGGCAAATTTATTGTTTCGCATGTCAAGTACCGGTACAACAATATATCGATACATTACAAATTTACGCTATAAATGTGATGAAAGGCCATACAAAAACAAGTACAGTATCAGTGCAGTATAACCTTGAAATGACCCTGCGTGGAAGTAGGATGGTGATTTCGTAACCTGGCTACCAAGTGGTTAATCAAATGATAATCAGAACCATCGTGTTACTTGGTTAAGGCGATTACCCCCCTCCCCCCCCCTTTAATTGTCAACAAAATGGCGTGGTTTGTACAGAATTTGTACTTTTCAGATGGTTCAAATTGTCTGGATGCCTATTACATCGTCCAAGTGACAGAAGTCGGTGCTTCTATTGACAATGGTTAATCGAGTTATGTTGACACATTGTTTTTGTAATCAATCGAAGAATGGTTATTTTATGCCGTTTATTGGTTTTAGGCAGCCAAAGAGATTATTATCAATTTTCTTTTCTGATAATTAAACAAGATAGATATAAATATATATATATATATATATGTACACCAAAGATACAAGAATTTCCTTTTTCAAATTATGCCATACAGAATCTTGGGGATATGAAAAATTATTGTATTTTTCCAGGAGACCAAATGTTGAAATTCTAGATTTGAAAACACCAAAATGATTAATTGATGAGAACCTGTTACGTAGGTAGTTGTTAGGTTTTGAATTATATATTGTTGATGTTAACATTATCCGTGGGCCTGAATGCATACAAAATTTAAAATAAATAAATATACAATGTTTACGTTTTTGTGTTTTCATATTGTGAACTTCTAAATTTGGTTTCTATACTCTTGTGTTTGGAAGTTTTTAGACTCATTTAAACTTGGAAGACATCCATGTTTTGTGTGTCGTTAAAATATTTCATCCCTAGTAAAAACGGCAGGATTGTAAATAGCCAAGTACGTACTACGTTCTTGTAAATATATATAATGTATATAGGTCTAGTGAATAATTTTTAATCATATTATCATTGTGTACATATTTGCAGGTGTATATGGAACTAGGTATAATAATTATTTATTTTCATTCTTGATTACAATAATTATGCCTCATGTAGTGACATTGATGATTTGAATATTTTGTTACACATATCATTCAATGTAGGTACATTGTTTCAAGATTTAAATAAAGTGAATCTCTTATTTTCAACATTGTCTTAATTATTTCTTAGATATTTTATTTGGTCCCACATGTTATAGCTCCCAGATGGTGTTGACATACACCATATATACATATATATATATATATATATATATATATATAACTTGTATTGGTCATTGACTTGGCAAAATGTTTACATGATGATAATCAATATACATATACATTTCGTAATATTAAAGTACAAAATACATCGAATGCATTTGAACAATTGAGCAAATATATATATATATATATATATATATATATATATATATATATATATATATATATATATATATATTGTATTTATTTATTCACAACTTGGGAAATACCAATTTACAGAGGCTAATATTTCCGGTGGTTGGATGTTGAACTAACTATGTAAGTATAACCTAAATAACCTAAGTATAAAAAAGATAATAAAAAATAGAAAATTGAGTTAGTAAAAAAAGGATGAGTGAAGAAAATTAAATTAAATTATACTGAGAGTGTTGAAAGATAGACGTTAAGTTGTCCCATGGTTGAAATTGACTTCATCTGCTCTCGTGGAAGGCTGTTCCATTGACGTACGGCTCGACCCAAAATGGAGTACCTGCCAATGTTGGAATTGTACCGCTTGAGGTTCAGTTTTCCAACATGATCATTTCGTCCGATGAATTTGGGGGTTTCGATCAAAGGTTTCAAGTCGAGCCATGCGGGATACCCCAACAGCGCCTTGTAAAGGTAGCGGATGGTGGTCTTGTGTCGACGTGAAGATAGGAGCTCCCACTTCCGGTCTTTTAATATTTTGGAGACGCTGACTGCTGGCTGCTGAAGCTTTGAGTTCCATCTGCTATGGCAGTTCTCAACATATCTAGCAGCACTCCTCTGCACTTTCTCCATTCTGTCAGTCTGAGAGGACGAGTAGGGATCCCAGATCCCAGAGCAATATTCCACTAGGGGACGAATTAAGCATAAGTATGCATGCTGTTTGGTCCTAGGATAACTACCCTTCAGGTTCCTCATGACAAAATGGAGATTCCGCTTCGCTTTAGCAATTGTTATGTTAATGTGTTTTCCCCAGCTGAGATCATGTTTGAAGGTTACACCCAGGTACTTACAAGAGTCTGTCTTGGTTAGGTGGACGCCATTTAGGACATATGACGTGTTAGCGATTTGTATTTTATATTAGCGGGTTTTTATGAGGTTGGCAGCCAGAGAGGTGAGAAGAGAGGCAGAGTAGGAAGAGTAGAGACTAGAGTACCAAGTTGTCCGTATCCGTATTTCTTTCCGTTGTATCCGTTAGGTTAGTGACTTTATAATAATAAATGACTTCAAGTGTAATTATATCCGTGCACGTGTTGTGAAATAACCCCATCCAGCAGTTCAGAAGTGGAATAGAGAATCTTGATGCCGCCGCAATAGAGAATCTTGATGCCGCTGCAATAGAGAATCTTGATACCGCCGCGTAAATTGTGCTCGATTCGCCTAGTCAAGCGAGAAAATCGTAAGAAACCTTAATTGGAAACTTTTGTCATACTGGCGAAAATTCAGTATTGTCCGACCCGCCGGTCTCCGTAAAAAATCAAGAGTAGCGTGTAGTTTATACGCCTGATTACATCATTAATTTACAAATTCTTGATTCACGTCCGCCATTTATAAGAAAAATGCGCGCAATAGACCGCCAAAATCGATCGTGATCTATCCATCTTGTAAAGTTGGTACTTCTGTAAAAAGCCTACATTATTGACCGCGAACGCTTTGTAAAGTTTGTACTACCGTAGAAACTACCTTATCGACTTACAGCTACGTGATACTGGCTGAAGATGAGTGAAGATACTTTATCACAGGACGATCTAGAATTGTTGGCTAACATAGCTAACATGCAGGAACAATTGAGTAATAATGACTCGTCAAATGTACGGTCAGCACGTCCTCCCGACCTAAGTGTAGAAGACTTACTTAAGTTAATGATGGAGGATAATCGAAAACGAGATCAAATGATGATAAATCTGGTAGCTGCAGTAACCAAACCGTCAAACGAGAATTCATACCAAATTATGCCCGATTTGTCGAAGAACATTAGTGTTTTCTTCGGTGAAAGTGATCAAGGACAGGCAAGTGAGTGGCTTCACGCGATCAACGTGACTGCAAACCTTCATCGATGGCCAGATGGTTTCAAGTTAGAAGCTGCTAGGAGCCATTTGAAGGGTGCAGCAGCAGACTGGCTTTCACCCAGGTTAAGTACGATAACAACATGGGCTGATTTTGAAGCACAATTTCGTCGCTCTTTCATGTATGCACCTTCAGTAAGTGACAAGTGGACAAAGATGACAAACCGAGTTCAATCACGTCATGAGAACACATACGCATATTTTCATGCTAAAATACGTTTATGTCAGGATTTACACCTGCCATTCGAAGATATTAAAAAGCAAGTAATATTGGGATTGTGGTCGAAAGAACTGTGCAATAATGTCGCCTCCAAAGTTCAAAACGACGCCGACGAATTACTTGCAGACATACGGCTCTTTGAAGAACTAAATAGGGAGCGTTACGAACGAATTACAAGTATGCGAAAAGAAAAACCACCCGACAACCAGAAACCAAAAGCATCACAATCGTCTACAGTGAACAACATTGATCAAGGGAACGAAGTAACCACTTCCGGTATAAAGAAAGAATCGAATTATCAACCGAGACAACAAACACCAAAACCAAGTGTTGTAAACAGGAACGAAAAAGGAGAAATGCGTTGTTTCAACTGCAACTTATTTGGGCATATTTCCAGGGACTGTCCAGAACCCAGAAAACCACTAAGATGCCAAAACTGTCGTAGAGACGGGCACACAAAAGCGAACTGCACAGTCGGTGCTAGTTCAAACCGTGAAGATTCAAAGAATGTATCTCAACAGGTTCAGTTTGTGAATGAGAAGATTTCGAATGCTGAAGACATTTCGAAGTATCTAAAGAATGCTGTAGTCAATGATATTTTCCAGTGTAGCGCGCTAGTAGATACAGGAAGTTCGTGTTGCACAATAACCGCATCAGCTGCTATTAAATGCCGACTAAACATAATAACAACCCAGGAGACTTTGTTTGGGTTTGGAAACGTTAACCAAGAAGCAATTGCCCCGTTAGGCTGTTCCGAGCTGTCTGTTGAAATTGACAAGATCCAAGAAATTGTTAAAGTTCTAGTCGTACCCGATCAGGCTCAGTCGACTGAACTAATTATAGGTAGGAGTTGGACTGAACGACCAAATGTTGCTTTCGTCAAGGTAGGCAATAAATTGATAATTGGTAATCGAAACGAGGATCCGTTCCGTCATATGGATCTACAGGAAATTGTCCAGACCGACAACATAAAGTTGAAAGCTACTCAAGACAGTGTTATTAAGGGAAACACCATGACTTTTATCCAAACTTATTCGGACATACGAGAATGTATGATGATAAATGGAGCATTGTTGAAACCTCACGAGGGAAGGTTGCATCTCCCTGTGTATAATGATTCAAGCAAGGAAAAGTTGATTCCCAAGGGTACATGTGTTGCTCGGGGCGAAGTAGTAAGTGTAATCCAGAAAATTTCGGCAGTTCCTACGCAAGGAAAGAGGCGAGAGATAACCCGTGAAGACATTCGAGTTAACGAGGAAACAAGCAAAGAAGATATCCAAAAACTACTCGATCTTTTGAACGAATTTCGCACTTGTTTTGCTCTTAGTATCGAAGAGCTGGGGTGTACAACCGTGACCAAAATGAACATAATCGAAGTTCCCGGAAGTCAGCCTGTTCACAGCAAACCATATAAAACCACAGCATCTGAGCGAAAGGACATAGCACACATCGTCAACGAATGGAGGGCGAATGGTATCGTAACTGATTCTCGATCAGCTTACTCCAGTCCAGTTTTGCTAGTGGCAAAGAAAAATGGTGAGAAGAGGTTAGTTGTAGATTTCCGCAAATTGAATTCTCAGACCGTGAAAGAAAATTACCCGATACCAAACATTGACGAACAGCTACAAGGACTTGTTAATGGTAAATTGTTCACAACTCTTGACCTCGCGAATGGATATCTCCAGATCCCTCTTAGCGAAGAAGCAAAGGAGAAGACCACCTTCGTAACCCCGGACGACAAAGGAAAATTTGAAAGAATGGTTTTTGGCTTGACCAACGCACCGTCAGAGTTCCAGCGCCTAATGAACCAAACGCTTGGACCATTACGTAATACGATCACACAGTGTTATCTAGATGATTTGTTGATCGCCGCTACAGATTGGCAAGACATGCTGACGCGACTTCGGCTTGTGCTAGAAGCATTACGCACAGCTAATCTCACACTGAAATTAACTAAATGTGAATTTGGAAAGAAGCAAATTGAGTACCTTGGATTCGTGATATCAGCTGAAGGAATACGACCAGGAAGAATGAAGATGGAAGCAATTTCGTCTTTCCCAGAGCCGAAGAATGTACACGAGGTACGAAGATTCTTGGGTCTCACCGGATATTTTAGACGTTTCATAAAGAAATATGCCGAACGAGCCACACCGCTCACCCAGTTAACAAAGAAAGATAGCAAGTTTATGTGGAACGAAAAGCAACAACAATCTTTTGACGATCTGAAGACTTCGCTGAGTAGCGATCCTGTCTTGCAGCTGTACGATCCGCAAGCACCCACCGAATTACACACTGACGCATCTGCAGACGGATTGGCCGGCATGCTACTTCAGAGAGACAATGCCGGAAAACTAAGGCTAGTTTACTGTGTCAGTAAAAGAACTACCGATGTTGAAAGAAATTACCACTCATCAAAGTTAGAACTTATGGCTATTGTATGGTCTATCGATCGAATGCGCTCTTACCTTCTAGGAATTAGTTTCGTAATAGTGACTGATTGTCAGGCATTGGTATATCTCAACGCTCAGCGAACGTTGAAACCACAAATCGCGAGATGGTACGATATGATTCAGGAATATTCATTTGAGATAAAGCATCGGAGTGGAGCAAAAATGGCTCATATTGACGCACTGAGTAGAGCACCAGTAGAACCAGACAAATCAGATACACATGAGGAGATGATAGAACGACGCCTAGATGTGTTCACTGTTATCACACCAGAAGACCAGATTCTGATGTACCAGCATGGTGATCGTGAACTGAGAGAACTTGCCGAGATTCTACAAAAACTACCTGAAGATCGAACTTGTCAAGAAGAACAACGTTCCCAAAAATTTGAATTGATCAACGGTCGCATCTGCAGAATAATTGTCAAGAATGATGTGGTAACTCATAGGTTTGTGTTACCAAAATCTATGCGGAAAAGCATTTGTGTTAGGTATCATGATCTAAGGGGACATTTCTCTTTGGACCGAACCTTGGCCAGCATACAGAAACATTATTGGTTCGCATACATGCGTCGCTATGTCCGACAGCATATTCACATGTGTTTAGATTGTTTAATGCATAAGTCGCCAGGAGGAAGAAAAGCTGGTTATCTGCATCCGATTCCACCTGGACTTCGTCCTTTCTCCCGAATTCATTTGGACCACTTGGGACCATTCGTAAAGTCCTCCCGAGGAAACCAACACCTACTCGTCCTTATCGATAACCTAACGAAATTTGTTTGTTTGTACCCTACCAAAAGTACAACTACAGACAGCGTCCTCAAAGCAATTCACCAGTTCGTCGTTGAAAGAGGGCTTCCCGATCATGTGATCACCGATCGTGGTAGTTGTTTTACAGCTAAAAAGATTGCCGATTACTTCGAGAGCAATGGTGTACGACACACTCTAAATAGTTCGCGACATCCTCAGGCGAATGGTCAAGTTGAGCGTGCAAACCGAACCATTCTTCCAGTCATCGCCATAGCACTAAGTGACCCCGATTCCAGCGACTGGGACCGTCATTTACCAGAAATCGCCAGAGACTTGAACTCCGCCATTAATAAAACAACCGGAAAGACACCGTTTGAAGTACTTCATGGTTACCAACCCCGTTACCATGATGGGAAATTACGATTCTTGACAGATTTTGACGAAACTGAATGGGAAACGCCAACAGCACTACAGGATTCAGTTCGAGCGAAGATCATACAAGAACAAGAGATAGCCAAACGTGCCTTTGATTCAAAACGATATCAGGGAGTACAATACGCGATAGGAGAAATAGTTGTGATGAAAGCAGCTAAGATACATACCGGGGAACCTACAAAGACTCAGCCACTCTATAAAGGTCCACTAGTCGTTACGCGATGTTACCCAAACGATACATATCAAGTAGCACAACTAAAAGCGCAGTCTGACCAACGCTACTATGCCACAACTGCCCATGTTTCACAATTAAAATCATGGAAGTTACAAGAAGAGGAAATGGAACAGGAAGGAGAATCAGATGAGTCGGAGGAAGAAAATGTAGAAGATCAAGTAAGAGAAGAGGACCAAGAACCTGTTCAAGAAGTTCAAAACAGGCGAACTCGTCGTCTTCCAGCTCATCTCATTGATTACATAACTTGAATTGTATAACTTGACTTAGTATTAGTAGATAGGATCATAAGTAATACATAATAATCAGTTTGTTCAATCGTCAAGGTAAATTCATAACTATTATTTGTTAAGAGCTAAGTTTAGTATTTTATTAGATCGAGGACGACCTAAATGACAGGATGCCCGAATGTTAGCGATTTGTATTTTATATTAGCGGGTTTTTATGAGGTTGGCAGCCAGAGAGGTGAGAAGAGAGGCAGAGTAGGAAGAGTAGAGACTAGAGTACCAAGTTGTCCGTATCCGTATTTCTTTCCGTTGTATCCGTTAGGTTAGTGACTTTATAATAATAAATGACTTCAAGTGTAATTATATCCGTGCACGTGTTGTGAAATAACCCCATCCAACAGACGTGTCAACTGGATGTCGTTTTCTGGTGACGCTGATGACGCAGGTCTTTTCCTCGTTCAATTTCATACCATTAACTTCGGACCAATAGGAAATCTGACTGATAGCCTCCTGGAGTGTTCCTATATATATATATATATATATATATATATATATAATATAACATTAAATAAGAGATTAATGAAATAAGTTGGTCGTTTTCGCTCAGATTAATTTGGAAATTGAATGGAAAATGATAAATTAATGATATTACACATATGCAATGAAGAGCAGAGACTGAAAAAGATGAATGAAATTTGTCAACTTACCCACATTTGTATTTTGTAATGCTGTTGAAAATGGCTGTTTGTATTGTTGAAAATTTGATGAATATTTGAAGGCATTGCAGGTTTGTATCAATTGCAATAATATTTATACCAATCAAATATATAGTAAGAATAGTAATTGGCCTACAAAATTAATATGTAAATACTTGCACTGAGAAAAGAATTGAAAGATTGTTGCCTACTAACATCAAAGACAAATTTGATTATTTATTTATCAGGGTTTTTATACAGTGCATGGGAAATACACTGTATACTGGTAGTGAGAATAAGGTGGTCGAAGCTCTGTATAACAGCATGTGATGGGCCTCACTTCCTACTACTTGCACTACTAGTTGCATAATAATATAAATTATATCAGTACAATAATTAATGATTACAAATGAAACTAGAATTGAAATAACCAACTATATAACATAAATGTCTAATATAATCAATCTAATATTTGTAAAGTTTCTAGTATCTGATTGAGTAATGAATAATAATGATTGGTAATAAAATAATCAGTGATACATGAAATAAGTGATAAAATTTGAGTAGATTTTTTCCAGGAAAAGATTTACAATAAGAAGATCAACTACATCTTTCGAAAACATTAAATGTTTAAAGCTGTAACAAGTTTTTTCACAGTTATGAATTACATAAGCTTTTATAATTACTAGGCCAGCTTCATTTCCAGCAGTAAACTGGTTAAATGTAAGAACGGCTCTGCTGAATTTCACCAGCAATAAAGATCTTTTAATAATTATTTATTTTTTATTCACACATTTTAAGTACAAATTATAAAGCAAAGAACTCTGCTTCTAAATATCCTACAATGCCTCTATCTAATGAGACTTGTCTGTAGGCAAGTATTAACATACTACATATAAAGTGAACATGATCTAACTGCATGTGTCATTGTACCACATATTACACAAACTTGAACATATATATTATACATATTACCGGTAATTCAAATTGTAACATAATATTGGTTAAAAATAAAAAGGTTTATTCTAAACAAACAAAACAAATCTCCTCTACTTGGTTCAATTTTTTAAATAAAAGCAAAATTCATTGATTTTTGCAAAAATATATTAACACAATAAACTCATTTCGAGAAAATTCGGAACTTCTGAGAAAAAAGAAAAACATAAACACCTATCGATAAGCCAGGTTTGTAGTGCTCTCTTTATAATATAATAATAATAATAACTTGTACTTATAGTCTAACATACGAACTCAATAGGCCTATACATATATTTGCCCAGCAAAAATAAACATGAAATGTATTTTCTGCCAAACTATGAATTTCGTAATTAGAATGAATAATAATATATTCAATACCCAAAATTCAGTATTTCGATTATATTATCAAATATTCTAAATTTCTAATCATAGTGATTCTAATTTTCGAATGTTCAGATATTGAAAATTGATGAAATAATATAGATGTCACATTTTGATAGTTCTTCAATTTTTATCAACATCGAAAACTTGACATAAATTCTTACCTTTTGTCATTTTCCTAATATTGATCATATTGCATCATGGAAATTATTAGCTATATGAGCCAGACACTATATCGTGTCTACAGAACGTAAGGTTAACTATTTTTAACGGCTTCTTTATTCTAATTTCGTAAATGTACTGATCATTTTAGTGAACTGAAGTTTGATAGTCAAGTAGTGTTACAGTGATGTTTGCTATGGGGCCCCCCGTGGGCATCTTGATGGTACCAGTTATGGGCTAGAGCCCCCGTTGGCATAGAAACAACCTCATGTGTGAGATCAGATAGTCACATCCTTGATGCAGCATCAATACTGCCCAATATGCAACGAACAAATACACCAGATCCATGAGAGACATTTGGACCAGTGGCTAGCACTCGAACTGTCATTTATGGGACCGGAGTTCTATTCTATTCGTTCAGATGAATACGGGAATGGTTCCTTAACATCAGGCCACGATGGTCTTATTTTTGTGATCACAACAGACAAAAGAGAAATGTTCACTAGCCCCACACCAGGAACTAAATTAAAATAAAATGAAAACGTAGCCATTGGAGAAAACGCTGTAGGCCTATTTGTGAGTTTATGGAAGAGCGAGCTGGCTAGTAATAATGTATGCATTTTTGTTTAACATATTGTTGAGATACACAATGATTAAAGGCAATTGATTGAAGGTGATTAGATGATTGATTGAGGCGAGGTAATATTTGAAGAGGGTGAGAAAGACAAGGAAGGAGAGGAGGGAAGTATCATCACAAGAGTTGCAATATTTTAAATAGCTTTCTACGATTTTCAGAATTTCAAGTTATAATATTACTAATTGTATTTTTTAATTATTCTCTGAGCCAACATACTGAATAAATGGCTGAGCTTTTATGCATCATGCATGATAACTATAATAAGTACCAAACAATATCTAAATAACTTGTGAATCAATTGAAAATGTTTCAATAACATACATCGTATAGTTCGTTTAAAGGTACAGCACATATTTTTTATTTTTATTTGTTTTGATTTTTTTAAATAGTTGAGCCAGTGTGGTACTCGAGCTATAAAAAGTAAAATTGAACTCTGAAAGTCGAGTAAATTATGTATATTATAAAATATATTGCATGTGTCTTCTCAAAGGGTTGAACAATATGGCTCGCCGATAGATGTGAAGGGATGTCCCTCTCAGTTCAATAAACTACCAAAGAAAGTTCACAATTCTTCTGAATGCCGGAACCCGGAAGCAAAGACATTAGTATTTATATACTTAGGCCTACAGCCGGAAGTATACGTGCCGTAATTAAGGAATCAACTTGCATCAATGTTTACAATTCGATTGACAGTGTTCCTGACTTGAGTAACCATGGTGATAACAAGATAATTGTCGAAATAGTTGTGACGAGGACTTTAATTACCTATTGTAATTCAAGACTGTAATTATGGTTCTAATTACTATAGATAGAATAGATAGACCGGTCCGTTAGAGATAGACGTATCTATAATAAAGCATTTTTAAGTAAGACTTCCAACTTTGCTTCCATTAGTCTTAAATCTTGATCTGTAAAGGAGAGAGAGAGGTACTCTGTACATTTTTATTTCAAGATGCAGGAAACAACTATAATATTCCGCGATATTATATATAATAACTATAGTTTGTAGTGTTACAAACTCAATGGTTTGGGTTTTGTCAGGTTGATGAGTCGTGCATGTAACAACAACAACAACAACTACTACTACTACTACTACTACTACTACTAAATACGTCATGTACATTGAATAAATAAAGAACTTTGAAAAAAAAAACACTTCTACTACTACTACTACTGCATTCATATCAAACGCGTAATAAAGACAGATTGATAGAGCCACTAACCACTAATTCGTATGGTGAACAGGCAAATAGATTTTTAATCCCTCATTTATTCAATAAAATCCCTTCTGAATTTTTGAGTTTCCAAAAAATGGTTCAAGTAAAAACCGAATTAAAGAAGTATATATCATCTAACATTATTTTTGAGGAAGTTTAACATTGTATTTTGCTGTTATTAGATAAAATTTCTCTGTTTTGTTAAATTCAGGAATTTATTATTAAGTTGAATTTGATTCAATTTTTGATTATGTATTTGTATGTGTGTTATATGTCTATGTATTAATATATCATCCAGACAACTGAATTCAAGTGTATTTTGTTGTATTATAAATGTTGATGAACTCGCAGACAAGTTGAAAATTTTAACTTTGCGGGTCGGTCTAGTATTTTAATATTGTATTTGTTTGATAATAAAAAAACCTTGCAAAAAAAAAACTTCTACTACTACTACTACTACTACTACTACTACTACTACTACAAGTACAGCAGGCAACAGCAACACCCACGTAAGTAAGTTACAACATACCTCTAAGTTACAAAAACTTATACCTATAAGGTATTGATATAGAGCTGCACCATTCTATAGCTGCACCGCCAGCACGTAGGTTTTATTAAGAGTTAATTACTATCTCTTATTACAAAATTGACTTAGGCCCAGTATTACCAAGTCTAGTTAGCCTTTATCTGACAGTTCAAACTTGTTATTACAATGGTTACCTGTGATATTTGTTTTCACCAACTCTCAGATAACTGCTAACTGGACTTGGTAATACTGGGCCTTAGGGCCAGTATTACCACGGCCAGTTAGTATTTATCTGAGAGTTGGTGAAAACAAATAGCATAGGTAACCATGGTGATAACAAGTTTGAACCGTCAGATAAAGGCTAACTGGACTTGGTAATACCGGGCCTTAGAAATAGACAATATTCATACTTGGCCATTGATCAATGATTTTACACAGATTGGTGAAAAATGTTTGAAATAAAATTTTCAAGTGAACTATGGAATCTTCGTTTAGATCTCTGACCAATTGTTTTGTAATTATTAGAATGATGCAATATAATAATGACATGACTGTACTAGTAATAATTGATAATACACTTTTTATTCACAGCTTATTCACATGATATCTGTAGTACATTCATATGCTAGTTTTTGCAAGGATATGAGTTTCTTTTGGAAGTGCATTTAAGAAATTGACAAAACGTGGTACCTTCTGGCACTGAAACGAACTAAAGCTATACTGAAATTCAATGAATTGTGTCGAATAAATCACTGAATAACCAAGTAAGTATTGACAATCAATATTCATAACACAGCCTCCTTCGAGTGTCAGTACTCGCAAGATTTATATAGCTAGAGATATTGAGAAATGGCCATGTCTAAAGAAACCTTTCAATCTTCTTTATTTGAGTATCCTTTCGAATGGGCTTCGGCATCTTGGGCTAGGGGCGCATATTTGCTTTACCCTCCCCCGGTGATTTAATATATAAGTCTTATTTTAACATTTTGTATTATATTTTCCTTCCTTGTTAAAATCGTACGCATTCCCAAACAAAATTTAAGGAATACATGTTCAGAATATTCCCTGTGGCTGAGGCTAAGGATGATATAGTAGGATCGTTTGGACCAAAGAGTTCAAGATGTTACAATCATAACCTACGGACTGAGATGACTTGTGGGGCCGAGTGCTCAATACACTGAACCGTCATTCAGGAGACCAGGGTTCGAATCCCGCCATGGTCGACCATCCAAAAACAGGAGTTTTTCGTGGTTTCCCTCTGTCGTTCAGGTCAATACTCGGATTCCCACGATCCAAAAACACCTGATAAAATAACCTTTTATTCCATCATCTCATATATCATTCACCGACGCAAATAGATCATAGTCATCAGTACCCAATATGAATAGAATTAAAATTAATATAACGTTTGAGCAATATGCACCAAAATGACAATCCTAACACCCATAGGGAAATAATTAATTAAAATTCAACTTATTCAACTGACTGTAAATATTAAACTAATGAGTTCAGTCTAATGTATAATTCAATCTTTTGAGTTGAGGAAAAGAATTTTCGATATTCTTATTATTCACTGATTAATCAATGTCTCCTCTTTCTTCGATTTTTTTCTGTCTTCTTTGCTTCAAAATCTTTCTTATCCGTCTTGTATTCACCTTAATTTGTGTTTTCAATTTCATTTTGTTGTCTTCTTATTTTAAATTAAGCTCTCGATTTTTGTATATATCTTTCCATTCATTTATTTGGTCATTCATTCATTCATTCATTCATTCATTCATTCATTCATGCATTCATTCATTTGTTCATTTATTCATTCATTCAATTATCTATTTATTCATCTATTCATTTATTTATTCTTTTTTTGTATTCATTTATTTATTCATGTATTTACTCATTCGATCGTGGTCCGATTTTACATTTCAGTATTGACATTAAAGACGAAGAGTAACCACGAAAAACTTGTGTACAGTCGTTATACTTATGATGTAAAAATGTGATCTTTAAAAAAATCTTCATAACTATCCCTATAATACGAGTTTTCTCAAAATGTTAAATGGCTTATTAGTTTCTTCTCTCATACTATTTTTGTTGTGACTCATTTAAAAGTAAACGGTAGGCCTAGCGATTGACAACTTTCCGATCACCCTGACTCGAGGTTAAAATGTAAAAAAAAGAAGTATATATACATGAATGAATGAATATTAGGGTTTTTGAGGCGCATCGACAGCGAGGTCATAGAGCATGGTTCATGATATATTTTTTGTATTTGAGTAAACTAATGCCGACTGTTCCTTCTTCCGAAATCCAAAAACACCAAATTACAAACAGAATTCGAAAAAGTATCATTTTCATATTTTTCTCCCCCCCCCTCTCCCCCCCCCCTCTTCCTCTCTCTCTACCATGACTCAAGTTTCCATCTCCAGATACGACATTTTCCAATTCTACCAAAGTTTTGTAAATATTATCTCTCTCCTACTATTATTATTATTTGATTAACAACTCTACCAACAGCTAGGTTATTTGGGGATTATACATAATATAAATTATAGTTTCATATTTATAGATTATAATAAATTATAGTTTCATATTTATAGTTTATAATAATTATACATCATTCATTTATAATATTATAATATGTAAGATTGTATTTTATGTTAGCCACCGGAAAAGTGAGATACAACATTGTGTCCATAAAGCTTTTTTTTCAATGCAAAAAATAAAATAAAAATTAATTAATTAATTAATTAACTTTAACAACAGATGATTTTTATGGCGTTTTCCTCTACGTACCAAATACCAATACTATTTTATGTTTATTAATTATTATCTGCTGGTATTCAATTTGCTGCAGTGTAAAAAGCCACAGCAGAAACTACTATGTAGAGAAACATGTTTTAAGATGAGTTATGGTAAAGTCAGATAGGCCGACAGTAAAAACACTTCGTCTTATGTATATTAAATAGACGAACAATTTGTGACCAATCGACCGTTTGCCTTTGTACGTGTTACATTCTGCCGACAAAATTAACATAATTCTTTATTAAACTAGGCGTGCATATTCAAAATGAGATTTCGCCAAAGGAAAATAAGTAAAGTTGTTGAAACTAATTGTCTTGGCATCGGTTATCGTTGATTTATTGATTTATGTTCATAATCATATATATATATCGTAACGTAGCCTCTTTGGTCAGTAGTCCTTTTAATCTCGTTTTAGCCTATATACTAAAATATAAGTAAGGTTTAATACCGTTATAAAACGAAGTCGATAAGGTGGGAAGCTGCATTTCAACGACACTTTTAACGCCACTTTTTTGGCTTTCAATTTTATTACCCTTACTGACGAGACTATTTCAAGTCTAAAACGGCTACTGTACCATGAGTTATCACTTATCATTTTAATTATTAATTTATTTTAATTTTTAGTTATAGACTTGGGTAATAATCATTTCCTTATAGTTATTATTGCGAATATTATAGGAAATTAAAAATATAATCAGCCGTCAATTTGAAACAATGTTACCATTTCAATCTTAATTATAGTTCGAAATAATAAAAAATGTGTCATCACACAATTGTAAATATAGGCTACTAATTGAAAATGTTTCATTATTCTACTTTCTTAAGTATGTACAGTAAGTATAGGCATAGACCCTACATAAATATGTTTTTTCAATATTCAAAGTGAGGACAGTGCCATAAAAATAATAGTCGACACAGATTCAGCAGTTATTCAATATGTATTGCAGTTGAGGGTAAATTGAACCCTAGCCAGTATTTCCAAAATCTTTCATCTCCTTGCTCACAGTAACTAATTACTATGTTGACAATTTTTGTAGCTACGCTTCATTTTTCAATGGTACTTAACGACCTCATCAACAGCAAGACTATATGGGGTACGAACGAGCATGGATGATTTTCATTCCCTGGATAACTTGAATAAATTGATTTTGACTCTTTTTATTTTGATATTGCTCTCATTGTAATGCCCGGAACAAACACCATTGTAATATGAACAATTAATTCAAGCTGGAACACTTCAGAATAACACTTTCTCACTATAAAAGGTTCATGGTGTCCATTTTTAGGGATCATTTATATTCAATCAGTACATATTTATAGTAGTATATCAGGTACATATTTTCTCATTTTTTTCTATTTTATCAGTAATTCTGTTTGTGTTCGAATTGATTTAGATTCAATTATTATTATTAATTATCTTTATTATTTTCTCACATAATTTCATTCTTCATATTCTCATCTTTATCATTACCCATTCTTTCATCTTGTTATCTCTTATCATACCGTATATTTTGTATCTTGTTGTTTTTTATTATTCTGTGTCGTATCGGCAACCCGAATATGGGCAGAAATCTAAATAAAGATTTTACTACTACGATTCGAAAGAGCAATATAATCGTTTTTCATTATGCTCGCCATTTTTGTGTTGAAAAATTGACATTGTTTTTTGAATATTATTATTTCAGTTGTAGGCCTAACTGGCCTATATAAGTGAAAGTAATTCAATACGTTTGTTATATTCTTTATTTGCCATATTATCGCACACTTTTCGACTGTGACATCAGTTTCCACAAAAAGAGACAAAAGACTTTCAAATTTGAATACTCTCCACTCCACAATCCGCCACAATCTATTAAACATCAACCCAGATTTCCACAATTTTCAGTTATTGTTCCTTTCATATTTTTATATTATTTCATATTGTTATAATATTATTTATTTCATATTTTGGGGTGGTAAGATCGCCCTTGTGGTGCCCCGTCCAAACGATCCTATCTTTCATCCTTAGCCTTAATTGGGGAACAATGATTTTGCATCAAGTTTCGATGTTATTAAAAAAAAAAATTTGTACCCACATGATATGAAGGTTCCCATCACAGGTCTCCTCCGAAACACATCACGAACGCACGGGTGGTTCGCGCCTTCATCTCTTGTACTAACCTCTTCTCTGAACCCCCCTTTTTATACTCATCACCCCCCCCTTCACAATTGTGGTACCTGTTGCCGTCAAGAAGGTGTTACAGTCAAACATGTGTTAGTAATAGAAACTCAAATCAACAAGTGCTGCCTCGTCGAGACGATCTTTTTAATGCATGAAGGCGGAGCTAAAGCGCACCACTCTCGCTGTTCGGAGCTTTGGTCTATACTTGGATATCTGGTTTTCAATGCCAGTCCGAAACAGTTCTTGTAAAGGTTCAGCTTCAGTTCAAATTGAGAGTCTGACAGAAGAAGACGACGTCGTTAGTGACGCTTTCGGCCTTATAAGTCGGCTCTCATTACCTTTATACCCTAATCCATGCAGCTCGTTTGTGAATCTTAACACTGCTGAGTGATTGACGTGTGAAATCTTCGAGACGGATTTGTATTGATAGTGTTTTAAAAAGTATTTCAAAAACGTAAAGGAATGTTCCACTAGTTTTGTCGAAGATCGTGTGTTATTTAGTGGTTGTAGCCCTAGCTGGTTAGAGCTCGTGAATTGTAAGTTTGTTTTTTTATAAATTATATTATGCATTTGAAGGAATAAGTAGTGTGTGATTGGAGAAATTGGTGCATTTTTTCGTGTAAGATGCTCTTGGTATGTTTTATGTCAGACTACTAACGAGTGCTAACTACTTGACTGGCTACTTAGTATGCGTATTATTTAATGGTCATCGATGTATTTGATATAGAAGAGAGATATCATGCAATGTGGGAGATATCATGCAATGCGCAATGCTAGCTTAGATAACATAAATCTCCCATTATTTGTAATTCCTGATGAAACCCTTTTTTTCTAGACTGTTATTCTATCACTTCTAATGTTTGTTTTATGAAAACCAATCAAGTCAACCTGGTCATTGCACGATATGGTAAATGCGTGATTTCAATTTGATTCCATTTACAAATTTAAGCAGACGCTACTTTTCAGTAACGCCTTCCAAATTTCATCGATTATCTGCGTGAAAATGTAGAGAAAACGTTAATTTTTGTGTCGATTGTTGTTATCTTGAGTCAATAAATAAACTACTGGGCTTAGAGCTTGTCCTATTTCAATAGTGATAAGAAGAAGCAAGAGGAGATTTAGATAACAGAAGGTTCGATTAGAAGAGCACTAGTGAAATATAAAGGCCTAAGTATACAGACTAGAAAAAAGTAACTAATAGCCCAATAGGCCTCCAACACAGACTCTAAATGAAGATCTCACGTTTAACTATTTCGTGAGAAAAATGCTATTAAATAAAATCGTTACAATTACATTTGTAGATCCGGCTTACGACGAATTTACCCCAAATTGTGTTGATTGACTCGGAGTTTATCGTGCGGTACTTCTAAATTCGTGGTAAAACCGAGCTATATTGCTACCGATTATACATAATGTAACACTGGAAATTGATGTATTTATGTAATATTATATTCGTAGTAACACCATAATATTTCATTCCAAGAGAGTTGATGGTTCGACACTAACGACCGTTAGTGTTTGCTATATAGACTGTCAATAAGGCACTCCCGATTGTGAACCCGTTGTCTCTTAACGTAACTGTACTTTTAGTTTTTTGAGGATCCTATGCATCCAGTCCATCAATTTCACTGATAGAAAAACAACCTCTAGTTACACTTACATATTAACTGTGACTGGCACTTATTTCCGGCGTCCTTTCATTTGTCAATTCAGTAATTGCACACTTGCAGTGCACATGCCATAGGGATTATAAACGGGTATGGTGGACAGAATACGATATGCAGTAGTTACAGTTTTCTCGTCATACTTTTTCATGCTGGTAAACTGGTCAACTTACCGGGCGATTCGTGTCAACGCAGTAGGTCAGTATGAGTGTCAATAGTACTCTTTAGGGGTAGGCCTACGTGTTTCTACCACGAGAGTTGGCGGTCCCTGAATTCTGTGGTCTATGCCAGATCGCCAACACTACACTTGAATCTTTTCAAGAAGTCTAAAACAAAGCTCTCTATTGTCTATATGTTGAATGATGAGCGCAAACGAAGGGACGACAGTAATTTGGAATTCTTATTTCGTTCGATTTCGCCACTATTGTAGCTATGATGGACGTGTACTACCGGTATTTTTTTTTTGTTAAAACTCATATGCGCTAGATTTTTTTAAATTCAGTTTTATGAATACACAAATAATTGTCACATTATCATTTTAGTGACGCACTAGTATCACTACAATGGTGTCATCGTTAGGCCTATATCATATACAATATCGCAAATTTCATAGGCCATATTAATATGTAAATACATGCAAATTGCATGTATAATACAGAATACGTTGTCTTCATCAATCGACTGTGAATCATAAGCGAAGAAGACATCTTCAATCAATCTTGAATATTTTACTTATCAGGTTCATAAGTCGAATTGTTGAATAAAGTTATTCAGAAAGAAGTGTATATTTCACATTAAAAGTGACAGACAGCTCAAGCTTATCTTATTAATTATCATTCAGACGCCACATTCCCCCTTGGTAACAATTAAGTTGCATAACTTGAGGGTAAATAAATTGATACAAATGATATAGGGTACTAACATTTTTCAATCAAGCCAATTGGGCATTAAAAAAACCTTTTGAATTCATATAATTTATTTTGATTAAGAGTGAGAAGAAAATATATAGTTTGAATCTACATTTAAATTTAGAGTGTTCAGACTTGATAGTTAAGTATTTGTATTTACCATTCTTCAAGATTGACCAATTCAAACTTCCATGCGCGAATTCATGTCACACGGACTTCGACGATTAAAAATCAAAAACAACTGTGTTGACAATCTAAAAAGGTTATTTTTTTAATCTTCTACACCATGTCATTTAAAGCAAATTTGTACCATATCTAGATACAATTTAGATCACGTAGAATGTAGATGATTGTAAAAAAAGTTACCGGACATCGACAATGTGGTGACGTAATATACTAAAAGTTAATAATGTGGTTTTAGTGGTTGAATGTTTTGCATTTGTTCGGAACCGGGTTTACTGTCTTATAAGTTTACCTCGTCTTACCTCCAGGCTATACCTACTTCAGTACTACGTGATTATCATCTAACCTTCTTACCTTGTTTTATTCTACAAACGACGACGGGGTCTGAAGAAGAAGAGTTGTGTTAAATTGTTTTGTCGGAATTGAAATTACAGCTCACGTTTTATACTCTCTTCTTTTTTTCTTCTTCCAGATGTCAAAAGATGACATTCGACAAAGAACGTGACGAAGCATCCCGCAACTACAATTGATGAAAACAAGATTAACAAAAAGAAAAATTACCAGACGTTATCTGGTGAAATTGAACAATACTGTCTTTTTTGAGAGTAAAAGAGTAAAAATACTGTGAGTGTTAGTTAACCTTGATTTTTCCTTTTCACTGTCAGAGAAACTGTATTAGAATTCAAAGTGACGAAGTGTATTTATTATATAATGTGTTTGTGTGTGTGTTTTTGAACGTGATTTTTACTAGCTAGCAGTTTTATCGAAACTTGAATTAGACAATTGTTGAAAGATCCAATTTCGAAAAAAAAAAAAACGAAAACAAGTCCAATTTAAATTGGAAACATTTAGACAAAAGCACCAGGGGCTATGGTTGGTTGATCATCTACCAAGAACTAGGAAAAGCCACAAATAATTGGTTCCCTCGCTTTTTATCTTTCTCTATCTCTCGTGTGTGCGCGCTCTCTCTCTTTCTTTCTTTCTCTCTCTCTCTTGACGCATACCGCTTGAACACCTTGGTGAACAATCGGCCTACCAGCTAGTTCTTTACAGTGTTGTTGTTGTTGTTTTTCAACCGAGAAGATAAAGTGTTGAAATGTACGAATTGCTTCGTGGTTGCAGCGCGAGGTGAGTTCAATAACTTCTTGTTACTATAGTTACACACGAGCCTGTGCATGGCCACGCTAGGCGATAGGCTCTCTCATTGTTGCCGTAGGAAAAAGATACTATGTTATTAATATTTTTAGGAGAACGCTTTATAGTTTCGCGGTGAAGGATGAACTTGATGATAAATGGATGTATGTGAGATTGATTGGGTTCGTTGCACGAGAAAATTACAATTTTAAGTCGCCCATTTGGCCCAGTTAGTCTAAGACATTGCCCTGGAAATTGAAGTCAAGTCGGGCGTGGGTTTGAATCTCACATGGCTTTTTGTAAACATTTATATATCGTCTGCTCATTCGTAAGCCAAAATAACCTACCTGTTAGGGTGGTTAAGCAAATAATCATAATCAATTATTGATCAATTTCTCAAGGCGGTTTGCATGATTATTACAATATTGATTATAAGACAGTATTGTTTTTAGTTGTATTAACAAAAAAGTCAATTTTTTTTGTTGAACGTGATATGATGTTCTTTCAGTTTTGTTCAATTAATAAAAAAATTGTTCATTCTAATCTTGAGGGAGTTAGTTCCATACGCCATGCCATGTATTTTCTAGTATTTTCTAAGTTCATTGGTGAACTTTTATGATCTTTGGAGCGCATACGAACTATGTTAAGTTTTAACACACATACAAGTTTCATGAGAGTCACACGTTAGTAAGATTATACATAATGTTACCGCCTTACCGGTACTGTGAAATCCTTGTATATATGTACGTATCGGTATGAGATAAAGGCCAATACATATATAGGCCAATAGATATTCCTATCAATTTAAGGGAAAACGCTCAACAGTTATTTTTGAATCATTTTCAAAAAAATCCGTCATGACAATAATATGCTTATGAGATGTGTTTATGAAACCCTCCCTCCCTTTCTAGAAATACTGAAATAAAAAGAGCACTGTTTCTCAAATCTTGACAGTGTGTAGTTAGCGTAACAAGTAATTGCATGGTACACCCAATTATTATACATGGTTCTTTTACTTTGCCGACAAATAAAAAGTATGATTTATTACCAAAGATCGAGTCTTGAAACGTAAATTTTTTATTGGCAGTATATGTGCGGTATAGGCTCTATAGTTTAATCTACATTTTTGATCAACGAATCGTCAACGATATATGGTCACTGTTTTCTATAACTCTCGAATGGAATGCGTCCAATTACATCCAATCGATTTAAATCCACCACTCGAATAGATCTGTGTCGTGGTAAAAAATCATGTTTAATTCGAGTACAACACACAATAAGTGTAGGCGGTTGTATAAAAACATGAAAAATGTAACAGTTTTTTATTGAAACTTGATATTTTCTTTTTTTTTAAATATGAATTTCTTGAATCTTTAATAATTCATCTTGAACATTAGAAATCAGTAGAGGTCTACTGGGCTATCATCCTCAAACACTCAATTAAAACTACACCTATCCTAATAACAATAAAACATTAGGGTTAATTATATAAACGTTTTATTAAATTTAGCTAAAATATAGCCTACCGAAAAGCCCTGTAGAAGTAATTTCAACAAATCATAGAATATCCACCAAAATATTAGTTCGTCTTTTGGTATAGTACGTCAATAGATTTTAGTCATCATTAGGCCTACAGTGCGTCGTTAAACCCAATATAAATTGAATTTGGTATCTTCTATGGTAACGGGTTGAAGTTGAACATAATTCTGCTTCAATCATCTCAAAACAAGAGATCAGTGGAACGTATATCGTATTAAAATAAAAAACAGAATTAAATTTTTTAAATAAGAAACGTAAAAAAATACATTAAATCGAAAGAATCATAACCTTATGCCAATGTAAAGTTCGATTATATATATTATATTTGTTCCTCATTTCAGTTTGAAACATTTAATTAGTTGATGGAAAATGAACATCAGGTTCTAGAACGTTTATCTGATTAACTGTCTTTTTAAATATTCAAATTTATTACCATAGATCCTTATATCAGTGTAAAATATGAGCGGAGCCAAGTTAACACGTATGCTGATAAACATCGTGTTTCTTGAAATATTTGTCAGCTGGGGTGGACTAGGAAAGAGAAAATCTTAGTACGTACGCGCGTCTGGCTTGGAATGTGTAATTTTGTGACTAAACCTTTTATCTACGCCCTGAAAAGAAATACTTTATTTGCTGTCGTGACTTTCGTATAGCCTCTTCACTCTTCAGTGTACTGCTTGCCAGCTAGCTCTTCGGTGCAAGAGGCCATGTCGTTAGCCAGGTAAAAGAGTGCTGATGGCGATGGGGAAAATTATTCAATGCTATTCATGTGAATAGCTTCATTATTATTGTCTCAAGATTTCATTTTTGGCTTTATTGTTTGATTATCATTCCCATTATTATTGGGTCGTTGAGTGCACTGTATGCCAAGTCAAATGGCGTTGTGTGAGGCATTGAATTTTTGTATATTTTGCTATAGCAAGTAACGGAAACAAAATGTTGAAAGATACGGAATGATTTAGAAATCAGAAAATGTGTTTTTAAAATTTTTAGATGCGAATTGTCTTATTGTCTTACTTATTTCGAAGGATTTCTTAATAGTGCTTGGCGAATTCTACTAATAAACTTCAAAATCTATCCCATGTCCATCATTTCTCCGATTAGGCTACCAGAGAAAAATAGCATATTTTTGAGGCCAAAAGTGGGGCAAAATACTTTTGATGAAATCTTGGCGGGTGTCCTAGTTGAAAACTCCATGAAATAATATTATCATAATATTGTAGCTCAGCGCGAATAAAACTGAAAAATATTCATCAGCTTGTAAAATGTTTCTGAATTGAAGCGAAAATTTAATTATCTTTGACATTTGCCAAAATGTCACCTTCACCCTAATCTCACAGCAACATTGTTTGCGTTTTCAAGTATTTTGAATTCGTTGACCTTTGTTGTACGGTTCTGTCGTTTCAATTAGAAGTTCGAGAAATACTTCGTTTAGAAGGCTAGAAGCCGTCAAGCTTTCTCGACACCTCGACTTCATTTCATTACATATCAAGTTTTGCTTTATCCAGAAACGTCGGCTGTGTGTAGCTCCATTTGTGACCAGAACATGGTTTATTCTGCTTTATTTCCACGTCATTCTATTTTGTTCGAAGAACAAATTAAAACTTTTTATCAAGTCCTGTACAATATGGTGTGGTTTCGACGTCGTAGTTCGTAAAGTGGAAGAACAATTTCATCCAGGTGGAAATGCTGCCAATTCCAAACTACTCGCCTCATTCCAACAAAGTCCCATAGACTTCCAGACCAAGTCCAATTACTTGGCGTATTTTGTTTCAATAGCAGTCACTATTCAACTAGTTTGAAACTTTGATTGGGTCTTGAAGTGTTCGATGTACTGGCTATGATGTCGACGCAACTTGAGCATAGACTATAACTTTTCTTATTAGTTTCCATCAGTTTTTCTAGATCTACCTGCGATATTCACTGCTAAACCATATACGATAGATATACTAGGCCTTTATCCACTGTCTATAGTATATCTTGCGTCTGTTACTTAAGCCATATCGTTGTATAAGACGGATTTATTTTTTTATTGGATGGGCAATATCCATTCCGTCCAAATAGGGTATAGTTCTCTATTTTTTCTTCTATGTGCTCCACGGATGTACGTTAAATTCTAGAAAAAACAATCAATCGTAAGACGTACCAGATTATCGAAATATCAAATCGTCGCAAGGCCGTTCGCGAAGAAAGAATTAAAGGACGTTTTGGTTAGGTTTAGGTTAAGTTGGGTTATGAAATTACTAGGAGAACGCAGTAAATGCGTTTAGAAGAGTGATATAGGCCAATTTATGTGAAATATGATGGAAAGCTATACACACACACACACACCTTGATATTAAAGAGCAATCGGGTTTTAGAAGTTTTATGAAAATCGGGTATGGGGTTTCAAAACCAACGTGTGTGAATTTCTTCCATACATATCAATTATCAATGATGGAATATATCTCGCTTATCTCACAACGCATGTGCTGCGTTTTCCGATTTCACAAAGTTATTCCTATATAGTGTTTTCCTGCCACTTTTTTTTTGTCGTAAGAAAATAATGCCTTTGAAATAATTTAGTATCTACGGGCTACGCCCTCCACATTTTTTTAGTGTCATTGTTTTGAATCAAAATCTCAGTTCGCATTTTTTCTACTAAAAATAAAAAATGTACATGCAGTGATGACTGACAATTATCTCTATAGTTTATGTCTACGCCCTCAACTTGGAAGCGTCGTTTAACACAAAAATCTTATTTATCACTGTTTTCATCACAGATTTTATAACCACTGTAAAATGATGAGAACAGACAGGAGTGTATTTTCGTGAAACATATTTTTTTAATCGTAACTTTTGAAGATTTCTCTGAAGTTTTTTATTGAACCAATCAAATCTAATGCCCTGTTATTGTCATTTATCATTGTCATTTTGTCATTCATGATTGTCACTTGTCAGAATAGAGATATAGCAGTAATAGTGAATACGTATACTTTTAGCACTAAAGAAATATCATTTCGGCGACATATATGGTTTTCATGAACTACGTTTGTCTTTATTTAAAAAAAAAGAAATGAATCTCATATTGAAATTGTAATGTGTCTTTTCAAAAGACACTGGAATTTCATTAAATTTATTCGTATAATGGTTGTAGTGTTTTTCTCCTGAATAGTATATAGGCCTATATATATATATTAATATAACGCCGGCTCGGTTGTCTCACTCAACAGCCTCCTCGAAGTCTGAGCATTTTCATTTCAATAAGGGTCCCCACTGTTTTTGTCGCCGAAATGTGACTCGACATCATTGCTAACAGATCTTCCTACTTCCTTTTGGGCTGCAATTTCACTGGATATCACTCAGCGATATTGCGACCCCTCGAGAAGATGGAAGGTGGGGTGGTGGGTGGGGGAGAGGGGGGGGGGGGTGTTTGTCCCAGCATCCCATATCACCATGTAGGGATGTAGGGGGATATATGATGATGCCTTCAGCTTCCTTTTTCGAAGAAGGACATCTGGATAATGTTTTCGTGTATATAATCGTTTTCAAGCCGGCTTTGAAGATATTTCAGAAAAACTTGTCGAAATTGTATGTATAAAACTTCTCTCACATTTTCATGAGATCTTATATTCTTACAACAACCGACTCGAATATTTACTTGGCTATATTTTCCATACCAACTTTTCTAAACGTAAATAGCTGAATTTATAAATTTATACTCAAGTACAGGTACAATATAATATAAAATATAAATTGCATTCATTTTTTTATTTTTTTATGGTTTTTGTTTTTTATATTTATGTTAGGCCTTCTCGGATATTACTGTTTACGACTACACCTATACTCAAATTATATTCATTTGCAGTTCATTGGTACACATCTTTCTACCAGATATAGGGGTCATCAAAATTGTAATTTTCGATAACTTGAACCGCATCTTAATTCACGTTCCTGTGTGAAAGCGTACATTTACGTTCCTGCAGGAATCAATGAATCAACGTTTTGTCGACATCAAAACGTGTTTTATTTTCATTTCGTCCAATCTGTTCAACATATTTCAGTCGCTAAACTTCAGCTGAACTTCCATTCAGAAGACTGGGGATCGATTCCCGTCATGGTCGACCATTCTGACTGAGATTTTTTATGATTTCCCCACAATCGTCAACGTCTTCCTACATACCAACATAATAAAAAAAAAGGCTATTACTAAACAGATTAGCGCTACTCTATGATCTATGAACTACAACACAACGAAAAACGAATTCCTGCCATTACTATAGATTTATAAGTTTTCTTTTCTCTCTCTCACTCTCATGATCTCATCTCTTTCACGTCACAATATAATCACGATCACGTTCTCTTCAGACCCAACCAGTGCATCAAGTTCTTCTTTCCTTCACCTAACCCACAAGAATCAACAACCCGTCTCGATTACCCTTGACGAATATGTGCATAACCGACGTGTGAACAAACCCCCGCTCGCCCCGCATCCCATCACGTGACAACAGTCCCCGTCATAAATCTTTCTAATATGTTAATGAGAATGATGACGGATCGTTTCCGTTGCTAGACCGCGTCGACCAATCAGCGACGCTCATTATATCTGTCGTAATGAGTTTAGGGCGGTGAGGGAGGGGACAATTACAATCCGAGTACGACAACACTTCATCCGGCAGTAATGATTATCGCGCTTCATTATTATTGCAGTGGTAGCCCTGGTTGGTTTTACGTGACGAATTGTTTAATTCGCGCGCATCTCGAGTATATAGCCTCGTGCACGATGCCTTGTCTGTCTACACGATGGCTATTAAATGTAAAGCCCGTATCACACTTGGTTGCCAAAGGTTCGGTGCAAACTCACTGGATCCAAGAGCTTCGAAGTATTCCATTATTTTATAGCATAACTGATGATGTTGGGTTGGATTAAATTAGGTTGGTTCGGTTTGTTGGATTAAGCTGATCTCGATTAAATTAGAAGAGGCGCACTAGCAACAATAATACTTGCTAAAAAAACTTGATCAACAGTCAATCACTCACAAATTGGTTGTTAATTATACAAGTACCGGTATGTTCACACATAGACTAAAGATAATTTTAATTTAATTTGCTATTATTAATTATTGTACTTTTATCCATTCATATTATTAATTTATTATGCAGGTATGCAGGGCACATGTTGTTACGGGGCTTTCGCTGTATTCTCATTACCGGATACAGTGTATATTTCCACTGTATAAAAAAGTAAAAACCATAATAAATACATAATAAATGAACATTTTTCTTATGTGGTTGATTCTATTGGTTCACAACTTGACAGAAATGTCTGAATGTTGCAGTATATAGACGGTTGCAGGCTGTGCATATGCTGGTAGGTTAAATAAAGATTGATACCGTAGTATTTTTCGAAAAAGTCAA
The DNA here is from genome assembly GCA_964007535.1 of Brachyptera risi. NCBI lineage: Eukaryota > Metazoa > Arthropoda > Insecta > Plecoptera > Taeniopterygidae > Brachyptera > Brachyptera risi. The sequence continues at coordinate 20,165,217 of OZ023337.1, forward strand.
CTCAACTTCAATTGTTAATTAAAGATTCCATCGTGAATGACTAACAAACGATAAGATTTATTGCAAATAAAGCTTCAGTCTGTAACTGTCACATGAACGTTTTTTATTTCTCGAATTCAATCGGGTGGTACTCCCAATCGACCGAGGGTTGCAACTAAATTTTCTATCCGTCCTGAACACCAACCTGGCCGTGGTTGATTTTAGTTTCTGCGCATGTGCAGCAAGGTGGCGTTGGAACCGCACCGTTGCAAACGAGGTTTTCAACCGAGTGTGATACGGGCTTTATATGCACACGTTTTTTCTTTTTTTTCTCTCTTTGGTTTGGTTTAGTATTACCCATCATCATAATCTCCGGTTTGGTAATAAATGGAGTGTTGTGATGTAAAAAGTTTTAACGAGACGTTATTAGGTGACTGTGCGTATTGTAAATAGTTTGATCGTTAATTGTGGTTAATGGTTAATGACCCCAACGACAGGTACCTTATTTGGGGCTATACGTATGAAAGTTTAGAAAAAGCCTCACCTTGTATGGAGCTCGAACCCACGCACCATGTCTTGACTTGAATTCCAAAGTCCGATTTTGATACCGAAGTGAAGATACTTTAATCTTCATTTCTTCATTTTTAGATGTAGAAATTCAATGGCTTAGTTGTGCAGGTCTACTTTTTTTGAGACTTTCATTTCTTTAATTCAGAAGCAATTATTTTATTATTTTCGTCATTTCAATACGGTGAATAACTTATTAATACTATTACATCCCAAGATGTATTGCATTTATAACTATTACTAGAGGCTACAAGCTTGATGAGAAATCTTTTTCATTCCAGCTGTCAGAAATAAGTTTTTTTTTATCGAATTAGAACGTCTTATTCCGCGCTCGTCAATGTAGGCATGCATACCCCCTGGGCACGAGTATCCAATTTGATGCCAACATAAACAATCCATGCAAATTCAGACTGATCTGTGTAGGATATATTATATTGTTAGAAGGTTGTTACGACTGCTGGAAAAGCTTTCGAATCGCGCCTACGGCTCATTTCCCATCAACATTTGCATGGTCCAGTTCCAGGTCTACCAACGTCAGGCAATTTCATATTCTGCGATTTACATTTCACTACCGTCAGCATTTGTATCGTGTTAACGTGGTAAGCTAAAATGTAGGGTCTATCGCATATATAGTACAATATAAATACATTTATACCCTCATATGAATATATATATATATATATATATATATATATATATATATATATATATATATACTGAGCACGGTCGACGTAGCTAACACACTGAACCACCATTTAGGAGACCGGGGTTTGAATCCCGCCATGGTCGACCATACTAAATGGTTCCCTTACGAGGCCACGACCGACTCGTTCCCACCATCCCACCTGATCAATTAATCTTTCATCTCATCAACTTATATAATCTCATTCGTCATTCACTGTCGCCAATATATCCTAGTGACAATACAGTGCTTCGTATATATATATATATATATATATATATATATATATATATATATATATATATATATATATATATATATATATATATATATATATATATATATAAACGTAATCAGAAGCATGCATTTTCTATTTGTATGAGTTGTTCGGACAAATAGTAACTCTGATTGCTACAAGTTTTCAAATAATGTTATTGGTTGGCAAGACCTCCAACATTTATATTTCGTTGTATGTGCAGATATTAGTTCAAAATGAAAATTCTCACTTGTGGATCCACACTATATATAGAAAATTAATTTATGAATAAGTATATATCTGTCAAAACCCCAACCCCCCCGTGAAGTTGCTGTATCGACGTTAATGCTCAAAAAAACTGCGTTCACATTTTAAATGTACGAGTTTCCCGATGCTTACATTTTATTATAATCTTGTGACTTGAAACAAAATAATAGCTTAGACAAATCTTGGAACTCATTTTTGTCGACTGTGATTTCATATTCCAACTTCCAGACATTTACGTTAATGTCCGTATAAATGTCAGCCATCAAACGTCCCGACCACCATAAAACCATTCATATAACTCTAAATATAACCTCGCCGTTAAAATATAAAAAGCTCGTTAAACAATACGCGTTATCCTCCTATTAGTTTACTCCATGCTGTTTTTGTTTTAATAAGCGACGCTAATGTTGCGTCGCGATGCCATCAGGCCTCTGCCACCTTTTCCCTAGCGCTGCGTTCAACGCGTACATGTAATAAAACTAATAATAGAGTTATTTATATACTAGATCACGTGAATGACGTTAAAAAAGAGGGTAATATCGAGTTTGAAATGTTGATGAAGACACATTGGTGTCGGTACAGAATGCGATAAAAATAGCAACGATGGAATGAATGACGTTCATTTGTTTCGGAATACCGGTCATCTCCGGTAGCTCGGTAGGTAGTTAGTCGAGTTTTTCCGATTGTTTGAAAAACCATACGGGTGAATGTCTTTGGAACTGGTTCGGAACTCGGCATCGTACCGGTCGTGGAATAGGTCAATACGAACGTTCGAATCGTCTTCGAGTTGTGTGAACGTTCTATTTTTAAATGACTTGTTCAGGAAATTGTTGGAATTATTCCGGGTGTTGAGAAAAAAGTCGACAAGGGAAGATTACTCGGAACGCCGTAACGTACGGCAATGTACATAATATCGTAACTATAATTATTAATAATTGTCATTAAATGTACTCTTTGAACAATATTAGGAATGCCTTCTTTCTCTACAGATGGTACATTACTGTTCTGTACATAAATTATAATCCGTATAATACTTTATTTTTATGATACGATTCTTTTTGTAAATCATATTTAGTTTGGTGAATGATCACAACTGTACTTACGTTCCCGAGTTGTGTTTTTGCTCATATTTATAACTTTTAACAAGACTGTAATGTGGATGGCGTGAAATAATAATTGTTGAAAATAACTGAAATCATCCAGCGTAACTTGTTGAGTAATTGTGACGGGAAGTATAAGATATACAGACAGCTTGTATATTCAGGCTATAGAGACTTGTGAGATTTGTGCATAGATTTATGGTTGATTTCTGCTAGGGCTATGAATATGTAATGACCTCCTCATTTCATCTTTGTTTATGTAAATAACAAATAACACGAGAAAAAATGTTATGCTGCTTTTTATATGTAAATATAATGGAGGTACATTATCTTTTTCATGGTTTAATAGCTACTAGGACTTGGCGGTAAATCGTCGGGACTTAGTTCAACAAAGACGTTGTGTTTTAATGCATATTATGCGGTTTGATGTAAAAGAAGATGATATTGAAGATGGCTTTCATCATTATTATTGAAGGAGAACTTTTTTCCAGACAAGTTATTTTCATTCAAGACCAATACTTATTCAGTTATTCTAACCTCCCATAGTTACAGACCGAGTTACAGACAGAAGTCGGCAACAATGTTGTGTAAAATTTACTTTTTGGTAAATCATCAAATATCAATACATGCATGTAAGAAAAGTGGTCATGCCCAAACGTTTCTAATTTATATCTGCAATTTTGTAACCAGGACAAAACATGCTATATTTCCCATTAGCGGTAACATCAAAACAGAGAAGAAAATTAGCTACTTTGTTACCAACGTTTACAAACGCTCATTATATATGGCTAATTGGTTATGAATACGAAAATACTCATTTCCTATATACGGTACGACTGATTATAAGTAGGCCTATTTGCAAGATAAAATATAAGAAACATGAGAACTCGTTAGGAAAAGAAATTGTGTTTCCACCAATCAAGTTTATTATAGTTTGTATCTTTTGGGCCGTGTCTATGCGTGGTCTTCAATAGGCTGTGTTTACTGAGAAAAATGTAATATGTGGGAAATTGAAATTTTGTGTGTGGGGAGGGGGGGGGGGGGGGGTAATTGGAAGTAGCTGATTGCTATTGCGTGTTTCCGAAAAATATATCATCCTCAAAGATACATTCCGTTTTGAATTACTACAGATTTTTTTAGAAGAAAAATAGAACTTTTAAAAGCTTGTAATAATTATTGCTAATTTATTTTTGAAGCGCTTGATCATAGGCAGCTACTTAAGAAGTCTGTATTTTGGAATGATAATTTCTAGCCAATTCACAGATGGAAATATTTTCCTGATTCTTGAGTGTATTACTAAAAATAAATTAATTCCGTTTTGGTAATTACGTTTTGTCTTCTGGCGTAATCATGTCAAAATACTCAAATATCGCATGCTGTTTTATGTGATTATTCGGTGGAAAAACGGGTTTAATTAATTGTCAATACAAAAAAGTAATTTATATCATGTATAAGATAGGCATGTGCCTGCTATTTTCAAAGGTTTGCATTTAATCTGCTCATCTCGTGAACAGGGAGGCAATAAAAGATGTCGGCTACATAAAAAATGGTATCCTCAAACATATTTCATCGCTTTTTAACATGCAAATTCTAAAACACATTACTAAAACTGAAATAGTACCGTAAAAATATTTCATTCTTTTCTTATACTCCATCCCATCATCACATTACAAATTTGGATACGATATACAATCCAGACCAGATTGGACATTAATAATAAATAATATAATGAATTTAAATTGAATTAACTTTCTTAGGGCGTTTGCCAGTCTGAATTCTTTATTCTCTTGACTATTTACATACCTAAATGATTAATCATTATTCACGTCCATCTCTGTCGCACTCTCAGACAAGGTGGGTGGTACGAGATATAAGAACTACGACAATTACGACGATGAACAAATAAAAAGTTTCATATATCGTAGCATCTAAATCCCATAATTATCCTCCGTTTTAGTTTAAATATCGGTCTCAATTATCTGGTAATAGGACGGGTAAATTCGGCTCCTACCCCGGGCTGTTTGCATATCGAATCATTATAATATATAAAAGAAATAACAAATTAGGTATTCGTTTTTATCAGGTTGTTATAGCTTGAAAAGTCGTTGAATAATAATTGGTTTTTACATGTAAATTTAATTTTGTAAACTGTTATGAATGGAGCAAACAATCACTAACATTTTAATGTAAATCGATAATTTTTTAATACGGTAACAGTTTCGTATGGTTTAGACATGTCACGATTTTATTACTCAAATATTTCAATTATAATTATTTATTATGCTATAAAATGAATATGAATCGATTTTTTTTCAATTACATTTCAATAAATAGTTGGTGTGTTGACCAACTCTCGTTTCCCCACCCTTTTGACGTCATAATAGATGACATCCAATCAAGTGGGCTGTTTAACTGTGATAAATTTGCTATATCCAATCAGGGTTTCTATAATCACAAATCTAGATGGCAGATTATAATATACCACGCCTATCTTTGGCCAATAATCGGAGAATAATTATACTTGCATATCTTCGTGGTGACATTTACTTATGGTCCCTTTTCATTTTCCAGTTGCAACAAAGTTGTTTTAATTACTTTTCGATCTATTTTTATTAATATGTAAAATATGTAGTATGTTTATGAAACCTACCACACAGTCATTGTCTAGTCTAAGAATTGACTAATAATATTGACGCCCAGTATTACCAAGTCCAAGTTAGCTTTTATCTGGGAGTTTGTGAATATAGAAATAGCATGGGTAACCATGGTGATAACAATTTTAAACTGTCAGTTAGAGCTACTCCCACGTTGGTAATTCTGGCACTTGAGCATTGACCGAGATGATATATGGTATAATGAACAATTCAATCATTTATGTATAGGAAGAAAATTATGATAAAATTCCTATATCGTCAATTCAATTCAATTTTTCAATTCAAAAATAATTTTATTCTATACATGGTACATGAGGAATTACAGTTGTATGAAATGTGCAGTTTTTCATTTTTCACAAATTGATCACATTTATGTCTATAGTTAACATACACACACCTTTAGTATAGATAGATTAAATCCTGAAAAAGAAAAATTTGAATAATAAAGTAAATAAAGATAAATTGTGTTCCTTGAATTATGGTAATTGATCCAATTTAATTGATAAATAATACAGTCAATTCCAGTCTTGTAACAGTGTTTGATATGAGTATTGAAGATAGATGAAAAATGAAGAAAAAAATTAAGAAAAATGTATAGAAGCCTGCATAAGAAAGAAAAAATTCTTGTGTGCGGGCTGAAATAAGTATTAGTCGGATCTATACTTGAAAAATAAACTCGATTCTATACAATAATTTACATCGTTTCGTTTTTCCAGAATAGTAATCGGTTCTACATTTTTACTCATATGATTTGGCAGTAATACGATAGAATTCGATGTATAGGAAAAAATAGATAGACTCCATATATATATATATATAGTTATATCTATTGTAACACTAGTACAGGATTCGGTAGGATAGTAATGATAGTATAATAGTTAATATTACAGTAGTTTCTTTACAAAGTTATTTAGATCATAGAAATGGTATCGTCGAGGAATAATGCCTTATGTGGCATGATGCATAGCCTGTACGGCATGGGTGTTGCCCGGCGGCAAATAGTTACAGAGAACAACGTGCACATTTCTATAACCGAACAGGCACACAAATTGCACAAACATAACCACATAAATGCTGATTTTTGATTACCATAAAAACATTTATATTATACTGGTAAGTATATTCTGTGATGCGTAACATTCTCCTCAGCACTGAACCATATCATGTTTTCATGTATACCGATTTGTATATTTGTTTATACTTTATATAGTGTGTGAAAATTGAATGAAAAAAATTGTTCGATATGGAAGAAATTGTGTATTCTAGTTTTTTTAGTAATTTCATTTTGTTCATTTTTAGTGGAAATCATATTCTGTGTTGGGATGATGTTGTAGTGTGGTCTGTGATTTAGAAAATTCGGTGGAATTGATGATGTATGTAGTACGTTAACTGTTAATATATTCTTTGAAACCACAAAATTGCGCTTATGAGCCTCATAAATAAGTGATGAGAGTATTTTTTGAGAATGAAAAATACGAAAAAAACGAAAAAAACGGAGCATTGTTTTATGCAGATGAACTTTAATCATCAGCTTATATACATGTTCTTTTAGCGTTTCCTTAAAACAACCAAATCTACAAGCGTGCTTGTAAACGTTCACGGTGCTTCTGAATGCAAATTTGTGTGTAATTGTATGTTGAATTATTTCTCACTATGATTCAATTTTTCTTTGAAACACATGATCCAACGATTATCATTAGAAACGATTTTTTAAGAAAAATCTAAACATTGTTTGAATTTTCTGTCCTTTTTTGATGGGGTGTGGGGGGGGGGGGGAGCTTCAGTAGAGGAAGTTGAGAGTTGGCACCTCCACTATATAAAAAAAGAACTTATGTGTATAGGCCTATATTTATCTATCTGTATCTCTCTGTGTATGTACAGTAGGCCAGCTACATATATACATACACATCTAACATGTGTATACACACACACATATATATATATATATATATATATATATATATATATATATATATATATATATATATATATATATATACATATATATATATATATATATATATATATATATATATATATATATATATATATATATATATATATATATATATATATATATGTATATATAAATGGTTGATGAAGAAGCTCCAATTGAAGAATAAAGGCTATGTCAGTGTCACCCAACGAGAAGTTCTCTAACATCTCTAACAATATGCCCCGTCTGGATTGAACCGTGGTTAATTGGCAACCGAATGCCTGACATTATTGATCATGAATAAACATTCGCTGACTAGACATGTTATATTGCCGGAACCGTGGCTATAATCGCAGAGGTCGAGGACAGACGACGAACTTCAATCAACGATAGACGCAAACCTTGGTTGAGGAGTGCATTTGGGAGAGGAAATATTTTCTCTTGAAGACAAAGTTGAGATTCCATCCAAGTCGCTCGATTCCGAGCCTTGGAAAACGAATTCGAATCAGACGAGCTAATGGGAATCGATTTAGTGAAATTACAATGTTTTTGGTGATAGCTTTCGAACGGATGATGTGTTGAAATTCGAACACAGATGCACAGATATTTTCAATACCTTCAAAATGGTATTCAATGTATCACACACACAAATTTTATATATATATATATATTTATTTAGGTTGAATTGACTACCATGTACTGTAACTCCTAAGGCATTTTTGTAAACATCTTTCAAATAAATTTATATAATATCGGCTCATTCGTATCCCCGTACAACCCACTGTTGGTGGGGTCGTTGAATTAGCTAATATCAATCATCGCCACTACCTGATATGTATGGAGTTGGCCGCTTCCAACTCTCAAATGTTTTTTGAGTGACATGGAACCCAGAATAGAATTATTTAGTTCTTGAGAATATCGAAATGAATCAAATTTTATTTATTTCCGTACGAATAATTTGGTGTGATTTCTTGTAACTGTATTTTTCTACTCAATCAGTCTAAGTATGCTTTTTAAATAATCTTTTACATTTATATATATCAACAATAAATACATTTTTGGGGGCTGATCAACGCATACGTTTTCGAAAAGTTGATGGTATGGCTTTGAATTTTCACAAGAGATTGTGTAAGTCTGTGCATGTACAATGATATATTTATTCATCACCCATGCATCCAACAATGTCAAAATATTTATCGCTTTCCTATATATAGTGTATCTCACAATGTTATGTGTGAGAGATCTACGTAAGTCTATAAGGTTTTCCTAAAGTTAATCAAGCATGAATCTCATAAACTGGCATTTTGTGTTTCCATGTAGAACTGATTAGGTTTCCATGGTGATCAGGCGTCAGAATACTTGACTTGCATCATAGCTGTCGTTCATACCTTGGATTATAGCTATCGTACCAATTGATATACGCAATATTGGTCAAATTTGATCTCAATATTGAGACCAATATTGGTCCTAACTCAGTAAAATGGTGCTAACTTGAGACGTCCTATAGTAGATAGAACTCTTTGTGAATCCAGAGCTGTGCTATACATCTCATGTATTCAAAACCAAACATTGGCTGTTACCGAGGTACAATCTACTTGACTTTCTTATATATTGCACTACGCATTCAACGTTTAGTTGAAATTATATACTTCATAATCTTTTCGTACATACATACTATTCCACGTATTTTTTTCGCGGAGTATTTGTTATACCGTATACGCTGGTCTTTGTAGAACATATCTCGCATAAATTGAAGAAAATCGTACACTTTTCGATCAAGTAACATAGTTGAGGATATAAACATTTGATTCATTTAATAATTTGAAGTTACATTCACCATGCACAATTGAAAGATCTAGGAATTCAACCTCGTGTTTATTATAGCTATAGAGTTAGGAATTAGGAATAAGCAAGAGTTGGGTATCCATTGAGCTATATACTCTAAGCTTATACAGAGATTCTGTATGAAAGAAATGCAATTTCAAATGAAAAAGTTTTAAAATATTGTGTTTATACAAAGAGTTTGTTATTATATGTGAATGAGTCATCTCGTCTTGAAAAATCTAGTACAGCTTTTTTATTGAGGACTTGTTCAAACTATACTCAAACTTCTTTTCAGTTGAAGTATTTATATACCGTACCTTTTATACGTTCGTTTCATACACTTTGCACGTATTTATGTTTTTTCTGTACGTTTCACATTCGAGCCAGATCCATCTAGGTTTACTCAATGAATTAAAAAAAAATAGCACTTGCATATAATTTTTATTTCGTATGATAGAATCTCTGAAGAATTTTGAAACCTTTCATCTTCAATAATTGGCCATGGCCCATGTCAATTTCTATGGGCGAAACAAATTCTAATTTTTATCAAATGTTTGAATCAAATGTTTGAGAATAATTTTTGTTATTCACCCAAGTGTTATCACTATTTAATGCAAATTATTCATTCAAATTACTATTTCTGATTATGGATGAATATGTAGAATTATTTTTTTCAGTCGATGTATAAGTATCGTGTTGAATTAATTTTACTCCTTCGAATTTGGGAGTTACAACTTCATCTTTTCAAGTGTGTTTCGACTTCATAATTTACGTATTATCACTTTTTTTTGTTGATAACTTTTGAACTTTGTGAGACATCGTCATTCTAAAACGGGAGTAACACTGATTTTTTATACCTTCAAGATGGTATAAGTAAAAACTATATATATATATATATATATATATATATATATATATATATATATATATATATATATATATATATATATATATATATATATATATATATATATATATATATATATATACCTCATAATTTTCACAGTATGAAGCTAAAAAGAAACGCATTATTTAGCTGTATACAAAAGTTATCACCGAAATACTGATATTTCGCTTGATCGACTCCAACGCATTTTTAAGATTGACATTTACAATTTATCTCGTTAGTTATTTTATGACTGGTGCAACACTTGGTAGAAAAGTACTATTACGGTTCTTCACGTAATATTGACTGAAACACCTACTACACTATTAAAAAAAGAAACATTTGCGTCAGCTCATTCATTCTATCCGTTTACTTTCTTGAAGAAGTTAATAAAGTGGTTGTGAAAAACCGTTGCATCGTGACTGATTTCGCCTAAGGAGTCGTTAATGGCACAGTAACTATATTCACACTGCAATAATGGCTGCCTTGTTTGTTGCAATGTTAATTGGGTTGGAAGAAAAGAAGGCAAGAAGGAGGCAGTGGGCAGGGCACGGCCCTCTATGATTGTATTTGCGTATGCATCAGATACAAGCGGAACAACACTGGCCGTATAGTCGTCGCTAAAAACAACTTGACCCGTTTATTTTTGGAGTATCAAAGCTGTTGGAAGTTCTTATACCAATACTCATATCGGAAAGAAACTTATAATGTTTTCTTGATAGAGGAAATGTATACTACGGTTATAGTAATAAAGTAGTTGAACTCGAATTTTCTTTTGTTCTGAATTTATGATTTATTCTACAAAAGTGTGTTGTTTTTAAGTCATGAAATTGAAAAATTATAAGTTGAAATGTCTCTTTAACTTCTATAATGGACTAGGAATAAAATATTTCCCATTAAACCGTCATTATTTGCCAAGCATATAGACTAAATGTCAGCAATTGCGAAAGAAAATGTATATTTTTGAATTTGCGATTTGTAAAAGTCGGGTAAAACTATTTTTCCAATAGCTTACATGTTCATATGAACGGCTTACGACTCTGTCTATGGTATCAAACGAATTGAGTATAAGCTAAATCTTCTTGACATTTTGCAAGGACATAATTAATATAAGCAATTGAATTTTGAGTTATCTTTACTTCAATTGCATTTTACAAAAAATGAAAATGTGGTAATCTAGCTAATTATTAATTGAGGTACAAAAATATCATGATAACCACGGGTAACAAGTTGACTCACCAATTTTTTTCATCACCCTATGCTATTTTCTTGTGTCACCGTGGTTACTTTTGTCCATATAAAATATAACACGATATAAATACAATATATATACACGAGAGAAGCTATAATAGGCCGTCTATACCAGTGACATGAAAGTAAAATTTTGTGTAAAAATGAATGTATTTACATATTTTCGTTTCAACTTTCAAGATTTGACTTATAAAAGATGTATATGTGCGTTTCTCATCACCTTTCACCTCGTCATGAAAAATCAGAACATCCTAAAAATGCTACAGTTATTCAAATATAACGGTGATTTTTTGTTTATTATATTAGTATTTAGTAGGCGACCTTTTTCTTTCATTGATATGAGTAAATAACATCAAGTTCTGATTTTAATTCTAGACTTTTCGAGACATTTTATACAATGTACTTTGGTCGATATTTGCCAACGTATACTTGAACCCACTAAAGAAGAAGATTCCGATCGACCGTCTCTCGACCCACATCACTAAGCGCACGGGCGGCTTGCTCCTTCATCTTCAGTGAAGACAAGTATTACGTGGTCAACTTCCTCATGCGATGAGCGTACACTTGGTCGTGTTGTGACGGCTCGGATGCACCGATCGTTGTCGGTTGTCGTATTGCCTGGTTAGAGGTGTTGAACCGTTATGGCGGGCACGGCGATGTTGACCCCTGGAGCACTGGGATGCGGTGGTCCAGCCATCAAGGCTAGCCACAATACACTAACAGAGTATCGTGAACGAGGACGGTCGTACACTGCGCAGAGCAACCACCTTGTTAACAAGCTGATCTTTTTTTACTGGTTATTTTTTTTATTTTAATACTGCTTTAACGATCCCACCAACAGTTGGGTTATACGGGGATACGAATGAGTGGGTGATAATGAAACGATGAATTGATGATAGATGAAAGGACGTTTAAAAAATGTCCATGGCTTAAATGTGGGACTCGAACCCACGCCTGACCTGACTTCAGTTCCTAACGTAGTGCGATAGTTGACTGAGACACGGTGGCGGCTAGTATTGTTGGTGTGGTTGTGGTATTGTAGTAGTGTTGGTGTACCAAGACTAATGAATAAGATATATTAGCGTCGAATGGATTATTAATGACATGCGCTACTTGTGTCGGTAAATCACTTACATATACATGTATTCAAACTCACATATAACTACGTTACAACTATTTTTTGCGACTAATATCGTGCCGAAATATCCAATTACTGGTTATTTTGTATCAACACAAAAATCTATAAAGACACTTTTAACGTCCATGTTCTAACTTTTGAGTGTGTATACGAAAACATACTATAGATTGATTTTTTTTAATTTACCATTAATATGTAGTGCATGGTAAAATCAATAGTCCTTGTGTGGTCCGTTTAAACGATCCTAACTTCTCATCCTTAGCCTTATAACTGGGAAACAATTACTTTGCGTCAAAATTTTGATCTTCATGAAAAAATATTCATGTCCTTTATAACTGTGTGCATCGACTATACACTAAATATATGCATGTCTAATGTAGGCCTATTACATATTTTTCTTTCAAAATCTAATTGATAGGAACATTTTGTAACTACAAGAAAACTCACAAAGAATACTGAAATTGTTCTTATTAATTTCCTGTTATTGAAGCTCCATTGATGTATGATCATGTATCATGTCATATCATACACGTGATTATCATGTACTCACACGAGTACAACGATCGAATCAGTCGTGCATCATTCTTAGAGAATGCAGGAGCTATAGAAGATTATTGTTTGCTCAACGATCCCACTAACAGCTAGGTGTTACTCATAGGAGAGTTCAATGAAAGACAGAACAGAACGGTGTAGTAAACTTGGAAGTGACGTCAGACGTCACACATTGTTGTAATAACTGGACAATAATGTTCCCCAAATTGTGTTATCCAATCACAATTCAGTATTAGCTTGATTTCCCCAAAAATATTTAGTTAACTATGGTAACGTGATAAACATGTTGTCTCCCTTGTACGGGATGCGAGCATTAGCAAAGAGTTTAGAATGGTAACATAAATAAATCCATGCCATACGATGTTGAATTATCATGTATCTCATTCGAAAATATGATTGGGACAAGTTTTGTTCTAGATTTAATTAATTTACAGCATCGTGTAACTGCGACTCATCCCGTTTCAACATAATATACTCTCTCTGCGAAATGCTATTTTTTAAATGGTCCTGACCCTCTCCCCCCCAACAGCTAGGTTAAATAGGGCTAGAATGAGCGAATGATGAGTAAATGATGAAGTGATTGATGATGGGTGGAAATATTTTCTACAAACACACATGCCTACAGAGGGATTCGAACCCAAGCCGATGTGACATTGGATTTCAACCTATTGACCTGTCTGAGCCAAAAGAACGGTAGCGAGACTCGAACTTGTCTTAAGCAAACTTCACTGGCTTCCAAATAACCTAGTGATTGGTGGGGTCGTTAAACAAGTAATAGTCATCAACATTACCGGTTCATAATCCAGAGACACAAACTATGATCCGGCTGTTTAATCAATACTTGGATCACTTTTTTTTAAACTTTTTTTTATGACTTTGGAAGAAAACATATTTCTTAAGAATCATTGTAAGTTCACTAAATATTAATGGGAATTTTGATAATTTTTTACATATGAGGTTATCTCGAGGGTTGAAACTAATTAGCCAATCTTAAAGATGATTTAACTGTGCTTTCGTTCTATGAGTATATTACCGGGTCGAAACTGCCGTCCGCTAGTGCTGATCTATAGAGGAGACGGTCGTTCGGGTCAACTGTTTGATGATTGCATATGATGACTGATATCTTATGGAGCAGTGTAACCTCTGACATGGGAATATTAATTTAACGGTCGTAGGTCAAGGGTCGTGAAAAATATCATGATTCTTGTTGGCAAGATATATACCGAAATTAGTGAATTTCGCTCTCATTTTTATTAATAAACTTGAATATCCACGAAAAAAAATAAACCAACTGAATGTTAATGTATATACTTCGGAATTGCACTTGGGCTCGCTTGGGCTGCACTTTTAACATCTAATACTTTTGAAATATAGAGTTGTGTTTCTAATCGTAGTTCTCGTCTCGTATAATCATTGACCCTCAAAACACAGTGCGCAGTTATCCAAATAAAATGGTGATTTTTCGTTGTTACGTTGGTGCAATTATTTATACAATTATTTACTAGATGATTGATCAATTTGTTGCTGTTCACTGTTTTCATAATATTTAAATGTGTTTTTTATAATTGTTTCTAAAATTGTTCATCATTACTAGATTTTGTATTATCATTACCATATTGATACCTTATTGACAAGTCTAATATCTTTATAAGATCAATTTGGACCAGTAAATCATATTCTATTCTATAACACTTTCTTGATTTTCCTTTTTTCGGTACGGTAACGCAAAAAAAATCATAGTGTATATTCAACGATTTCAGTCATTTGAAATTTGGAATAAATTCGTGACAAATTGTGTACTCATAATTTTAGTCATACACCCCTTCGAAATAGAAAAAAACGTTCCTTTAGATCGGGTTATATCACAATATAGTTGCAACTTTTTTCTTCCGAATAAAAGTTTTTACTTAATTGAAACATTCATCACAATTTAATGAGAGATTGTTTCTGTGCTTTCCATTGTTAAAAAAATCATTAAATTACTTCCTGGTCGAATTATTTTTGTTTGTATCAGGATTGAACTAGATGATGAAATATCAAACAAATGTAATACCATAATGCTTTAGGCCCATTGAAAAGAATATCAATGCAAGTCTTTCTCTTATACTAATGTATAAAATATTATCAACAAAAATAGCTGATTAATCTGAGTATAATAAGAATACCACAAATCTAATTAATTTGAGATAAGAAGAAGACTTCATTCTTGTGTGTGTATACTATACTAATAGAGCCAGTTTTACTAACTCATAAGTTAATTATTGATTAAGCTACGAAAATAGCATATGTAACTGAGGGTGATAACAAGTTAATTCGCTAATTATTGCCTCAATCACTAATCAACAGTTGGTTAAACTGGCTCTTATTAAACTACATGACTGAAACATAACATATATGAATTTATAGCTGGACAACTATAAATCTACATTAAAACTTTAGTCAACAGTTTATTTGAAGTGAACAATCTAATTATGTTCAAGTGACATTTCACGCGATTCATTTTTATTTATGGACAAGATATTGAAAATATATCCAAACCATAATTCTTGACTCATGATAACAACGGTCTGTCGCTTCTTTTTTTGCTTATATGGAAAACTATGTTTGGATGATCAACTTAAATTTTGACGTTATTAAAAATGAATAAATGAAACATTATTTCTCAATCTGAGAAGACATTACTTCAAGACTGACGGTCTGAGTTCGAGTCCAAATTAGGCATGATTATTTGTATAAACATCATTAATATTTGTACCCCCAACTTACCTAGCTGTTGGTGGAATCGTGAGCAAAACAATAACCATAGTTCCACTATATAGTTAGTAAATAAGGGAATAATAGAAATAATCGAGATAGAGAATATTCAAGGAAAGAAATATGGGTCTACTAGGCCTAGATGAAACTTTGCCAAACAATTTATATTGTCTGAAATTCTTTCCCGTGGTTATTCTCTCCACGCTTTGTTGCGTATTTACAGATGGCTTATGCTAAATACTTGGAAGACGTTCAAAATCATTAATGAGTCCACTTATCTTGTATCCATTCTTTGTGTTAAATTGTTTGATTAGGTCAAAAGAATTCAAACAGTAAAATTGTCTCGACCCCTTGGCTTGGCAAACAAATGAACATCAAATTCAAGTCATAAAAAAGTGGGTGTGTACGTGAACTGATATAGATTCTATTTTTACAGGATTAGCATTTCTATGTAAGTATATATACATAACTGATTGTTGCTTGACATCGTCAAGAAGGCAGTGATGCCCGCTCAAAGAGAATTTAACCAACGATTCATCAAGCTATCACGATGTATTTATAGTGATACCATGAGACTTCATCACAATATAACGAAGGTGTACCGACTCCCATACTAATAACATAAACGCTATTTGTGCTTTCTTGAGGACAAATCAGAGCCAGGGGTCCCGATTGCCTGTCACGATTTAGCGGATACCCTTGTGAACTAGATGTAGTTTAGAGTGGCTATGGTCCTGGTGGCATTGTATAGCATTGTTGCTCGTGTAGAGTTCGATATAAAAGCGATAGTTGCGCTACGAGCAATCGGGACCGTGGACACAGATTCTGACCTCAGAAATATTTCACTTTCAAGAAGTGAGTGGATACACCTTCTTTATATTATGATGAAGTATGTTTGATATCACTCAAAATCGCGCTGAATGAATGAAACCGCCCTCGTGGCTCAGTCAACTAATACACTGCGTTTGGCTTGGATGTCTTTTCGAGTCCCAAGTAATGACCTTCTTTCGTGGATACAAATATAAGTTATACTATATGACAACTTTTCATGAATTAGTTTTAATTTGTATATCGCGAGAAAAAAATACCACTTCGTTCACTTTTCCAACTGGGCTCAGTTATTGACTCTGAAAATATTATTGCAAGATATGTAAAATCGTTTGTTATGTAGCCTAAACTGAATGTAATTGGGGTCCAACCACATTGAAAAAAAAATTACGACAAGTTATACGCCGTTCTTACGTTGAATCCGGTTCCGTCATCGTGAGTAAGCATCTAGTGATAAGTTGTATCAATCATGAACTGACTGAGTTTGTCATGAGCTTTTACTTCAGAAAGGCGGTGAGAAACGAGCCCACAAACACCAACACTTGTCTAAGAATGATAATGAAAAATTAGCAGTTGAACGTGCATAGATACTATTTAAATTTTGATTTTAATTTCGATTTTTTTTTCATATGACTGCAAGTGTAGCCCTACCCTACATCAATGACAGTTTAGTAAATGGATTATTTTCATTTTTTAAGCAATTCGTCTTTACATTTAATAACGAATAATGTATCTTTTCGTTTCAAATGGTCCAAGTAAATATAAATATGTTATACTGAGTGCGACGTGCCGGCTCATGGACCCAGCATCCAGAGTACGACGTCCACCAGCATAATATAAGCAGGACGAGGTTAATCAGACAGCAATGCAAAATGGAAGAGAATAGAAAGAGAGAGAGAGTGAGAGAGAGAGGGAAGGAGGGGGGGGGGCTGCTGGGCTGACTGAGAGGCGTGCTCACAGCACAGGCAACCTGAAAAACGAGCAACAAATCTAGAACAACATTGTGCATGGTAAAAAAAGATCGAAGAAGAATAAAAATAAAAAAAAAGATAAACTGGAAACCTACTTGTAAAGTTGTGATGTTTGACTTCGCATGGAAAATGAGTTGGGTTGAATAAAAAAAAATGAAAAGAAGTAAATGCCTACTACACATTGTTGTCCACGGGGACTTCACAAGTCATCTTTAATAAATTGTTGTCTTTCCTAGAAAAGTTGGTTCTTCTTCTTTAATCGTTTAATCGTAATTCATAATAAAATACACACATACGAAGTGTGATATTTTTTTCTGTTAATAATATTTGAATAGAAATATTTCTTCACACAAACGCTTATTATTCTGATTCAGGTTCGGATGATTACTTAAATAATTTACAACATGGCACATGATAAAAGAAAGAATGGTTTTTTATTGACAGAGCCGCCGACAGATCGTGACGTGTCTGCAGAGCTCGTTTTATACTTCATTCTTGTTGTAATCAGAAATTATGTGTTAGATTGTTGTACACAAATTATGGCAGTAAAAGTAGAATGCAGCGAGAAGAACATTAAAATTAGATTATGTGTTACTTTTATTGGATGAACTCGTAGAGAAGAATTCAATACATCAACTCTAATAAGTATAAATGAATTAAGCCTAATAAATGAACTATTAATTTAATGAAGTCAAGTAAAGGAACTAGAGAGAAAAACAACTTTATTGTCGGCTGTTCACAATGCGTGATTGACCACGGGGATCCAGCTTGATAATCCATATAAAATACAATTTGGTTACAAAAATTACTTATAGAAAATGATCAACTTATATCTAGATAGAAAATTCAATTATATGAAAAGGCGTTATCAGAAAACAAATACAAATAATGATAATAATAATTAATTCAAAGGTAGGTCATTGTTAAGTTATTAAGAAGAGTTATTATAAAGATGATTGTGAAGAATGAAGGATGAGTCTTTTAAAATTGAAGTTACTATGTAATCTAAATTGATGGTTGAAATGGCATATGTTTTTAAAAAATTTGTAAAAAAAGATGGGATTACACCTCGGGCAAGTACAACAAGTATATACGTGACAAGTAGTATAAGCAATAAAATGAATTTTTTTTTAGTATTTCCACAAAACTAACCATTTCTAAAACCTGAATACAAACAATACCGGTAGCGGTAGTATTATTATAATACTGTAAGTTGAAGTAAATAGAAATTCGATATAATCTCCTACAACCAATATTTGAAATATTTTTCCCTTTTTTCTCTCATCTCGATACAGAAAAATAAAGAAATTAGGATATAGATAATTGAAATCTGATTACAAATCTACGAATTCTATTAAACTGAGTACAAATCACTTAATTAATCTACCGGCTGGTCTGATATAGGAATTTTGCTATAGGCCTAATAGCATTTTTTGATATCCTCACATATAGATTACACCTGATTTTGAAATTACCTATAGATATAATTGTGTTGTTGTTGCTATATTTATTATTATTATTATTATTGACATTTTTTAGTAGGGGAGATTCTAACTCGTCACATTCTCACCATACACACATTATGTCGTTTTTCCAGTTAGTAAAATGTATTATTCAAGTAGATTTCATCATGTAATTTTCCATTATTATGATTGTTTAAAAATGAATAATATATAAACAACCTTTATTGGTCCCTGGCTTATAATGAGTTTACAGGATAATAATCAGTATAAAATACAATTTTTGATATCAATATAATATAGAAATGAAATATAGTTGAATAATTGAAAAAAGTGTAAAATTGAAAATTGAACTAATAATAAAAATTGAGAATATAACTGAAGAAAAGCTGTTCAAAATGTATTGCTTATTTTCCGCTTGTTGGGACTATTACTAATTATTAAGTGTGTAATTACTCGATTTTCCGAGTAAATCAAGTTGCGTGCGTGCCCAGACGACAAAGTCTTTCATGTACACTTGCGGTCACATAAACTGGTCGATCAAGTCACATTAAAACGCATCCTGAAGAAAATTAATCGATATGATAAGCATTAAAACTAACAGACAATGTACGTACGCACTAAAACGTGTCATTTGTAAAAAGTAGTGATGAAATATGTGTATAGATTTATTTAAAATTAATATTAATTTTGTTAAAAATAATTTTATGCGACCTCAAGTATACACATCAGACTCACTCGTCTCGCTTGCAACAAGCGTGGAAAACAACAACTTAATTATTTACTTTGCTGGTAATTAATTGTCGATTATAATATATATATACTTACGGTATATAGTAAACATAGAATTAATATTAATATAGCATATTCGACAGAAAGTTGCAAATACTCATTAGTGGTAAACTATGAAACATTATAAAGTTTTAAAATGAAGCGCGCGATTTCGTGTTGCTCACTCATATTCATTCTCATTCATTCTCATTCATTGTCATTCATGTTCATATTCATTCTTTCTTACATTCATTAATTTTGTTGGGATTTTTTCATTTATTGCTCTTTTTTACTTTTCGTGTCAAAAAATATACTCCGAAGTAAAGATAGAATGAAGAATGAACCAACATTGGTTGGAGATTTGAACATTTTAAAATGCAGTATAGGTTCTGAGGGAGCTTGAATTTCACACAAGGAAAAATAATCGTGAACCATGTCCTTCCTTTTCTTTCCTTTTTGATTTGAAGATGCTCAAATAATAATACCTTCTTGAAGAAAATGAAGAATATTGTCCACGATTATTTTCTTTTCGTGAAAACAATGAAGCAGTCAATTTTGCTTTCGATGTGAAGTGCTTTGTTTCCGATATAAACATTATTAGGCTGTTTTTTTATGTGAGTCTCCAATATTCATTTGAGACTTTGCCCGCAATATTTAAAATGTATAAGTAATTTCCAATAAACTACGCGTGGATTTTTCATTTCGTAATAAAAACTGATTGATACATCGAGCATCTACAAGAAATGGAGGTTGAATACTAAGAATGCCTAAAAATGCATGCCTCACTTTTCCACTCGTTTTGTTTCTGAACGAAATCTCGATCTGAAAAAAATATTTAATTCACTTTTTATATCACGTTCAAAATTTAAGCAAAATCTGTCGAGCCATTCATTGTTGTGTAAGTGAAATAAATACCTACCTGAATGTTAGACAAGACTATATATACTACTATACTTTGCAATCTGACCGCAAAAAGCCCCCCCTAATACTGGTTGTTACATTCGTCCATCATCCATCTATTCTTATACCCCAAAAATGTTGATCAAGCAAACAATAACCATGGCTGAATGTTAATCAATTCACAACCGACTAGTTTGTCTTGTTTTGTAGAGCGAGTTTGCCCACCCCTGTGGCTCGAGGCATTCACGATTAGACACATCGTTCTACGTGGATGACAGGTGCTTATTAGATGGGCTATGGTAAATAAGGAAGCTATATTATAAGTTGGCTTTATATCACATGCAACCAACCATATATACCTGCCCCGGTAAACACTTGTCAAATCATACTCATTAGACACTTAGATTGGAATTATAGTCATTAGTAATTGGGGCCGTTTTGCGCTATTTCAGTTTCGTTTTTTAATTTTAATTTTTTTATTTCAAGTTGAAAGTATTTTGATATGTATTTTTTCAACTTTATTGTCATTTATATTGTAGCTAATAACAATAAAAATCGTTAATGTATATTAACTCTTTCAAAAATACTCCTGCGTTTTAATCGTGTGAACAAAATATGTCCCATTACTTCCAAGTTTCAACACTTCTTTCACACAGAAAATTCATAGCGAAGGTGACATTACAATCAACTTTTTCGGTTTGTTTGTGTCATGTTCAAAGGTCAACCCGATTTTATGACACTTTTCCTTAGAACTAGAAAATAATTATCTAAATATGGGCCTATACGTAGTTTTCACTTGTAATCAGTCCTACCGCGTTATAGGAAAAAATATTCCAATTTTGAAAATACCAATCAGAACAAAAATATTTATATTTGAAGCAGGATAATTATAATATGTATATATGTAATAATATATTGACTTATTTCATAGCATGTACTTTTAATACAGAGTGTAAAATGTTACTGCTCAAGAAATGAATAAATGAATTGAATTGAATAATTAAAGTATTAGTTGAAAGCAAGGTGTAGGTTATATCCACTCTAAGATTGATCTTGAGTCTAGAATACAGTAGAAGAAGTTCTATCAACACAACAGTTATTTGTGATTATAGCAACTGAAGGCTATAATAATTGTTTTCGACAATGTAATTGTTGTCGACATTGTAATTGTGTAGTTTTACAATTTTTCAAATCTTTGATCGATAAAACTAAACCTAAACAAGGTTCCCTTATCACTTTTCAAACAGTTCCCTTCTTTACCTACGGGTGAATAATATGAGTGTGAACCCTGCAAGATAGCGTAAGTAGCCCCCTCTCACCTCCCCTAATCGTCTATAAGTGGGTGCTGAGCTTGCTATTGTTGATCATTTTCCAGGATGCATAAAGTTACACAATCAGTCGCTGGTGACAAAACCATCCAGTAAATTATAGATAACACCATGCACCACCAACTCCACCATATTGATGTGCGTCTATCTGTGCGGTAATTCAACTATCGGATGTGAGGGAATAGAGATGGGTCAGTGGCGTATGCTTCTTTCAAGTACTGTTATATACATTTTTGAAATAAATGGACAATAATGGCCCCTTAAGTAAAATATCCAATCACAGCTCCATTACTAATTTGTTTGTCTCCAACTTTACTAGTTTATTGGATGAGCGTAGCGAAGACTCAATTTCACTGTACTTGAAAAATCGAATGTGTTTTTTTTGTTTTTTTGTTTTTTTGTTCGCGCTCTACAGGTCAAACAGAAATTCAGATCATGATGAAACTTGGCACACACACATGAACCCCTATCTGACTTGATCCTGTATAGTTTTGAGGCAAAATCGGTTGTACAATTCGTGAGATAAATCATTTTGAAGTTTTCAAAAAACCCCTATGAATAAGCCAGGCGGAAAAAATGACAAAGTGAATGTTCTCCGAAATTTTTCAAATTTTCACAGAACTCGAACAACATAATAATACATATTATTACGGACTTTTACAATAATCGGGTGTGACGTTTTGGAGTAAAAAATTAAAAAATGCGATTTTTATTTATTTAATTACTTCATTTTTTTTATTCGCTCATCCATCAACGCGGAAACACATAACGCGTTTTCCTAGTATAACTCAACAATCATTTGATCTCACTCGATCCCTGTGAAGTATTTATTAATGAGGAAAAGCTGTAGAAAATGACATTTTTCAAGGTACCCCTATCAATATGATTTCTTACAATAACATATGTTAATAACAGACACTATTCGAATGAAAATATTTTCTATAGGTATGCAGGTGTGTTATGATATAATTGGGTATATAAATAAATTAGTGGAAAATACAGTAGTCATGTGATTCATGTGCTAATTGGCACTTGTATAATTAATTCTTATAATTTTTCAATGTTTTATAATTGACTTGAATCAATTTATTGAACCTCCTGTTCCATTTCTTGAGTGTAGTATTTTTCCTCGAAAACAGTTCAACGTAACAAATAAGCATTTTATTACGCGCTTTGACTATAATAAAAATAGTGTTTCGACCAATCGCTGAAGAGTGTGGCATAGACGACGAAAGTTGAACAAAAATCGTCAATATAACGCGAACGCGGCGAATATGGAATTGTTTCTCAGACTCGAACCAATGAAAGAAGACACGGGTTTCAAAATTCCGCAAAGCGGCAAGAATAAATTCGCAGTGCCAAAGCGATTTCGCGGTCATGAAAACACAGCATAGAGTCATAGACAGTCTCAGAAATGAATAAAGAAGGCTGTGAGTGTGGTGTGAATAAGCAAAGACCTTATAGTATCTAACGTCGTTACGAAGTATAACATGGTATGAAATGAAGTTAGATACTAAGGTCTTTGAAATAAGTGCAAAAGTGGTAATTCACTGGACCGGAAGTAGGTTTTAGATTAGTTTCAATTAAGATTACATTAATTTAGGTTGTTCTGTTTGGGTCAGTTTAGTTCAGGTTAGTATTGTTAGTAATTGGTTAGATTGGATCGATTACAGTTAAATTAGGCTGCGCGCAACAACAACGACAACAACAACAATGTCCGCAGGTTGTGACATACAACGATGGTCCGGTGAATAGAGGCTGCCAAATGAGTGCGTCCACGCCACTGGACCAATACGCGATGATTCTCGTGTGACGTCACCAAAACCTATTAAGCACACCCGGGAGGTTATCATAGTAATACAGCATAGGGGAGTTATTATTATTAATGGCAAATCTACTATATTTCTGTTTTATAGCTTTGGGAAATGGTACGCCTAGTGCAATTCACTTCACCCCCGTGGGAAAGTTTTATTTCTCATTAAATAAAGGGGATGATTGTACGATGAAATGAATATATCCATGGTTGTAAATACAGTTGGCTCGGTTTGGAACGACGTGCTTTTTCAGCGGTTTTCAGCGCAGATTAAAGTGATGGTATATCAAAAAAATCGCTGTGTGGGATTTTTCATAGCGTTTGAATAGAAGGGTGCTAGTAAAAACATTAGCTCGATGACAATAATGTGAGAAATGGGATATGCAAACTCATTGAAATTAATTGCCTTGGTTTTGTACGCCTCCATCAGAGGTGTATGTTGCAACATTAATTTTAATTTGAGGAAAAGAAAAGGTTGGATATATAAGTTAACTCACCACTTTATTCGCCTAAACATTGAAAACGAATGGTTAAAAGTATTACAAAATTAATTTCGTAGATGAATGAATAAATAGTGATTACCTTCCGTAGCTCATCAGTCAACTGATTGACATCACTTTCTGCAGTCACAATTCGGGCGTGGGTTTGAGTCTCGTTTAAGGCATGGGTTTTTGTGAACGTTTTTTCACTTATCGTCACTTCACAATATCATTATCATCTGCTCATTCGTACCCCCAAATAACCTAGCTGTTGATGAGGTCCTTGGGAATCTTCATCATCATGGTTACCATGTACCAAATACATGTATACAGTATATTCGTATAAAACCATTTGAGAATTAATGAAAAATCCATTTGATATGTTCTAATTTGTTCTAATTTTTATTTTAATTGATGAGGAAAGTTTTCAACTCTGTATTAAAACTTATCTAATAGTCATCGTAGTTCAGGTTTTCAGGTTGGGCCAATATTCAAACTTGGCATTTTAGTTCATCTTTATATAAGTTCTCAACCTACTATCAATATTGGGGAAGAATAAGACCGAAGGATCTCACTGTCTCAAATTATTTCTTTAACTTAATGTCGAAGAAAAGACTGGATGATAGATCAGCCTTCCCATCTTCACAGGAAACTGCCGATAACTGATCTCTTGGGCCGTCTTAATTCCAATCCATTTACTGTCAACTTGTCGAGTTTCCTCGAGTTTTCAGTGGCCTTTTTCATCTGATATCGCAAGGGATAGAGAAATAGGCATGCATATAAATGTGATATTTATCTTCCCTTCTTCAGATATCACCATAGATACTGCTGTCAGGGGGAAATGTGAACTTTTCCAATAAAAAAGAAACGAATTCTCCCTCCATGATTTTGTATTCGAATGTATTCGACTTCAAAAAAATGTATTATATATATATATATATATATATATATATATATATATATATATATATATATATATATATATATATATATATATATATATATATTAGCCAGGCTAGTCCCATAAGTGAAAAACAGAACGAAAAAACATTTCGTTCAAAATACTTTCTCGTTCGAAAAGCATTCCCTTCAATTAGAAACCAAAGAATGCAAGAAATGCACACGTGTCTAGGACGAGGGAGCACTATTTTTAAATTCCAATCGTTATTAGGGAAAAAAAACGTGAAAAACGAATGTATATCATTAAATATTTTTTATTACCTGTAATTCGATTCGGCGTACTTCAAATAACTTCTAAAATTTACTCTCATTTCTAAAAATTCCCAGCTGTGGTTTTTATTTTTTCCTATTTCGAAAGTTATATTGGACATAAGTTATTTCTTGTGCCTTTACTATAGAAGTTCGTTCTCTTTTCTTAGCTCGTGTTCTTTGTCACATTTTCTACCCTTATTCAATTGTCAGTGCAAATAGTATACAGATATTTATGGTGTCCAAATGTGACTTCAAATAGCCTTCAACCCCTACCAACAAGAGTCTGTCGACACAGAAGATCTCGGACAATGACTGACTTCTCCGCTTGGGTTTGGTTCTTGTATAGGGTCATAGAGGTAGTTTGATAATTTAGTCACTGAAATTATTCTTACGTGGATGAACGTCTATAGACTCCACGCAAATTCTCTCATCCAACCGAATGACTGAACTATGTGAATTGTTATTTTAACCCAAATCACTTTGCTCTCTGACTGAAATATAATGTCGGTGTAAAATTTGGTTTATACAAAGTATAGATCGATAGCATTACCGGCTTAAACCGCAATGACACTGATACCAATCTTGGTTGATACCAAGTTGATTCAAGTTCTTGAAATTCCTATTTTTTATTATTTATTCCAGGTATTATTAATTAACTTCTGAAGAATTGAGTGATAAACCCTACATATTTTATATAGTGAAATTGGTTTCAATCGAAATGTATTGGTATTTATCGATCGTTCAAAATATATTTGAAGAAGCTATACACTTTTAACACTGTTCAGTGTATCAGCTTAGTGGCAGAAAATGTCCTGATTTTAAAAATTCATTTAGAAGAATTAAGAAACATTAAATATATTAATATTTCTAATGTATATGATTCTATTTTGTGAATTATGAACACGCTTTTGTTAAATTGAACAGCTAATTATCGAAGCGATGAGGATGTGTATATACGCGGTTGTTTGCATAGGAACATGAGATATCAAGTTCAACTTGGCTAATTTATAAAACTGCAATGAGTATAATCACGTGATATTCACGAGATAGGGTAATCAGGGTGGACAGGATACAGGAAGATATATTGGGCTGTAGATGAACCGGAAGCTCCTCGTAATGGGAACAGTAATAGGCTTGTGTCGCGGTGTGAGACGCTACTGTATAATGATTCAACTTCCGATTAGGGGTGAATCTTTTAAATGTTTTCAAGCGTTAAACGTTTATTACTGTTGAGACCAACTTCTTCTTGTGATATCGTCAAAACAATGGAAATGATTGTTGAAAATTCGGAGCTAAAGAGGAAGGATTTATTACTCGAAACGAACGGCGAAAAGAGATGTTTTTTTTCGTGCATTTTAAAAGCTGGTGGTCGTAAATTATTCTGGATCCTGTACTACGTTCACACTTTAAAAATATATTAACAATAATAAAAGATGAATGGAGATATAATGTTTTGTTTAACAAAGAAAGTCAATTTCCCCGAAATTTTACTCCACAGATCAAATTGAAAAAATGTTTGTTGGGTATAACTTTGTATAGGTGTATTGTTTAATTGTTCATAATAATAAATAACTTCATGATATTCATTTTCCATTTCAGATAAATACATTTCTCACTTTCAATATATTAACAATAATAAAAGATGAATGGAGATATAATGTTTTGTTTAACAAAGAAAGTCAATTTCCCCGAAATTTTACTCCACAGATCAAATTGAAAAAATGTTTGTTGGGTATAACTTTGTATAGATGTATTGTTTAATTGTTCATAATAATAAATAACTTCATGATATTCATTTTCCATTTCAGATAAATACATTTCTCACTTTCAATTGAAATACACCATTTATATTTTGTAGGAAGATAAACAGAATAAATTTTGAGTTGTTTAGGCCTGGCCTATTTTATTCACTGCCGATTAAACACCCTATGTAACCAGCTGTCGATAATAAACAATTTGTTATTCAACTTGAACATCGGAAATACACAATTATACATAGTCTGTTAGGTATCATTATTTCTTAATTGATTCAATTCAAATGACGGTAAACCACATATCGGTTATAGTTTCCACCCCTCACATTAGAAACATATTGGCTATAAAGGCCTCATTCAAACCTGTTCAAACTGTCCTATCTTTTATATTTTCCTAGTTATTACTCTATATGGAAGTAAAATTTACGTTTTAGTATTAAGTAGGGTATAGTTTGATTAAAATAAATATAGAAGAGATTGAGGTAAATTTAACTCACATACATATTCGTAATACCAACAAAAATGGTACAAGTTCTAACTACTCAACTCATATCGAATTGTCAAACTTTAGCTGAAAGGCACATTTTTTTTTAGCAGTTAGCACCATTGACAATTATATGATATAAGTTGAATTGTTTTTACTTACACCATCTTGAAGGTACTTAAAATATCCGTGTCTCCTTTGTATTAGAATTTAGATATTTCGTATAGTTCGAATTTATCATGAAGAAAGAAAATGCAATTTCGCTAAATCGACTCCAATGCGCTTTACCTTGAACCTGTTAGTTATTTCCCTTACAGCCTGTAGTTTTCGAGAAGCGGTGCTAATTCGCTATAAATGTAACTCGATGAAAATGTACAACAAAACAACAAAACAAATAAATCTTTTTATGAATTTGAAACATCCATAACTTTCAGTTACAAAAGAGTCTGATGTTCATCACAATTAACAGAACGAAAATCTCAAACGATCACACCTTACTCACGTGAGCGGCACAAAGTCCATCTCCAATGAACCTTATAAAATAGTTGTATACTCGTGATTCGCGTTTATCCGATCAAAAGACGTTTCATTTCATTCGATTGTCATTGCCAGTTCTAGGAACTGACTCGTTACTCTACTTGAACGAGCTATACAATGTGAAGTTGGTGTGAAGTATGAACCGTATCATCGAATTAAAGCAATACTCCGGGGAGACATCGTAACAAACATTATAAATCGCGTATTGAATGTTGTGACACTGTAATTTAGGGGCTCATTCTATTATTTATGGTGTAAATAGAAAGGTTACACCTCCCCCCCCCCCTAACGGTTTCCCACCCTTAAACCTCAGGGGTACAATATTGTCATAAAACACCCCATGGCTCTATTTCCGGCCCTGATGTTAAGTCACCTCCAAAATGTCAAACAAAGATGGTGCTGGGTGATTTGAACTAGACCCCTTATATCTTTCACAACATAGCCTATACTGACAAAGTGTATTCCTCGTTTTCTTCATATAATTCTACTTTTCGCTGAAATGCGATTGAACATACGTATAAGTATGATTGAATAATCGCAGGGATAAGTGGGACTTGGGAGTAGTCAAGCTGATGATGTAAAAGTAGGATAAGCCAGAGTGGTATCCATCTATTATCCCTGACCTGTGTTCAATTGCGTCTAGGACTTACAATAAAATATCAAGACGCATTGATATTCTACACCATTTTCGTGATATTCTAAATAATATCATATAACATGATATGTCAAAAATATATAATTGTGATTCTGTCATTTTAATCTCATGGTTTCGGTAATTTTGCTCTGCAGAAACTTGTCTTGAATTGGTAAGAAGTAAGAGTATCTTTTTCCTTATTGGTTTTATCCAGGAAATGATATTTAGTTCTATTAACGGTCTCATCAATCATTGGATTGTTACTGTCAATTAATCAAGGAATATTTCGACTACCACGACCATTGCCACCCTCCATAGCTCGGTCAGTTGAGGCACCGCTTTAGAAGCCGGTCATTGCTGGGGCCTGGGTTCGAGCGCATAAGGTATGGGTTTTGTAAACCTCATTTTCACTTATCAGCACTTCATCGTTTCATATAACCCGCATATATTCGTACCCTCAAATAATCCAGCTGTTAGTGGGATCGGTAAGCAAACAATAATCATCAAAACGACCATTATCTGGAAAACGTTTAGGATTACTATTATATTACATATACTGGAACTTATCTAGATACCTCATTTCTAATTTCTATTGACCTTTTTCTATGGATCTCTGAACTGTAATGCACGCACCGCTTTCTGTGGTCTTATTACATCGTATCAAATTTAACATTTATTGGTTTCGAACGTTTTTTGCGGCCATGAACTTTAAATGTTGGATTTCTGGTAATAAAAGAAACGGGAGCTTTAGGGGCTGTTCGAAGGAAGGGGGTTGAAAACTAATACTTACGAGAACCCCAAACTGCTATAGTAGTCCTACTGAAAACATACAACATAATTGCTTTATTATCCGTTTATACTGTTGAACCTTTTTTTCAATTTACTACCTAGAGACGAAAAGTTAACAAGCAATCGAAATTCCTCCCAGCGATGTTATTAAATTAGCATGCGATGACGTGCACACATAAACTAGAAGACAAAAAGAAATTATAGACATTATTTATATGCATGATGAATACTACATTTAATTAACTGTCTATATTTAATTAGGAGAAATTTGGTGATATTTATATTTGGTTTCTTGAATAATTACAAAGCTTCTTTCATAAATATATTGTTATACGTTGAAATCGTTTTTCAGAGAGTGGAAAGCTTTTTGAACGCACTATACAATAATTCATGAAATTAATATTGTTTCATTTTGGAGAATATTTGAAAGTTGCTGTACATGATTAACAATTGTATTGAATATATATTTACTGTAATATTTGAATGAAATAGAGTAATATTAATGAAAGTAAAAGTTATCATTTGTAATAACCAATATAATACCCATATCGTGTCTATAAGAAAAGTTCGTTTTGACCATTTTCATGATGAAATAATTTTACATTATTGTAGAATTTAACATTTTAGTTTTTTAAATATGATATAGTAAATCGTGAAACTAAATTGAAACATCGACATTTTTGTAAGAATAAGCAAAGTGATGAAATAAATATAGAACTATATAAAAACAGTTTATCATAGTAAAAATAATAGAAATTGATGAGATGACGACAAAAACAAAAATGGAAACATACGTTATACTATAATAGTGGTAGTGAGAAACCACCCATCTGCCTTAGTCAAGGCATGCGTTGAAAACTAACACTCAATCGGGCGTGGGTTCGAGTTCCTCATAAGCCATCGGTTTCTCTTAACGCCATTAATCTTTCATCCATTCAATCCTACCCCATAATAACCTAGCTGCATATTGGTGGGGTCGTCAAGAAAACAATAATCATCAACACAAAGAAGATAATAAAATACACAATTATTACTTTACTAGATATATGAATAATAGCTCGACCCATCCCATTAGATAAATAATTGCAGCACGCTGTGATCCTATGTGCACGAATGCAGTGGGTTGCAACTTGAACGTGCATATAGCTCTCGACTCGACTCGTTACTGCTTAGTCGTGTCGAGCGTCCCGATGGTGGTGGGTGTGAAACACAGTGGTGGAAAGCCCACGTTGAACACCGATAGGACAGCTTAATTAAGGAATCGAAGAAAAGGTGTGTGATCGTGTTAGTTGAAATCTGTGTTGTGACAATTGATTTCTTAGCTACTTTATAATGGTTGAGAAAAAATGGTCACAAATTCCAGAGGCTAACAAAACATGTGTCAAAACAGTGACCATCAAGTTTCGTACGCGCTGACCGAAAAACATCGTACTTGTAGTTTTGAATACGAAACAGTAACCAGAGAGTAAGAAGTTGTTTTAGTGCAGGAATTACTAACGTGGGAGTAGCTCTAACTGGTAGTTTGAAGTTGTTATCATCATGGTTACTTATGCTGTTTGTTTTCACGAACTCTCAGATGAAGGTTAACTGGACTTGGTGACTTGGTGATTGTGAATAAGTGTTTGTTGTAAAAAACACATTCAACAATCCATTTTTTTAAGTGCATAAATTTTTTTCTATTTAATTTCTCGTCGGAATCTTCAATAAAAATAGATCAATTAGTAGATAATAGTGTTACCGGTATATGATTACATATTTTCAAAGATGTCAAAGAAGGTCTGTCAAATTTGTTAATTTTTTTATTACGAAAAAAACACGAAATGACCTATATAAATCAGAAAAAATAACTCATAAATTGATACTAGGCATTTAATTCGACGCAAGATGTATTTCTTGAAAAACAGTACATCCTAGATCAATTTAATGTGAAAACCACTGAAGTGACTGTACAAAATGGTATTTTAATGTTCATGTGTGAATCCCTGAATAAGCTGTAATTTATACCAAAATATTGAATCAGTTTTAATTTCGATTTGACGTATCTTGAACATTGAAAAAAAAAACAATTAGAGTCGACAATTAGCATATTTTTATAAGGAGTTTCGCAATATGCCATCAAAAAACGTAAATGAGTAAAAACTGATTTCTGGTTCCGACATCATCATATGATTAGTACAAGAGTCGATAAAGCAGATCTACCTTCTGCAGACTCTATTTGTACTTGATATTGTGGTTTCAAATTGATATAATCATGATGCATGTTGCTTCTCTTGTTCTCTCTATTTTTATACTTATAGTTTAATTAATACGTTTCTTGTTTGACTTGGTTGATGCTGATTTATTTCTGATTGATTTAGTCCTCTATTTTTATACTTATAGTTTAATTAATACGTTTCTTCTTCGACTTGGTTGATGCTGATTTATTTCTGATTGATTTAGTTATCTCTATTTTTATACTTATAGTTTAATTAATACGTTTATTGTTTGACTTGGTTGATGCTGATTTATATGGAAAAAATAGCGTTCATCATAAATGTATATACCCTGCTCTCAGATTCCATATACTAATGAATATATGAAGAAGATTTTTTATTAAATATTAATTCGTGACTTGCTAAATATTTGTAAAAAAAAGCATCTCTTATTTGTTTGTAACTTCTATAACAAATTGAGACTGTCCATATGATTTACATTCTGAAGTAATTATTGTTATCCATAAATAATAATAAATATGATGCACAGTATACCCATCTTCGACGAGATTAAAAGTTATTGAATGAAATGTCTACAATAATGTGTCTTGTTTGTATTGTTCCAGCTAGCTTGTGATAGCAGCTCGAAATGAATGGAAGCAATGTCCAGATATCCCCGCTACCCTTACCAGAGTACAACAATCAGCAACAATGCTGTGCACACACATCAACATCAACAGCTAGGAGCACACCAAAATCATCAACATCAACCACTCAGGTAAGAGAAAACATTGAACCACATTGAGAAATATTAGTAGAATGGGTTATGACGTTTAAGTTGAAAGAATCATTTTATTTTTATTAATATATGAAAAATCTTCAAATAATCCACCGGTGGGGTTGGTGAACAAATAATTTTTTTCGTTGTTATTCTAGGATAGTAATTTACTGGTAATAATTGGAAGGTATACTCCATCTTCTATAAGGTCTTGTCACTATGTGGCAGTGCGATGGTGGCATTTTCTTTGTTGCAACAATTTCTGCGACACTAGTGCCATCCAGTAACAAGGTCCATCGTATGACGGATAGACTATAATAAAGTCAAAATATCAGTCAAACATTTAACAACTATAGTAAAATCGAATAAGTTCTCAAATTTCGTTTTTTTTTAAACATAATTATTTTCGGAGTGTAGTCCTAGTCTAGGTCTTGTCTATAGTAGGTAGGCTTTTTCTATACAGAAATATTGTGCATTCATTTGATTTGTATGCATGTATAATAAATGCATAATAAAACTTATGACTACCTTCTATTTGCAATTTCATAAATAGGCCTATCTCGTGCACCACATTATTTATATAGTGTATGTATAATATTTATCTAGACTTGGGTTGGTCGCTAAAGGAAGTACAAAAAGCAATGCAAATTCAAGAAAGAATAAACATGTAAATATATTATAGAAACTATATCCAAACCAAAATCAGGTTTTTAAGTCGCTACAAAGCTGTTTGACCTGTGTGGGCTGCAACGAAAAGTATGCAAAGTACAAACTTCTTCCACGGGCCAACTCGATAAAAATAAACACTCTTTCAAACTACATCACTTTCTCAGCATTTACTTGTCGTTAGTATTCTATATTAGATCAGTTAGTAAATAGGTGCGGATCACAGATGGGTGTTGTCCATTGCTATTGGAAAGATCCCTAATAGGATAATGAGATACACAATAGAATGAACACTGTTAACTGGTTTATTAGACAATGGGCCATTAAACTAGAACCCTTGATCCATGATGTAACAATGTAAATAATAAATATTATAGTGGTATTATTAGTTGATGGAGCAAAATGCTAAAGATGACGAGATTATTCGATAAATTGCTTACATGGTAATTAGGGAAATAAGGTATTGTTATTTCCTCTCCCCTGATAGAATTGAAGTGTTTCTAATTTTCTGCCTGATTCGGTCTTGTTTAATGGATGGCTAAATACTTCCAGAATATCAAAATATATGCACCAGTTGATGCTATATATATATATATATATATATATATATATATATATATATATATATATATATATATATATATATATATATATATATATATATGTGTGTATATATATATATATATATATATATATATATATATATATATATATATATATATATATATATATATATTATAAATGCCATATATATATATATATATATATATATATATATATATATATATATATATATATATATATATATATATATATATATATATATATATATATATATATATATATATATCAACTGAAAAAGGAAATGGATTAAGGTGTGAGCATTTTTCAGAAATTGTTATGAGTATTGACACATGTGCTCGAATGTGCCCCTACTGGACCATGGTAGATAGACTTGCTATTTATTTTATTATATATATATATATATATATATATATATATATATATATATATATATATATATATATATATATATATATATATATATATATAATATATTATTTATATATATATATATATATATATAATATATTATTTATATATTTTTTTGCTATTTATTTATTTTTCCATCTTTTTATGGGGTTCTAACAATTCAATGGTTTTTCTTTCTATTTGCCATTGAAATAATTGATTTAAATTGTATTAGAGTTTCTTTCAATGTTCAGCTAATAGTCACTGGTACATAAAAGACTTGGTACCTACATCTTAGGACCTACATTTTTTTAAATAGGAAACGCGTTATGTGTTGCCGCGTTGATAGATGAGCCAGAAGATATCAACTTATCTTTGGATTGGTTATTATATAACATATCAACCTTGAGATCCAAACAATTACGTCACCGCCCACCTAATTCCTAATTAATTTCTATGATAATAAAGAAGGCTTTTTCTGTTTTAATTGTTTCCAATTAATTGGTGACACCTGTTGCTTGGACTTGGATTTAATTGGTTTCAAAAATTGGATTATATATTTTTTACATCAAAACGCCTGATCTGATTCGACTGAAAGTTCGGAATAATGTGTATAATTATCATATTGAAATTCCCTGAGAATTTGAATTATCTGGAAGGAAATATTTTTCACGATTGTTTTCCTCTGAGTTATTCTTATGGGATTTTTAAAAACTTTGAAATGAGTTTTCTCAGAAGTGGTTCAACCGATTGCGCCTCAAAACTATACAGTATCGAATTAGATAAGGACACTTGTGTATGCCAAGTTTCAACTCATTTTGAATTTTCGTTTGACCTGTGGAGCGCGAACAAACAAAAAAAAATTCTGGGCATGTTGAAATTGAGTCTTCGCTTCGCTCATCCAATTATGTACATAGTTATAAATAAAACATAATCATAATATTCTATAAATTGTATTCATTCAGATAGTTGAATGAATACATTTGATTCAAAATACATATTGGAATATTGAATAAAAACTAACCGTACAAAGTTTTAAACATCAAATGCATGAACTCAAAATGCACTAACATTTGTGTCATAGAAATCCTTGGGTAGCCAGTCATCAACAGCAACAATGCGAGTCACAATCGACCAACAGTTCGTCGAGTTCGCGGACGTACCGCGGAGGCGGCGGCGGCGGTCAGACCGCAATGTGGCACCAGCCCTCGGACCATGGGATGACCAATCACCATCCGCGGCCCGCGTACCAGGACCAGCACCATACTGTGGAAGGTACGACTTTGCTGCTTGTAAGACTCGGCCAGCTGAGGCGTTGCTTCGGAGTTGTAATCAAGCCGGGCAATCTAGAACATGGGTTTTTGAAAACATCATTCATCATTTGTAGCTGTACACAACTTAGCTGTTGACAGGGTCTTGATATTTATTTGTAAATTGAAATAAATAAAAAATCCCAAATTTGCATATTTCTTATTCTTCATTGGATATGAATGATGTACCAAATTTAAATATTTTCCTGTCAAAATAGTCATGTTAAATTTTCTTAGTTGTTATTTTTTTGTAAACATAATACTACCATCATTTTTTACAAAGCTATGAAAAATCTTATTAATAAAATTATAATGTTTGTATTAGGCCTACTTTTATGCTGGTTAGTAAGTAACCTATGATATTTTCAATACTATATGTACAGGTACAGATGGTGAGAAATTATTTTTGACAAAGTAAGCTTACCTTCAGGTCAACATTTTATTGCCCAATAGTGGCACTACATTTTATCAATAAAATATTCCAGTCAATTCTGAACAAATACAGTTTGATGTTTGAGATTTTCTTCGTCTCGATTTCAATGGAGAATGTTGTGTTTAATGGATAATGACTGTATTTAACTCTGGGGGAGGAGGAATGATATACCTCCTAGGCCTCTCTCCTCTCGTTGGTTCACCTTCATCACCTCATTCCACCTTGTTAGTCCCTCTCCTTTCGGCCACTTATTTATACCTGCAGCATCTGGATCATGCAACCGTGGTCCATGCATTATAGGCCTATAATGCAATCAATGCTGCATAAATAGTGGAATTCTATAGAACCCCCATAGGAGAGTGAAGAAAATGATTTCAAAATCAACTTGTAATCTTTATTTGTATACCGTTTTATTATATCTTGCTGGCTATCTGGCCAAGTTAGTAAAGGCATCGCATGGAAAACCAAAGTGGAAGTCGAGCATGGGTTTGAGTCCTGGAAAAAGCTTGGGTTTCTGTAAACATCAGTCATCTAACATTCACTCATTCTCATCCCAAATAACCTAGCTGTTGGAGGGGTTGTTGAACAATAATCATAATGTAAATAATAATTATACAAGATGAAGATTACCAATACATAGAATGAAAGTATTTTGATAATATATATTTATTTGGGATTTATTAGATTGCTCGTGAGAAATTTAAATAATTTCAAAGCTCTTAGATGAAAGTATGTATCTGCAGTACTGTATGTTTTACTTTTTTCTCTTTGATTGTGATTTCTGAATGATTTATATTTTTAATAGAAGTAATAGTATTTATTTTAGAAAGTAACTGTACATACTAGTTACTTGGGAATTGAAATACATTAAAAATGCTAAAATAACAAATTCACTTTTGAATGAAAAGATTGTATCTAAAACTTGTTGTTCTTCCAGTGATGGTGGATGGCCCCGGACGTCTTCTCCTGCACCCCCCGTCGACTGGCCCCGCCCCCACCATAGTCCGCTACTCGAGCTCGTCGCGTGCCGCCTCCGACCGGGACCGGCCGATCACCCCGGCAAGTTCACCGGGCGGCCATTCCGGCGGCAGGGCTGCGGTCGACGGCTGCGGCGGTCATTGCGTAGCGTTCGAGACATTCTGTTATTACTGCCTTCAAGTGAGTTGAATTGCGGGTCCAAGCCAAACTAGTGTTTAACTCTGTCATCTTATATTATAAGATTACCATGGCACTGAAACGCGATTTATGGAAGGCTCCTATTTTGAAATAAATTGAGAACTATGATTGTGGTAAGTTCAATGTAGTAGCTTGTTAAATGAAGACAGAAGTTTGCACATCTTTTTGTTTTAAATCATGTAATATATCGTCTTGTACAAATAGTCTATCAGCAGATCAGTGGTGCATAACCCGCGGCCCGATATGGTATTTTTTGTGGCCCACTGACTAGATGAAAAATTCGTGACATTTCCTCAGCATATCCCAACAATTTCACAGGGATTTGATTTTTTACTTTTTTGGGCTCGCTTTTTATTGTTCATTTTCTTTGAGAAATTGATAATAAACTTTACGATATTGCGTACGTCCTTCTGAAGTAGGTTCAGTGTGACTACCGTGTTCCTTGTGACTGGTAAATAACTCCCAAGCAATAACGCCAATAAGCAATAAGTGGTAATAACGCCAACATTTCTAGTTTCCACCTTGTACTTCATGCACTCCTTCCTTTTTCACTAGGTAATCTTCATCGCCGGCATCCTAAGCGGCGTGTCCCTTCTCATTGCCGGCAGCGTACTCCGCAGCCAGCAGCGCGGCGGCGACTTGCGGGTATTGGCGTACATCGGCTGTCTCATGGCGATGGTGTGCACGCTCCTACTGTCGGTGCAGTGTTGCGTGCGTAGAAACGTGAAGCGTAGGAAACGAACTTTGAGGCGGGTCGGGCAACGTAGAATGCCGCTGACCGCGCCGCCTACCGGTGTTGAGATACCGATGCAGGACATGAGCGCGTTGAAAGTGTTGCAGGGTCAGCCAATGACGAGGAGTGATCTAACGTTAGTAGGAAATAATAGACAGTACCAACCGTTGTTGATGCACATCGTGCAACAGCAGCAGCAGACGTCGAACACTACTGTCGCGGTGGATACACTGCCGAGGCAGCAGCAGTACCATCATTCGAATAACTATAGGTGAGGGATTGTGTTTTGTTGTTAGATATATAATTATAGCTCAATCTTCTAGGTTTGGATTCTTAAAGAGTACAAAATGTTAATAAATAATTTATATAATATAATCAAACATTTAATTTTGCCTAGAGCTCTGAAATTCACATGAGTCATCACATATGTTGAGTTGAAGGAATGTAGGTTTCAGTTTTGGTAGCCCATTTTCTAGTGAAATATAGTATTTTGTAGCCAACTACTAAGTAAAAGAGCTGCAAATTTCACATTCTTTCAGACTTCTTAGTCTGAGGCAGGAAGCTGTTCGAAAACCACCTAGTTTTTATAGGCATATGAGAAAAGAGATAATGATTCTTTTCAACTGGACCTTTGTTATTCTTAGTCAATTTTATGATGAACACACTTTTCGTAAATAATATTTGATACAAAACAGCTCAGTATCTTCGAAATCATGCATATTTTTACAAAATAGCAGAATGTAGCTGAATGCTCTGAAGAAAACACTTATAGTGTAAAATAGTGGAATTAAATATAATGTTAAATTGATCGAAATACCATGAAACATGAAGAAAACCAAAAATGTATATCCTTGTGAAATAGTTGAATGTGATAGTCTATTTCATCAATACAAAATTCCAAATCTCTGGACATATTAGTGTTTACAATGCAACTTATCTACTCGTAGATTAGAATTGATGATTCACATGGGCCTATTATTTCTCCAATTGCTTCTCTCAGTGACCCAAGTTGTTAGGCAGTCTTGAAGTTTTCTTGTTGCTATGTAGTTAACTACATATGAATACCATTTCAATCAACAGTGTTGGATTTTAACGACTTGCTTCCTTTTATAGTCTTGAAATGTTGAAAGATTGACATAAATTAAGTTTTAATGTATTCATTAATCTTATAGATAGTTTATAGGATAATGAACTAGGGCAGCCTAATGGCGCAAATTGATTATGGCATTGTATGACATTGATTACGCCTAAATATGAATTGCAGTTATATTAAGTTCTTAAAAAATGTATAAAGTATATTAAAAGTTGTCACTAGAAAGGTTTTGATTCACTATTGGATCATTAGTTGGAATATGGTACTTTATTGGATCAATTTTGATTGTGACAGGATGAATAATTATTGGGTATTAAGTTTTTTCCCTGTTTTTTTTTCTCTCAATTTGGTATAGAATTACACAAAATTATAAAAATTCCTAATCAACAGTTAATCTAGAAGTTATAAAAGTCTTGGGTATACATCCAAATTTTATTCATCAAGTCTTGACTTTGTATCCAATCCTAAAATTTTAATGGATTTGCTTGTCAATTTATCACATAATTCTAGCTCTCCTGATAGATCAACTTCAATAGGTCAAGCTTCAGACATGTTGCATGGCCAATAACAGTGAATGATTTGGACTCTACAACACTATAAAACTATTATATAGACTACAAATCCATTGAATGCATTAAAGACCAGACTTGACAAATCGAGATCGACTCTCCTCAATAAAGGTTTGGGTCACCGAGCTGCCGTGCTCGTCATCGATATTTGCTGGGATGGGTTAATGTATAATTTATTGGTATAACCTTTGTTCATATTTGATCATGTGTTGGCTATAGCAACTCTATTCATTATGGCATGAACTCCTTATTTTTTCATTCTAAATGAAGATAATGTTTGTGTGTTATTGGTAGAGGTGTTCATTTTTCGCAAGCTGCGAAATCACGAAATATTGTGTATGATGATTAAACAACAATATAAGCAATAAGCATGTTTCAATAAATTCTCCATTGATTAATATGATTTCCAAGTCGCAAAAAAATATGCTAAATATGCCCAAATTCGCTTAGAACACCGCAAAATGTTCGACAAAAAAACACGTTTTTTCAGATGTTCCGACATGAAAAAGCACGATTTTCCCCAAATTCCATCTTTTTCTATTTGACACGTGGGCTGTTCACTGCTTGATGGGCGTGCATGCCATCTGACCTTGACGACCACGAGACTAGAATGAGCTTGAAACATTCCTTCGTCCGAGCAAACAGCCGAGCGCCAATGGAAGCGAGCCATTTGACGATCGGGCTTTGTCGGAGCAGCCGGGTGCACACGATCATACGGCTTCTCACTAGTAGTCTCGGCCGGTCGCCTAACTTTCTCTCGCGCAATACGAAATTGACTTGATTCTAACCGGGAAGAGTGATGATTTATGTTGGAGAGGAGTTTTTTGAGTAATTAATCCAAATTTCCATAGATCAAAATCATTTTCTGGGGGTTCCTTCCATCTCAGATTAACTATGGATTACTTAAAAACTGTGTACTTGCAAACTTAATTACTGTTTTTCCTTTTAAAACTTCATAAATGACATTGGCATGAAAATTAAATTGAATAAATTTAATGAATACATTTCCGCATGACATTGGGCCCAAAAAATCAGAACACCACCAAACACCAACATTTGTGAATATAGATGCAAAAATACTGAATCATAACACCATTTTCAAACACCTCTAGTTATTGGGTATATTACCGAAATCAAACTTCAATACTAAAATTTGAGGTATTTTCCCTATTTTAATAATATTTGATTGTTACTATAATCAGCATACGTTATACCAACTTTGACCTTCAATCATACGATGTACGATAATTATCTTCAATACGTCTTCTTTTGCCATCAGGTCGGGTAACACTACAGATACGTCTGGTTTCGTCGGAAGAATGATGGACGTCTCTCGTAGTGGTACACCTTGGTGGCGTCGTAATGCCGAGATGGATCCCCGAATGGCCGAGTCAAGACATTGAACCACCGCTTTCTCTATGAGCTTTCATCTTATTTCAAAACATACTATTACTACAAACCAAGTTTTCTTTTAAACTTGATCATAGCACCTCTTTTTTACAGTTCTTTCGGCAGATTCCAGTTATTCCTGTTGCAAACTGTTCTCTGATTTTCATGCTATCGTTTTCATGGTTTATTTGCATTATAATGTAAATAATTATACTGCAAATTGGTTTAAGTACTATCCATACATAGGCATACGGTCGGAGGACTGCAGTTATTATTAAAATTAAGTATTTTATTTTTTCAATTCTAAAAGTATGTTGAGAATTCCAAGATAATAGAGCATATACCTTCAGCTTTAAGTCCAAAGTTATTTGAGTATGAAAAAAATAACCAAAGTTTGGATGTATAAACCTTCCTGTATGAAAATATAAGTATTGCCTGAGCTTATGACTTCGTAGCTTAATCCATAGAATCTTGTTCATAATATTTGCAAACTAAACAAAATTTAATTTGTCAATGTCGTCCCTAATAGAGATAGTCTGAAACTTTTTCATAATAGGGTATGCATATTAAATATGCATATTTTTAATCAAAATTCAGGGTCAACCATAGTAAATCTTGTTCCAGCTTTCCTGCCAATAGAGTTTTCACTGTAGCATACACATATTGGTCTATGCTTAGCTTCATAATGATGATGTGACCTTGACAAGTGGGGAAGAATAAAGCAAAATTTCAAATTTGATCATCAAAAATATTACCAATTAACGTAGACAATATTTGACATTTTGGTATCATTTATGCTTCTCTTACCTCTACATTTCTACAAACTTGATAACTAGTAGTGTAGGAGGAAATGGGAAAGAGAAAATATTATAGACTTATTCTTGAACACTCATGAACTCTTGAACCAGCAGCTTACCTATATAATCAATAATGAATTTGTTGTATCAACTATTCAACATATTGCTTTGCTTCATACAAGTTTTGTAATTATTGTTTGATTTGAAAATGGATTTTCTTCACATACCAGTATAAATTAAAATTCAGACATACTGATTCAAAATACAAGTAGTCACATAAATGTAGACTACTGGTGACCCATCTTATACCTTGAATCTAATGCTGGATTTCCATGCACGCGATTCTCATATCGCGCTATAACATGTCGCGCGTCAAAATCACGAGTAGCGGACATTTTGAAAGTCGCTTGGCGATTTGAGAGTATAGATATCTAGCGACAAAAACTTGAACTACTATTGGCGGCAATTATTTTGTTCAGCTGTCAAGAAAACTCATGGTTGAACTCATGGTAATCGAAGTCGATTATCGATAAGTCACCGGATGCAGTATCCGAAACTGTGTACTTCCGCCAATGTCGCGAGCTCATACCGCTCGAATGGTTGGCAAATCTCTACTTTCGTGACGCGATTTGCGACTTGTCCCTGATTGGTCAGTGAAGGAAAATATCTGCCGCCTTGCGACTTTGAGCTGCCTTGACCATGTCGCGCGATATGAGAATCGCGTACATGGAAATCCAGCTTTATACTATTCGTTGATACACTATTCGTGTCATTTTTTTTTACATATATTCGAGTGTATGTATGTTTCTTTCTCAGGCTTCTTCTCTTTATATATCTTCGGTTTTTATTTATTCACAGCTGTAACCATGTTGCAAAAAAAGGCATTTAGTATGTAAATAACGGTTGTAAAGAAGGGTATGTTTTGTATATATAGGCTGTGAAGACTCAGTACATTGTAAATAGATCTAGAATCCGTTGATTAACAGACGGCACAAATTCCTCGACACACCCTATTGGTAATCTAGTCGGAAAATAATTATTTGAGAAATTTGGAAATAAGTTTTGTATATAGGCCTAATGTGGTTGTGTATATATTTATAATATATTAATATTTAAATATGTTTAGGATTGTTAGCTTATAACTCAATGTGAGACTGTCTTTGTAAATTTATCAGATTGTCATATTAAGGTAGATGTACAATTGTCTTAAGTGTAAAGCCTGATTTACACAGATCAATATTTAGATCGATAGCTTGGGACCAACCCTTGACCATGTGTTCGTTACTATAGTTCTTCAAGAAATAGCGTTGTAATCATGAATGTCAAGCCTGATTTTTGTGGTTCAATGGGTTGTTCTCAAGTCATTGATTGAAACATTTACCTGTAAATCAAGTTTAAGGTGAACTGAGGAACGAATAACTTTTAAAAATATATTCACATTCCAACTTGGGATTGGACTCCCAACTTGGACCACTGATGGGAAAGTCCACTTTACCCTTTTAAAGTTCAGTTTGATACAAGAAAAATATATTTTTAAATGTTGAAGTTTTTATTCCCATCATTGACTTTATTTGTGTGAGTGTTACAACAGACACTTTCCATTCGACACGCAGGTCAAAACCTATTCTCGTGTCGAGTACATTTTGTTATTTGGTGCTAGTTCGGAATATGGAACAGAAAATATGTATAAATGTGACTGTTTTTATGAGCCGTAGTAAAATGAAAACTTTCTAGGGAATGTTACATTCTATTCCTAAAGGATCAATGAAATTTGAGTGTTCATTGAGTAACATTCATTGTTTGGAAATGTAAGGCTCATTCACAATGCAACATGAACTAACAATATTATGTCAGACCAACGTATGACGATAACATGAAGTCCAAATCGCCTGTTCACAAAACACACCAACGCTAAAGTAGAACACGAAAATATCACCCAATAAGAATTCAAAGTTCTTGCCATTGTCACTGCATCCTCAAGCGTACAACTGAATCCGGCGACCGACTCCAGGTAGTTCAGTTTACTCTCTCCATTTGTTTCTTATTCATCCGGAATTGGTTGATTCCGGACGATTCGATTATTAGCTGATTCTTAAGTTTAACAGTAACGTCAACATGTAAGCTTGTAGCTTGCAAGCTTTCATGTTAGTGTTCATCTTAGCTTTATGATTAGTGGTGGTTGTGAATGGACCAAGTTCATCCCAAGAGACTAATGTTTCTCGCGATAGTGTTACGCGTTAATGTAAACGTTGCATTGTGAATGGGCATTGATGCATACGGAAATCACTTGTATTTGTTTTAAAAGTTTGTTACCGGTACCCAATACTACATAATTATCACTGAGTGATAATTCAACTGCTTCTCTTGTGTCTTACTACTGCGACAATTGTCTATCAATCTTTATTACAAGCATGAAAAATGTGGACTAATTTTACATCAGGCTTCAAGTCCCAACTTCAT
This sequence comes from Brachyptera risi, assembly GCA_964007535.1. Classification (NCBI taxonomy): domain Eukaryota; kingdom Metazoa; phylum Arthropoda; class Insecta; order Plecoptera; family Taeniopterygidae; genus Brachyptera; species Brachyptera risi. The sequence continues at coordinate 20,209,591 of OZ023337.1, forward strand.
TGTCCTCCTCAATATTAATAATAATAATAATTACGGAATTACGAAACAATAAAAAAATATAAAAATTTACTCATTGAGTGTATTTTGGTAATTAATTGATTTCCTCCATGAGTAAATTCTATTCTTGTGGTAACTGGGCCCAGATTCACACACAGAGAGTTTTTGCAAGAATTAGTTTTAAGGATACGTAAATATCATTTTTGGTTGAAAATGAAGGCACAATACACTTAGAGATAAAGTGGTACAGTGAAATCTCTATGCAGTATATGCAGTGACGTAGTGTATGGTGGTAGTATGTTGGTATCGTTCTCAGATCCATGATTTGCCCTTTTCTATCATTCATTTTGTCCCACCCTACTATGATATAACTGAAGTTCAATTTTCCTGCATGGATGGTTTTATTTTCCTGGTCCTTTGAAAATGGATTGATAAGAGGTTTCACTGCAGGCCTATATTGAATTTCGTTGACAGCTTTACGAGTATTGTTTTATTATGTGGACAAAGCTGTGGCGTCCAACATACAAATTAAGATGAAACTATTTAAGAAATGAAACTTTGTGTGTCTATTTGGTCCCCCAGACTGTGACTTGCTTAAACTGCAAGTATATAACAGTCTCAGTTTATGATCAGATTAGTTTATAGCTTATAGGCTCTACCCAAGATGCATTGAGGGTTGCATTTGCCCGTTGCCGCAAACCAACGCAACCCTCAATGCATCTTGGCTCTGTCTTTAGGCCCGATGGTACTAGACTTTCAAGTCTGAGTTTATCTCAAACCTGAGTTCAAAGTGTTTGAAACTTGAAAGTTCATCAGCTTGGATACCAATGCTATTTTTCACTAATCATAGGTTTAACGATATTCTTCGGATTGAAACGTTGGTAAAACCGGCTCTTGGAGCCTTTTTGTGTCATTAGGATCCATCAGTATTGGTTATCCGAACACAATAAAGTACAGTAGTCAACTATGTAAAAGAATTAATTATAGCTGTTTCTAAGGGACAAAGATCAGTAAGAAAATCAATCATTACGGTTAACTGACATCATAGCTCTGAATATGTCACATTGCATATTGGTGCTGACTAGAGTGACATGTAGTTAGTATAGTTAGTAGATGAGACAGGACATGAAGTGGATCACCAATATTACAATTTTTACTCATTCTAGTACAATAATTCCTAAACTTACCATCATTGTACCAGTATATTATATTAATCCCGTCCTACATCAATTGGCTCATTTATGATAACAGTAGTTAATTATTGTAGTGAACGTTAAATTACGTAATTAACCTACTTTCACCTGATATACCACGCAGTAGTCAAGTTTAGTGGAAGTCAAGTCTAAATCTAACACTACGCCTACTGATACGGGTGACTGATAACGCATTTAAATGATCCTAGTAAAAGGAACAATTACGGAGTGCCTAATTATTTCCATCCGATGTGACACTGACACCAGCGAAAACTGGCTGAGTATTATTTTATTCGTTTTACTTATTATTTATTCATGTTCCAAAGATTTGCACATAATACAAATGTAGGAAATATATCAATACTTGAAAATGAAGATTTATTCGTTTTGAAGAGAAACCAGAAAAAAGCCGCCTTCGGTAGCTCGGTCAGCTGAGGCACCGCTTTGGTAACTGAAGTCACCGTTGTGCGTAGGTTCGAGTCCCGCATAAGACATGGGTTTCTGTAAACGTCCTTTCACTTATTGTCACTTCATAATTTCATAATCACCTGCTCATTCGTATCCCCGTATAACCTAGCAGTTGGTGGGGTCGTTTAGCAAACAGTAATCATTGAAAATAAAAATGAAAATGAGTAGACAGAAAGAGATAATTGGACAGGACAATTATCAAAGGAAATGTATGATGATGAAATGGTTGACTAGTGTGACTTTGAAATGAGGAATTCATTGAAGTCATAGAAGGGGTTGAAGTAGAAAATGTTTCAGGTTGTATTTAAAGGACGAAAGTTTGGTAAGACTAGTTATATAGGCAAGAGGTTTATTATAAATGGTTGTACAAAGATGGAGAGGGCTGTCTGTGAAAAAAGTGTAGGAGTGTGTAAAAGAACGGATGAGTTCTTGTACATGACAGAATTTAAGATGAATTTTTAGGAAAGAGGCTGGTGTTAGAATGGACATAGGAACTGGCAATTTGGACCAGGGTCGTTGTAGCTTAGTTTATTATTATTTCAGTAATTATTATCATTTTTAATTTTTTTTGAATTGATCAATGTTTTGAAATCGTAATCAAATATAATTTTCATTCATTGTTATTGTATTATTCTTGTTCTTATAATGTATATTCTTTTATTTGAAACAAATTGCCAATTTGGGCTTGAAATAAATTAACATCTAATAGTGTTTTTTTCTAAGATTTTGTAGGTAGGCCTATCAGAAGATTGTTTGTTGAATGGTAAGTATTTATGGCAGAATTATAAGCCGATCTAGAAACTTGATGCTAATCACTGTATGAGCATACAAAGTAAAAAATTGTTTTAAAATTATTAAAAATTGACACTTCTAGGTAAGACTTGGTTTGATCCTAGTTGAGGAACAACTATCACCTTCCTGTTTTTAATGCATAAGATCTGTCAAATAGTAGAAGGTACCACAACACTTGAACTATGCACAAGTAAGTAAAAGTAAATTGACACTATCTTATCAACATGCTAAGTCAAGAAAAAAAGAGAATGAGTAGGGGGTCCTATGGTTTAGAGTGGTTTAGAACTTCAGATAAGTATGCAAATTTGGACGAGGACTAAGAATAAACAAGGTTTTCCCAAACCTATCAGCTTTGTAGGTGCCGATATTTCAAGTTAAATTTTACTGGAGTATAAAATATTAACATTTCATTTTATGAGTATTGAAAAGCCCACAAGAAAGGCATATATGATGAAATGTACAAGTGATCATTGAATTAGCAAATGTAAGTCTAGGCTCCTGAGCCTTATGGCCAACTTAGGGCAGCATTTTGTCACCTGAAAATGTATCGTTTACGGTTTCACTTCGGGTTCGATTTGAATCCCATTACTGCAATTAATCGATTGTTATGACTCATTCGAGAGTCGATTGAATCGCTTTCACCATCTCATGCAATCTCATGCATCCATCCCTGATCCATCCGTACATCGCATTTGATAAGCCACGCCTTCGTGCGACAATGGATGAGCCCACATTATAGTTCATTTATTAATACTAATTCTATTTATATGACGAGATCCTTTCCAATATACCAAGCAATAAAACCCTCCGCCAACCTGTTACTCTAGCTATGTAGTAGGCCTAATACATAAAAACGTATTGCATTTCCATCTTTACGAACAGACATTTTCTTTCAACGATTTTGATTGGCCGACTAAAAACATCTGGAGAAGACACAAGGCAGGTGTTGACTCATTGTAAAAGCGTCCTTGGTGTACACACAACACACGGAAGGTAATTTAGTTCAATCACGTAGGTATTGTCAGGTGTGAAAACAAAGGTCCTTATTTGGTGAAGACAATAGGCGACACGTCGCTTCAGATCGAAAAGAGGCGACTGCTTGGTCGTTTTGCAAGTCCTAGAATCTAGGGCCGAGTATAAACAAGGTGGGCTTCTGTCAGTTATTCCTTGTCCATTCAGGCGTAGGGCCTATTTACATAACAAGATTTGACAATGCCTCCAAGTGGACCAGTATATCAGCCGACAACGGTAACTTATGAGCAACAAGACAATTGGACTCCTGTCAGCTATTTATCGCAAACTGTTAGTAATGTGAACCGTTCAAAATGTATTCAGTGGTTAATATTAGTTGCTGGGCTCTGTTTGCTTGCGATTGGTTTGATTATGGTGATCGAAGGTGCAGTCGATTATAATGACACAGTAGAACATGAAAAAGAAGATCATCATGGTGAAATTGAACCACCATTGGAGAAAGAAGGAAAAACACAAGACTTGGTTGTTGCCGTCATCGGGGCGATACTTTGCATCATTGCTTTCTGTCTCCTCGGCCTGTATCTACGTAACATGAGAAGGAGGAAGGGCTGTCCGTGTTTCCCCAGCAAAGAACAACGAATGGCGAGACAACTTGATAACCAAGCGGGTAACGGGCAGGTAATAATGATATTAAATGCATCAACAGTCTCAATCTTGAATATACTTATCAAGTAATATACCTAGCAATAGTGGATTATGCTAAAGTCACGTAGGTTGAAGTATTCTACTGTAATGGAATCTGCCTATTTTTGTTTTGTTTTGTTTTTGTTGCCTGTCGCGATTTAGCGCATTTTCTTGAGAACTAGATGTAGGCCTAGATAAGAGTGGCTATGGTACCGGTACCTACAAAATCTATCATTTTCATGCAAAACAATTTATGCAACTTGCCCACATAATAATTCTACCACGATTTAGTGACTGATACCAACGTACTTTATCATATAAAGAAGGTGACTCGGTAATCTTATCGTTCAACGTACCATCGCTAATTTTTTTCCGATATTCTTGTTTGAGGTGTTTTCTGATAGATCTTGTTTGTATGTATGATGTGGTGTTTGGACTTTTTGTGTTTTGTTTGTTTTAATATGTTTTTTACTCACTTGAAGTTGATGCTTTGTGATCTGACTAAGACGACAAAGGTGGACAGTAGGTTAGGTTAGGGTCAGGTTAGTGTACAAACCTCGCGTATACCTCCGGCAGGCGGAACGGAGCTTATATACTTTAATAAAAATGAAGAAAAAATTGAAAAATTAAAAAAAAAAATGGCGTGGTACGTTAATCAGTGAATTTACCGGTGACTCAACTGGGGTTTGAAAGTGAAATGTTTCCGCGGTCAGTTCATGAGTCCAGGGTCCCGATTGCCTGTAGCGGAACTATCACTTTTATATCGAACCATATAAAACGACAATGCTCAACAATACTAAACACGGCTCAATAGAATTATTAGGTTAGCAGTTACATTTGTTTTTACGAAAATTATAAATTTTGTTCAACAATGCCACTAGTATAGTGCCACTGGTACCACTCTTATCTACATCTAGTTCACAAGGGAATCCGCTAAATCGCGACAGGCAATCGGGACCTTGGGCTCTGAACTGACTGCAAGAAACCACAAATGCCTTCCTTGTTATCAGTATGGGGGTTGGAGCACCTCCTTTATATAAAATAGGTTTGGAGTCACTACATCATGATTCTACTGAGCCGTGTTTAGCTTTGTTGAGCATTGTTGTTTTATATATACGGTACCGGTAGTTCAATATAAAAGCGATAGTTGTGCTACAGGCAATCGGGTACCTGGACTCAGATTCTGTCCCCGGAAATATTTCACTTTGGAGATGCGAGATGGTAGGCCTGCCTACACCTTTATATTATGATGAAGTATGTTGGTATCACTACATTGTGTATTTAATAAACGTGAAATTTGAACTGTTTCAGCTAAAGTGATTTGGCTAAACAGTTCCCCAGCTCGGTTATGAATGCAGTAATTCTTATTGATTAGGTCAATAAATGATTTTGTCAATCAACAATCAGTAAAGGCCTACCGGTATCTACTAAATAATTTAAATAGTTGGGCCCTACCAGCCTAATTATGTAGGCTGGCTTGCCAAGACGTTCTTGTAGGTGTATGGTCTAATGATTTAGTGGTCTTGGCTAATATGAAATATTATGAATGTGTCTATAGATCCTAGTAGGCCTACTTCTGAGAATTGTTTGCAAATTTTCAGGTACCCTAGGCCTTAAGTTATAGGAAGCCATAACCACTGAGTATATAGTATAGCCTAAACTCGATGCCATAACCATCTCTTTTAGGTATAGAAAATATGTAGGAAAACATGCTAACCTCTGATTTCCTAATAACAAAGTTATACATTTGTGAAATAGGTGCATTTACGTGGATATTCACTAATGAAAAATGGAAGAAAACTGGTATTGTTGTCCATTCTGTTAATTGGCAATAGCAGGCTACCTTCACGAGTAGGTATAGAGTTGATAGAGTTTTATAGAGTTATATAGAGTTTTGTTTGGGTTGGTACCCAACCCAGACAAAACTTGGGCTTACTCAAAATAAAGGTTCCTGTTTTAACCTTGAAATTATTACCTACCGGTACTTTCAACATAATCCTTAACCATCATTGATAATTATGATAAGGTGGTAAGGATTGTGTCGACAGGACAACAAAACCCCAATTTATTTATGTAAATTGTAGGGTTATAACTTGGGCAGAACAACGTGCAATAAATTACTGAAATAAGTACGAAATAAGATGGAAAAGCAAGCAAAAAATAGCGATTATGGACAGTCAAAGAGTATTGACATAATATCGCGGGCTCGTAGCTTTCTTACTTGTTTCCAAAATAGGTTGGCATGGCTATGAATACAAGTCGGTGGTTAATGTAATCATCTTTTTGTTACCGGTACTCAGATCTTGACACTCAACCCATCAACAGACCTTTTGGTCACTGCTCAATATGGGCCTGTCTCCGAGATCACGTATCAACCACCTGCAGCTTCTGATGAAGAAGAAACTCGGAAATTGATGGGCAGCGATAATAAAGAATGGTAAGTCTTGAGGACCATACACCAATGGCCTTGTAGGTCTACCATATTTTGTAATTAATGCCGTGTCTTGTTTATTGACCACATTACCTTCCTTATATAGGCCCTACCTAAATAATCAACGTGTTGATAAAACTAGGACACTGGCCATACAAAATTGCTAGGGCTTAGTTTGATCTGTTATCATTGTGAGAGCTTATTTATTAAATTATAAAATAAATGTATATTATGTCAGTGCTAGCTGCCTACTTGTTTAATTTTGCATTTTACAGTAGTTCTACACAGTAGGCCTAATGGAAATTAATAATCTTTGTATAAAATGCATCAACTGTAGACTTATGGCCAAGGCCTATTTACCTTTATACTAGAGTCGCCGTTCAATTTCGATACTTTTGATCGATTTAATATTTTAGGATTTCGATTTGATATCGAAGCATTAATCTATCTTCATTTGCAAAACACTTGAAATAATATTTCTGGTAGGATTTTCATATTCCTTGTGAGAAACTTGAAGCTAAGTCACTCGGTCAGATGAATGGAACACAGTAGGCCTATATCAGTGAATATACTGGTGAACCATCGTATATTTTTCGAGTAAATATTTTTATATTGATTGATAATTCAAAACATTGATAAATTTAAATCATATTTAATATTAAAAAATTGATTCCGTTTGCAATTTTATATCGAACGGCAACCCTAAACGTTTACATAGTTGCGAGACTGTGAAAATGCATTACCCTGAAAATTTAGCACAATTATTAATTATAAAATCTGGGCATAGGCCTAGTACCTATGCAGACTGCTAGAAAGCACTACAGGTATGCTGGATTGGTCTTGCATAGGTCATTTTATTTTTTATTTTTTTTATATTGGGTTTTACCGACGCACTATAGGTCTACTGGTAGCTATTAGTAAACATTTGTAAACAGTTTGTACTTTTAGTAAACATTGGTGAGGGTAATGGCGGTGTGCACAGAATTTTTTGTTCAGCCAAACGTGTGAACTGTCTTGGTAGCATATATCATTCTTCTATGCCATAGACGAAACTGCTAAAGCCCTAGGCCCACCAAAGTGGGGTTTTAGCTGTAGAATTTGACTTACTATACCATATAGGACTTGGGCTGACTTATATCTTGAGTTTCAAAAATCAGACTTCTGTTTACTAAATTCTCTGTTGAATGTCCGTCTGTTAGATACAGAATAAGTTCTCACACAACACAACTTGCTCTCGTTTGTGGTTTAGATATGATTAGAATGTAGAAGGTATGTTAAACCCAATCAAGTTCTAGTTAAATCGTATTAGAATTATTAGTGAGACCAACTAGAATAATAAATAGGCTAGTACGTACATATTATGACTTGGAATTTCCTCTTTTTGAATTTATTAGGCCCAAAGGTTAAATAATGAATATAATTCATTTGCTCGTTTTTCAATTACTCTTTCTGATGACACGTAGTTGAATATTTTGTAGTAGCCCTAGGAGCTAGTCTAGATTGAATACTAATAATAGCCATAATGATGATAATAGAAGATTAAATAGTTATTTTTGTCCTACCTGAACCTGTGATGGTAGGATTGGTACTGGTAGGTCCATTAAAATGAATATTTTACAGTTTTGTCGATGTTATCAAATTGCTTAAATGTTGTTTATCCATGTACGTAATACGTTTTGTTTTGTCCTATTCATAACAATTTATATGGAGCTATTAGAAAGCTTAGATGCCTGTACCGGTTATCTACAACCTAGGTAAATTTCTGGATCTCCGAACAGGAATGATGATATAATTTTGTTTTTCAACTACTCCCTATGTGTGCCACCTCTAACTTGTGTCTCTCTTACCATCGAGATAATGTGCTTGACAATTTAACTAACGTATGTTGTGGCATACCTTGCACGGCTTATTTCAGTGTTGACGAAAGTGAACGCATGTTAGAGATTGACCCGCGAATCGTCCTACGCCCGAAGAGTCACGTGGAAGAGGCCTAATCAGGTATGTGAGTTAAGTACCTACCAGTAATGTTTTCTATCCCACAATTTTCTTCTATTGGTAATATTGCCTGGTAAAAGTAGCAGGCTAACAAATCAGAGTTGACAAGAGTAATAATTGAAGCATCTTTTTTGTGCTATATATCTGTAAGTCAACTGTGAATGCTCAATACATATTACATAGGCCCTAGCTACTTTATAGAGTTATGTAAGTTTGCTTCACTATTTATTTATGAAAATGTGTATTTCTTTGTTATTCCTCCAGGGGTATTCAAATAAACAAATAAATAGTTGGTCAAGTTCTTTATTTGAATGAATGAAAACATTGAAAAGGCGAGGTTCGGTCCTCCAACCGCTTTACCACTGAATAAATGGATTCTTGTTAGGTTAATAATTTCTATCGCCAACATTACAATATGGTCTGGCCGTAGTACACAATATGTTGACCCAGGCCTAAGTAATAACCTGAATTAGATGGTTGTACGAATTTACGTTTTTAGAAAATCTTGTCTTGATGAGGTCTTCTGAGCTTTTTCCACTTCTTTGAAATTTAATTAGGCCAACTAGAAAAATACCACACATTTCACTAGGGTCCTCTCCTTATAAAATGAGGCAATCATGTTGTAAATAAAATAACCAGTTCCATAACCCGAGAGCCAGATGTCATTCAATATTATATTTTATCATTTTGGCCATATCATATCATATCATATATATCATACGGCCCCTGGCCCAATTTAATTGGTTATCTGGGTTTGAGATATATATATCATTTTTTAAACAAGTAGGGGTGTAGGCTCAAACACAATCCCAATAAACACTTGAATATTAAAATCATTGATTGGATTGTTAGAAATCTTGAGCCAAAGAACTCATCCTAAAACAGTGAGAAGCCTACTTATTGCTCTTATAATGTGGGTTTTATTTTAAAATAAAGCGTTGAGACAATGAAAACCCAGAAAACTAAATAGGTATTGTAGCTAGAATGGATCTAGAAAAACGAAATTTTCAATTATTTCTGCTGAACCAATTTATCTGAAACTTTGTTGTATTATATCATTGTTGTGTTCAATTTTTTAATTATTTGAAAAAAAAATCTGAAAAAATATTGCACTTCAGTTCTTTTCATAATTAATCGAAAGCATATTTGTCTATAAAGTGGTAAAACCAATTTGGCCCCAAAACTACAGTTCTAAGTTGGATAGGCATGCTTGTCTACAAAAATGACATGTGTATCAAACGAACCGTCCAAAATATGGAATGTACATATCAAAAAACAGAAAGACCCATCTTGGACAAGTGAAAGCCTTCACTTACGCTCATTCAATTATATCACGTTGTGACATCAACTAATGATTTTTCATTTTTTTCATTTTCAACTTCCATAAGCAGTCTCTATCTCCAGAATTAACAAGTAACCAATTGTGTTTTGTTCAGTTCCGCGCCAACCATCGCATCCCGGATTCGCAAAATATCATCGTCGAGCCGATTTCAAGGCCGTCGCCTAACAGCCCCACTGGCGGGAGAAGAAGAAATCACCCCCTCTCTACGTTCGTCCTTCGCCAGCGTCTATTACCCAATCACACCGTACGATTCAAGCATGTCGCTAGAATCATCCATGGAAATAAGGTTGGACGACACCCAGTCAATGCAATAAAGATCTAAACAAGTTCAATGGTAAAAAGAGGTTTATATATATAGGCCTATATATTTATATTTTATGGGTTGACATTTTTTTTTCAACATTAAATAGATGAAAGATGCCGAATTGAGTGAATCAAATTGACTGAATCATTATTGGAGTTGCCTTGTACGGTAAAAAAAGTTATTGTAGTTGGCAATTGGTCCAATAGTTCCGGTATCAACGTAATTTGGAGTACACTTTGAGTATCCATACTTCATAGGTTCAGGATGTTGTAAGTAGCCATGATTCATTTGATGTCTTGGCGGGCCTGATCAGCTGTCTCGCGTCGTATGTGTAAATCCGGCAACTTTGCGTACTACAAGTATTTAAGCTAACAGGCTTACGTATTGAGTTGTTATTATTGCACTGGAGAAGATGGAAGTTACATTATTTACACACAAGAAATACTCAACTCGGTAAGGGTATATCATAGGATCAATGTTCAATAAACCACATTCTTACTACCGCATTACACATTAGTTTTAACACTCATGTGAACTGTCGATGATTGTATTTAACCCTGTGTGATCCTATGTCAGGCCAGCCCTGACATTTGAAAATCATTGCCCGTTCATTGCTGGGCTGCCCAACATCAATTTTGCGCTGTTTATCATGAAAGAAAGTACATCACATGTCATTTGTGAATCAAATTGTTGCAACTTGGTGAACTGGTATATAGTGAGCCAGCGATTCACTGCCCTCTCAGTCTTTGAGAGGCGTGATGAACAAGTATTTGAAAGGCAATAATAAAGAAATGTCAAAACTAGCAAAGATTGCTGCCTCTATTTGATCTTCAAGTTCTAGTGATGTTTTAGATGATTCTAACATTGGCCACTCTTTCAGAGATGGGAAAATAGATACAGTATAAGTCCTCTAGAATGTTTTGATTGGAATAATAATTGTAATTTGGTATTGAGGGTATTTTGTCTGATTATGAACGTAAGCCGGCAGCCTATTCAAAGCAAATGGGCTACGTACGTCAATAGCAGCTCTGGAGTCAGCCAGTGGAAAATTATTGGGACTGTAAATGGTTAAAATGGCCCACATTGGAGATTGAAAATGATTATTCATAAAGAAATTGCACATGATTTAAAAAAATGCACTTTCAATGGATTTGACAGTAATCATAACTTGCCGTTTCAATTTTTAGTGACTCATTTGATTGTTGAAGCCATGTGTCGAACTCAACGTGTATTCCATCTGTTGCACAATAGTTGTAAAATGTATACTAATCAGTACGCGACTATTTTAAATTCTCATAGTAACTATCACTATTCATTAACATATTAGTCTAATTAGACTAATTAATGCTTCCTGAATATTTTTCAAGAACAGTTGTGGTAGTTGTAAGCCTATCATCTACATAGGTAGACTCTTCTTGGGTAGATCAAGAGAGTTGCTCTCTATATCTCCAAATGGCTTAATTTTCTTCGCATCACGATCATACCGTTTACGGTATTACGAATATATATTCACTCGGGACTTACCAATTTGTAGCCAGCAACATAATATGTGTTACCATAGCCGGTAGTTTGCTTCACGATTTTTAATGTAGATGTAGGTTTTATATAAAATATATGTATTAAAAGTGCATTTTAATTTCACAAATAATATTAGACTATTGAAATTATAGATTAACGTTTTGAGTATGACATTAAGCTGATTTGCATTAGAAACAAACACGTTTTAATTGAGTGTATCAATTTCAAGTTTGTGTTTTTATTCGTCATTTTGTATCCATAAAACAAGAAGATTCCAATTGACACCACTACCACACGGGTGGTTTGCTCCTTCATCTTTTGTGGATACAAGTACATTAGACACACATCACTATGTGTCGCTTATGGGTGAAACTAGAATGCCTCGTAGATAGGCCTAGAACGTGTTTTTATCGCTTTGCACGAAAAGTGTTTCTATAAAATACAGTATCAAAACGAATGGAAAAAATACTGATTCAATTTTGACAGTTCTGGATTCAAGTCCAGTTGAAATCTCCGACCCTTTTACTTTCAATAAATAAATTGTGCAGCTTAAGAGAAAACCTAGTCCAGTGCTAGTGTTCACCCATCTTTATTATTGATAAGTAACGAAGAATGTAACTAATATAGTGAAACCTCTATGCAACGTTCCCAGCTCCAATTTTTTCCTGCTTCTGTCATTCATTTTTTCTCACCCCACTCCCATATATAACCAATGCTGAATTTTCCTGGATACCAGTAGATCATTTTCCTGCATGGATAGTTTAGTTTTCCTGGTCTCTTGAAAAACGATGGATAGAGGTTTCACTGTACCGGTATAATGAACAGAATAATAAATATACTTGCATCCTAATTCATAATCTGTTCATTGATGTTTTAAATGCTATAAATAAAATATATGCCTGAATACAATTCATAGTGCTACATGATTCTTAGTTGAAAATGGACATAGATTCTCTCAGTAATCTATGTGATTGAATTGATTTCACATTCAATAGATTACCAGTAACAAATTTTAAAACCAATTTGTTCACCTTAAGAGGCCGCAGGCCCTCGTATTCCACGCCGCAAACTCTCACGGCCGTAATTTTTGAGATATCAATATGATTGTTTTTGCATTCTGTTAGTAATTGAAAAATAAAGGTTACCGCAAATACAGAATTTTGAACAAAAAATTTGTGAATTTTCAAATTCTTCAAATGTAAAATGAAAACATTTCTAATTTGCAATAACCTAGATACATATTTTTGAATACCGAAAAAAAATATAGAATGTGAAATATATCAGAAATGTGAGCTAGGGAATTAACGGCCTTTATGTGAATCTGAGTTCGGCGGCCTAGTCTACGGGTGGCGTCTAGCACACGATGCATGTTAAGCTCGAGTCTGAAGCGAGCGAACAACGAGCCCGTGTAGAGCGCCTGCAGCCTCTTAACAAACTAAAATAATTAAGATTTCAAAAATATAGCTACTGTAATTTCTATTTTTCACTTTTAGTAAATGAAAGCATGAAGTTTCACTAGACCTTAGATATAGACGTTTTTTATGAATTTTAATCCTATAACATATATTTTAAACTGTCGAAAGCAGGTTGTTTTTATAAGTACGACTTGATAATTTTATTTAAAAAAATACTGTATTTGCATGAAACCTTCTGACATCACATACCAGTATTATATATGTTTTTTTCTGGTTTGCGATAAGTTTGGCTTGGTCGCTGATTACAAGGATTCTATTCAAAGTAGGCTACTTAGTTCTGCTCTCTTTAATCGCAATTCTCCATCAGCTGTGAGTTAACAATTGTTTGTTAAAAGATAAGTAAAACACGAGACTGCATTACGACTGTAAACAAACTTTTTAACATCTTTGCACCGTCCAATATGTTGTGACAATTTTTGTATGCTACCTGTATTTATATTTACGTATGTACGTAGTATTTACATATTAATGCTTGAGTGAACTTGCACACTCAAGCCTTATTTATGTTTTTTTAGATATAACCAGTATTGATGTGTATTTTAATAAGTTAAGATACCGTACCTAAATTAAAGATATGAATGTTGAATCAATTTTATTAATTGATTTTTTATGCAACATGATTGATTTGTGTTTGTACTTACACAAATTTCAAATTTGTTCAAATTTCTTCTTCAAAATGTTACAGATCATATATCTCCAGGAGTTTAGAATTCACGAGAGTTGGTTGTTTTGGGGCTAGAATCAATATGTAATTTCCAAATATGAGTCAGAGTTTGACATAAATTGGTACCATAAGTGAACCCATCAGACCCAGTCAGTCCAGGCATTCTCTTGGAAATTGAAGTCAAACCAGGTGTAGGTTTTTTCATTTTTTATAAATGTCATCTACTCTTTCGGACCCCTGTGCAACCTGGATGTTGGTTGGGTTGTTACTTGAACAACAATCCCCTTGGTGGATGCTAACCCCAACTGTTTTCATAAACAACTTGTGATGTTTATTACAAAATCTGGCAGAAGCAAAAACATATATATATATATATATGTTGGACTCGGAGTAATATTTGAAAATAACGCCTCGAATTTGTCATACACATTAATGATAAATTTATTTATATATAATAAATTATACGTATAGGGATAATTGTTGAATATGAATTGTTTTGTCGCTTTTCATAGTCAGTTTGTTCGTAACTATTCATGTTCTTTTTATGTTCGACGTAGGCCTATTTCATGAAATGTTATTTTATGAATCGGCCTATATTTATATCAAGTATGAATCAAAAGTCAATAAAACTCTAAATTAAAACTATAAAGTCATCATAGAATCATACTGTTGTAGGTTGTGGTGCATTATTGTACCAAACCTACTCATTTTCTAAATGTTTTTTAAACTTACACATCATATCTATAACAATGGCACAAATAAATGAACATTGTTTCATGTTTGCTCGATATTTACTGTAGTAAAAACTTCTCTCGGTGTATTGCCATGTACATAAAATATTGTCTCTGGATAATAGTGGTTCAGTATTATAATGTCACGAAGACGTCAGCCTATTCTCGTGAATTCCAGAACAGTATAGCTAAATCTATTGATTTACATTTTAATTACATGAAATGTTTTTGGAAATAAGATCTCTACTGCAGTGTTGTTCTAGTTTTAAGAGAAGTGATCTGAAAGTAGTTGCTCACACTATCAAATTATGCTCCAACTTTGAAGTAGAAAAAAATGAAAATAAATAAGTATTGTGTAGCAAAGAGTAACTATTAAACAACAATTTGTCTTCTGCTTTTAATATCTACTCTAGTGTTGTGTTTTTCATTTTGAATATAATAATTCATACTACCGCTCCTCTTATCCCAATAAACCTGCAAACATGATGTATCCAGTTGAAATAAAAGTATGCATTGGTAGGTTGTTTAAAATGTTGATATTAAAAGTTGAAACCACAGTTGACCAAATGATTCTACCTTCCATCAAGGTCTGCTCGTAGACGTGCGTACAGGCTAATACGAGTAGGCCTAGGCAGTGGCACAGCAAGGCACGACAAGACAGGAGTGCAAAATGTATTAATGGACCCTTTTTTCCCCATATTTGCCGTAAGTCACGAAAGGCACTCGTGTGCCTCTAATTTACTTTAATATAAATGTGATAATTTTTGTTATTTTGAACATATCGCATAGTTTGTCAAGCGTATACAGCTGAAATACACATTTTTTAGCCGTATATGCTTGAAAATTATGCAACATGAGTTATGAGTTAGTTATGCCTTGAACCAGGTTATATAAAGGTCTTTGCCTTGAACCATCTTAAAGGTATTAAATATAGCTGTATTTCTTTCATTTAAGAATTTTGATATCTCATATGATTCAAAAGTTATCCCTAAAAAACTGATATTTTTTATGATAAATTATTATAAATATTTCTATATTTCTTATGACTCTTATGAACTCTGAATTGTGAGCTCGATACAGTCATGTAGCTAGGCCAGGCGTCACCTAATGTCAAACCCTGCACATCCCTATGGGTCAAGCAGGCCTGCTTTTTCTAGCCATGCTACTTTGATTAATTTTATTTATGTGCATTATGGCAAAAGTGAACTTGAATTAGGAACTTATGCCCTGCTTATGCCTTATTCACTTGTAGTATTTGTTCTATTTCAGAAATGTCAAGTAATAATATATGAAAAAAACTACCTTCCTCATCACATTTGATTGTATTTAGTACAAATTAATATAATATTGACATCAATTATTAAACTGATATTTAAAAGATCAGTCTCTTTCACTTTTCTGTAATCAGTTTCCAGCTTAATTCTCCTCATAACCTGCAATATATTGGGGGAGTTGAAAAAAATTAACCTGTGGATAAATTTTAATGATTTCAAATATTGCCAGATGACCGTGACGTAATGGCCAGCTGTTGTGTCGAGCTCTATCGGCAGATGCGATAAAATGAAAATAGGTTTCTAGAAGTGGCAGATGTGTGTGTGTGTGTGTGTGCGTACTGAGTGCATACTGCGTGTGGTCCGCAGATTGATATTATTTAGTATTTTTTGTTCGATTGGTGAGTTGAATTTTTAAATAATAATCCACTTGGCCTATTCTTACTATCAAAATCGTAATTTTAGTAAAGGGAGATGTGGTAGGCCTACCTGCTCTAACGTTTACACCAAACTAAACAGTTCTGTTTTGGGTGTTTTGCCTAGCCTACGAAGTATGAACTCGACGGTTGTGTCTAGTCCACACCGTTGCCTAGGCAGCTAGGCCCTAGTCCTATTTTGTTGTGGATTGGTGGATTTTTGGTGGAGCTTGAGGTTATGAGGAAGCTTTTGTGACAGGAAGAGTTTCTTGTAGGCCTAGTCCCTACTCCGTTAATTTGTTGGGTTTTTTCATATTTTCAAAATCATCTAGGCCTAGGCCCAAAAGTTTTTGGCCAAGGGTTATGGGTAAGTTTTAATGGTTTTATCAGCGATCCATAAAAAGTTTCCTGTTTCTTTTACAAAAAATGGCATTTGTGTATGCGTACATTCATGCATAATCCATGTACAAGGGAGTTGTAAACAATGAATATTTTAATGTGTGGTGGCTAAAACACCCATTCCAGGATGAAAAAATGAAAATTGGTCGCAATGTGCCATGTAACAATTTTACTCAAGTACTCTTTCCTTCTTACTTGGTGCTACACTAATTTATACATGGAAGAAAATGCTTGTTCTGACGGTATCGTAATCGTATAGGCCTACTTTACCTAACCTAAAATCGGTAATTAGACCTAATAGCCTACATTAGGTGTAGGCCAACTTCAAGGTCTAGGATGATCTAGGCATTGAGTTTGCATATATCCAATGGCCTAGGCTCTACAAACTCGATGCCTAGGCCATGGTCATCTATTTTGAAGCCAGATTAAATAGCCTAGGCCTACCTCACCTAAGGAGGATCCACATGCAGCTTAATATTTTCAGCATCAATACCACATTTAAACTATCATAGACCTATTGACTTGACATTCAAACATGTAGTGAATACTGCTTCATGATGTGCAGAGCAGGGCCGTCGTTAGGGGACTCAGGGGGGGCATGCGTCCCCCCAGTCGACATTTGCGCCCTCCCAATAACTTATCCTCCTTTAAAAATATATAGGTAATGTTGACCTACGAATGAACACACAATAAAATGTGATGAGTTGATGACTTATTAATATGAATTGTATCAGTACTGGTATACACTCTACTACCCACTTTACACTTCCTTTTTTCTTTTCGATAATGATTCAATTAATACATTCTAAAACTGCTCGTGAATTGCAAAAATCACTTGAAAAATGACCATATTTCAAAAAATCACTGCTGGGAATTTTGCTGGGAGAAATCGCGAAAATAGCTTCGAAAATGTCCATGATGATCATACTATTAAAAAAACTTTGGTTATGTCCATAGTGATTCAATCATTGGACTCCCAAACCGCTTGTAAATATCAAAAATCACTTGAAAAATGACATTGGTCTATTGGGTCTATTTCCAAAAATTTCCTGCGGGGCTTTGCTGGGTGAAATCGCAAGTATCAATTGAAAAATGTCCATACATTTTCAAAATTCACCTGGGGGGCTCTGCTGGGGGGCTTCTGCCCCTCAAACTCCCTTTTCGTGTGTGGTAGGTGTCCAGCTGGGCGGTCATTTTATTTATGTAACCTGTGCGCCCCCCCCCCCCCCTCCCCGCAATACACAAATCCTAACGACGTCCCTGGTTCAGAGAAGTATTTTCTAAAATACTGTTGATAGATAGTAAACATTCACATTGGGTTACAGTTACATGTTATTTGTATATTTTGATTCGTGTGGTGAGGTAAAATTAATTGTTGGACCGGTATATCTGATTTCACTGTCATACATGATACATATAACCTTTCCTCTTGTGTTTTCACAAAATTCGACTCATTCGTATTGGGTATAATTGTTGTCTACACCGGATGACATGTTCTTCAATTCTATATCTTGCATGTGCTGGTGATGTTTTATGATAATTTGAATTTTGTAAAATATCCTAGTGGGAACTTTTTTCCCTCAGCATGCTGGATCCCTCTTGAGAGAAGTGTGATTGTAAAAATAAGTGTGAAACTCGTTGGCGTTAGTGTACATTTCTAGGGGTACATCTTTTTTTGAATTTGGGTTTTGGGACTAATCCTAAATGCTAATCACCAAGAGCAACTTTGATAAAGTCAAAGTAAGCTGCTTTAAGGTTATGTTAGGTGATCTTGTCTTGAGTTTTTAAGTGATATTTACCATAAAAGACATTGATTTTGATGAGAGTTAAGGAGTACATGTAAATCTATCACTCATAGTGATAGTAGATAGTGTACACTCATAGTATACACTCATAGTGCTAGTATACACTCCATAGTGGAGGGAGCTGCATGAGTTGATAGATAGAAATGAATCAGGGTATGGAGGTAGGCGAGGTCATGATAGAGCGGTAGTTATAAAGGGGGCTAGATTATATGTCGGTAAATTCTCTTCCTTGAATGTGACAGGTAGGGACTGGAATGGGCCAAGTTGAAGTGTTTTAGAGGGGGATGAAATAGGGTCAAAGTTATTCCGTCAGAGGGTTAGGGGACGGTGGGATAGGGATAGGCCAAGGGAACTTGCCACCGCGCATTCATGTGCAATTGGAAGAGTTTTAAATAAAATAAATAATTAAACATTCAACTCTGGACATTGACAAATCGTCACGGCTTACTATAAATTTACCGCAACTTCTCCACATTTTCATGGCGAATACGCTTGTATAGACTTGCTAGTATATTTTTAGGCCCGTTAATTTAATGTCGAGTGATGGCCAAATAGTGAAATTGATATAGATGAATAAACTTTTAGTAAAAATACAAATAATATCTGATTGTAGCTCTACAAGTCAGCCCACAACCTTGTACCATTGAGTTAGTATAATTACCAACTCGATGCTTGTGTTGACCTAGACCTTTTCGCCACATCGAAAATCTTCACTCTATTCTTGTGTGTAAATGTCTCCAGAAGACCTACTAGTAGGCCTATAGATCCAGTCAGCCCTTTTTGTGGATTCTCATATTATTTAACTACTCATTTTCATAAAAATCTAAAATAATACTCTGATCAGCAGGCAAAAACTGAAATCCGTTATCAGTTATCGAGAGTGAATGAAAATCTAAAACTTGCCGATGGATGACGATATTTACGCAATGGATTCTCCAATGACTATCAACCCCCCGATCTTAATGACGATTGGATCTGACGTAACAATAACTGCTGTCAATCCAAGTCCTACATCAACGCCACGTTCGCAACCACTGCAACAACCGCCAGCCTCACTTCCCACGCCTCCCGGTCAATCGAAGTATGCCCAGCTTCTGGCCGTTATCGAAGAGATGGGCAAAGACATCAGACCAACTTATTCCGGCAGCAAGAGCTCGGCGGAAAGACTTAAACGTGGAATTGTTCACGCTAGAATACTTGTACGAGAATGTCTGATGGAAACGGAAAGAAGTGCGCGTCAATGACCCACGGGATCACCAGACGTTTCATTTGATACAGTTTTACACAGCCTTCTTGAAGAATATATGCACAAGAAATAATATTGTATAACATGGACAATATACATTAACATATACATATATGTGTCTCCACTGATCCAAACCATCTAGCCTAGTACCAAGTACATTGTAAGATAAAATGATTGTGTAATGCAGTTAGCTGGGTTGTGTAATTAGTTACTTACTAATTAGATAACGGTACAAAACTAAAAGCCTTTCTTAAAGAATAGTATGTGTCTGCACTGATCCAAACCATTAGCCTAGTACCAAGTACATTGTAAGATAATTTGATTGTGTAATGCAGTTAGCTGGGTTGTGTAGGCTAATTACTAATTAGATAACGGTACAAAACTAAAAGCCTTTCTTAAACAATAGTTGAAGTCCTTTGAAATATTATTTGTTCACTAAGAATAACCTTCTCTTGATAACAATTATAGGCCTATCATTTTGATGAAAATCTTCTAGAGTTATTCCAAAGTTATTAAAATTAATTACTAAATACCAGCCTTATATATATTACGATATCCTATTGGTCTAATGGGTTTTCAACCTATCGGTACCATCCAAGAAGACTGTAATTTATGCTGGCAAATGTAGAATTACCAGAAGGAGGAAATGACTTTTACAGGTATTACTTAGAAGTAGGACTTTAGCTCTACATTCTGAATTTCTTTTCTTGATTCTATCACTATGGCAATTTATTACGTACTGTGAAAATGTATCACCAACACTCAAGCCACTGAACTATTGAATTTTTTAGTCCAAGACTTTACTGACAGAAATGCCATTTCAGCTACCTCTATTAACGTCTATTTGCAGGATGACTGATGATGACCAAAATTCCCAACGATCTTGTAATTTTATAAAATGTATATTTTGTATAACAGTGTAGGTCCATTGGTCCCATTAGAAAAGAAGTGCCACTTATAAACTCATTCAGTTTACGTTTTTGTTCTACGAGAAAGATACGGTAGTGCACGCACCTTAGTTTAGATTTAAGCTTCATTTTTTTAACTACAGTTAATGTACAGTTTACTCAGTTGCATCATGTAACAATGTGTTGTAGAAGACAGTATCTCATCGGGTTTTGTTATTTTAATGTATCACCTCACAACTTGAATAGCCTAACTTTTGAAACGAGCGCGGGTAAGATAAGTGGTAATCAATTCACACTCACTAGTACAAATCTATATAGTGATTTACATTTTGTAACAATATACTGTTTATTTTGAATGTAGAACGAGCATACGCTGATTCATTGTCTGCAAATTTAGAATTAAAAACTTCTGTAATGAATGGTAAAAATGAATGTACAATAATTTGCAACATTGTCGTGTATATGGCCTACTGTTTAAAAGTCAAATGAGTATTTTTATGGTTGATGGGCAGGCTGAGAGTAAAAGTATTGATACAAATCTGTTTTGTGGGTTCTAATCAAATATAGTTTATTCAGAATTTATATTTAAAAGAGGCAGCACGTAGCCCCAAGTTTGCATTATAGCAGAGATTGATAGTAAAAATCGTGTTTAGGAATGTTAGCATAGACATAATATTCTGTAGACCTCAAGTAAGAATTTACCTGTTGATGAAAATAAATATTGAAACTTAACACTAACTGTAACATGCTCAGGTATCTTAAGTAAATAACAAAATAATTATCAATAGTTATATGTAAATGGCAGTATCTTAACGTTACTAGGTTGTGGCATGTTTGGAGTGAAATGAGTACCTATATACGAGAAGTAGATGGCATTGTAGAAAATTTGTCGTTATGACATTTTGGTTTGCAACGTGCATACATATTTTCATTGCCACAATTAAGTGAAACAACATAACTAAAGTCTGAGAAACAGATTTAATGCAATACGCATGCCTATAAAATTACTGGTAAAATGTATTTTAATATCATAGTTTGAGTTGTGTGTTCTGAATTGTACACATATTATTATAATGTTTGCAATATATGTTCGAAATAAATTTTTATTTGTCTATTGAGAATTCTTTTGAAAATAAAATATGGGTTTAATCATTAGTAATGAATTCTGTTGTTTGTCAACTTGTATTCCTGCATCTAACGTATTCCTTTTATAAGACATGAAATTCTTACATCATCTGTAGTCCCACTTGTAATACCAGTTGATACGCCAACACAATGTAAGTATATAGGTGATTCACTGATGGATGGTATAAGAGATAAATGATGGATGATGATACTGAGTAGGAGAAACAAGTGATATGAGAATAATGAGGTGGGTGCAGATTGGAGAAAACACATGGACAGATCACAACTTGTTGCTCTGTGCATATGTGTTTCCTCTAACCTGTAAGACCTCATTGTAAGACCTGTACCAACCTCATTGGTATTATCATAACCTGTTTCTCGTACTCAGTATATATATAATATATATATATATATATATATATATATATATATATATATATATATATATATATATATACATATATATATATATATATATATATATATATATATATATATATATATATATACATATATATACATATATATATATATATATATATATATATATATATATATATATATATATATATATATATTTATATACATATACGTATATTAGTGATGCCTTGTTGGGTAGTCAGGTCGGGTACGGATGATGCATTACCCGGGAACCTGCAATATGGAAAATAGGGTGTATAAATCGCGCCAATAATTCCGCAAAGGTCCTAATGAGAGCTCTTGTAGCATCCTCTACCTTGCATAATTGTCCTTAATTTTGTACACCTCTTCTCTTGGAGTTATGATACTCATGAAGCTATATTATACCACTGTAGGTGCCTTCAACATTTACTTTCCATTGGGACTAATGGATGGGGAGGACAGTCAATCGAATCCTCTATATCGTGGTACTCGTAATAACTCTTCACCCACTATGAACTAAAAAGTATAAGACATTCAACTTGTTTCTATCGTGAAATGTCAACACATTTTCTTTAGACATCGAAGGGCCCCCCCTCCCTTCCCCTCTTCTGCATGTGGAACAGATGTGGTTGAACTCATCACAAATCACAATACCATATCTTACTAGTACCAGTTCTAATAAAGAGCTAGTGGCCTTTTGTCTAAAAATCTGGAGACTTGTCAAATGGGTCATAATTATGGGTTGATGACGGCCAATAACGGGATGTATTTTTTCTGTGAAGTCGAAAGACGAAAGCTTTGGCCTTGATGAAAAGTGAGAGAATTAGAAGAAACGATTCTGAGTGAAAAAGAATGTATTGAAATTATTTTTTCGAAATTACCCGGGCAATTTCGGCAGTTACGAAGTTCTTAATATGTTACCTGAAAGCACCACTAATATATATTTATAAGCATTTAAGAAATATTTCTTCACCATAAGAATATGACAGGACTGTTGGGAAATGACTGACTTATTATCATTTAGCTGTCTTTCCTGTCACAAATGCTTCTGATTAACTATATAATGTAGAGAATGGCAACAACTTATCGACACTAGGTTTCGACAATAGGGATTTAAATAATGCATCCATAAAGTAAAGGGCTATACAAGAACAAACAAGGACCAGTAAAACCCACTTTCACATGTACCACACATATATGATCCATTACTAATACAGATGGTCAAAACCTAAATGGAAATTGCAAGAAAATGTACTTGTTTTTTGGCCGACGTTACATTGTAGAAGATATTTTCCAGAGTAGAGTGGGTTACACTCTGAAGAGAGGTAATTCAAACCATTTGGACTTTTTGAAACCTAGGTATAGGAATAGTTGAATTGATATATTTTGATGTACATTCTCTTCTATTTGTTATTTAGACATTTCCCAGTAATTCTCCACAGAAATGATCACTTCCATAGAAACTTTACATACATGGGACACGGAGTACAGTGCTGATTCCGTAGAATGGTGTCCAACATCTCCCTTCCAGAATGTGTTCGTTTGTGGCACATACCAACTTGCCGAAAATGACACCAAACAAGTTTCCGATGCACCAGCGAAAAGACTCGGACGTTTGTATTTATTTTCCGTGACCTCATCAAAAGGTTTAAGCTGTTTACAAACGCTGGAAATGCCAGCGATATTAGACACAAAATGGTGTCATATCAAAATATATGAGAAGATATTATTGGGAGTAGCAAATGCAGTTGGCGAGATACTAATTTATGAATTAATCGATTTGAATCTATCATTGTTGACAAAGTATTCAATTGGTAAAGGAAATGATTCCGAGACATTAGCGCTATCCCTTGATTGGTCAACTGGAATACACAAAAATGACCCCATGATTACAGTCAGTGATTCAAAAGGAAATATCAACGTTTTGAAATGGACGTCGACGAATGTGGAAGAAGTGGTGTCGTGGAAAGCTCATGACTTTGAGGCTTGGATCACGGCTTTTGATTATTGGAATCCTTCCATCATTTACACTGGTATGAATAAAGCCCCATTTAATAAATTATTTTGTATGATATGAAAAATTTGAATTCAATGTGTTCTTATTCAATTGAGAATTGATTCTCATAGGTAAACTTTTCAATTTTAATACAGGTTTTGAGTTATACTAATCTTTTTTTGAGGGAAATGTTATTGACAAAGGAATCTTGCTCACACCACACCAATGATATTATTGGTGCAAGCGTAAAACATGAATTGAACTAACCAGCAGCTTACCTCTGCGGCATGTACATTAATTCCCATCCCCGTTGTCCATCTTGATTGAGGTTTTTCGTTGTGCCCTCAGTCATTCTTACAATCAATGAATTAACTGAACTTGTGGATTCTTATCACCTGTGCTAGAATATAGAACGATGAAGAAATCATTTTTAGATGATTATTGCCACCTTTTGTAGCGTAGTAATTAAGGCACCGCTTTAGAAACTGAAGTCACCGTTGGCCGTGGATCTGAGTATTTATGAACGTCCTTTCACTTATTATCACTTCAGTTTCGTTATCACCTGTTGTTACCCCAAAAAATCTAGCTGCTGCTATTATTTAGATTTACTAGAAGTAATGGTCTCATACAATTTAGTGAACACTTTTCTCAAATATATCAATTTTTAAAAGAAAATGGTGCAGATGTAGACCCCACCAGTTCCCTATCAGTATATTTTCTGGTAGGCCTAGGCTAAGATCATATTATTCTGTGCTGCCCATACATTTGCTCACTCTTTTTGCCTTCTGGTTGCTACATTCAGTATTGTTTTCAGATAATGAACTTAAGTTGAGTAGAGCATATGCTAATTTTTTTTTCAATGTTCTTCAAGGCGGTGATGACTGCAAGTTCAAGGTCTACGACATAAGAAACGAAACGCATTCTCCGTCTTTAACAAGCAAATCCCACGAAGCTGGAGTTACAAGTCTTCATTCAAATGCAGTTAACGAACATCTATTGGCATCCGGGAGGTGAGATTTCCACGACGATTCTATTCTATATTTCGTTTCGAGAACTTATACATTATTACCGAACGTTGATAGATGATTCAGTTGATCAATACAGTATTTTGCAGCGTATAAGTGATGGGCATTTTTTTATTGATTTCTCTGAAAAAGTTGCTTTTCAAGTTATCGGTAACTACTAGGTTGAGAAAATGTTTCAAATAAAATGTATGTGCTTTGGTTTTTCTGTGTTTTTCTGTTTTTCTGGTTCACTGTGTTATTTGTTTAGCATTACATACTATTTAAATATTCAATAAATAAAAATTGGCCAGTTTGAATACTATTTTTAAACAATGGAGGCTTACTGTTTTATTCTTGGTAATGCTGCAACCATGACTGCGAAAACAGTTTGACCCTGCAAATTTCTGGCCCCTTTGAGAAATCTTTTTAGGCCTACTGCAATATCTACCATGTACTTATTGAACCACTTCTAATTCACTACCGCTCTAGTGCTGTAGTTTGTGAAATTTCAGCGATTCAGCAGCGTAGTGTTCAATTTCAGTTGATAGCTTGCCAGATGTACAATGCAAGCCTATTGTTTTCATTGAGAAACTAAACTTCTTTCACACTACAAAAGCGCAATAAGTTCAGTTTTGTTCAACTTTCGTCTCTTATGTTGCACTCAATCTTCACCGATTGGCCGGATTTTCACAATGACTGACAAGGTGGCAAGAAATCTTGTTTGCGAAAGCAATTTCACAGTCGTGGAACACAGCATGAATGTGATGGGTGATCCAGTACAAACTCTCATATGATATGAACAAAAAAATGCACCATCGTTATACACATAGCGTAAATTGTGTGTGGAAACTTAATTAATTATCTCGCAGATGCATATTTTGTAAACTTTCCATAAATCTACCTATTATCCTTTGTAACACTGCGTGACTGCATAGAACAATTTGGACTAACAATGTACTACCAAGGCACACTTATTAGTAGGACCTAATTCCTCTTCTTCTAATGTTTCGAAATATTATTTAGGCCTTCATAGAATATTGCCAGAAACAAAGTACACTTGTATAAAGTGGTCGATCAAGACACTTTAAAATACATCTCTGAGAAAATTTACTGGCATCATAAGCTCTAAAACTAGCAGACAATGACATAGTACCATTACTCCACGTACAGTCTGTAAAAAAATAGGCATATGTAGATTTAATTTAAATCAAATTTTGGGATCAGCCTTGTTATATGACAATAATTGACTGTGTATATAATCATGTGATAGCCCTGGTGTAGGCCTGCATATTAATAAAATCATTTGTACATTTATCCTAGTTATGACGAAAACCTACGCCTGTGGGATACTCGTTCGATGAAAACCCCGATTTCAACAACGGCATTGGGTGGTGGCATCTGGCGACTGAAGTGGGATCCAGACGCACATGACAATCTAATTGCCGCGTGCATGCACTGCGGGTTCCGAATTGTCAACTGTACAACCACGAATCAGCCGAACATTGTTGCTTCTTATAACGAACATGAGAGCCTTGCTTACGGCTCTGACTGGTGTCATTTAAACGAAGCGTCAACTATTGTTTCTATCGATGAAGAAACTAAGCACTCGGGACAGAGTGGGAAATTATCTGTCATTGCAACTTGCTCTTTTTACGATCATAAACTCTGTGTTTCTACCGTTGTATTGAAACAGTACTAATAAATATGTTGGCCTAATTATACTGATTGATCTACGACCATTTTAATATAATGATAATACCGTATAACAAATAACAATAGTGAAAAGATCTTCATTATCGTTGCAAAGTTCAGCTAATGACTTCACCTACACACAACCACTTTGACTCTACAATTTTTCTCTTTGTTCAAGTCCTCAAGACTTGTTTTTTTAAATAAGTGCTTATTGGTGATTTAACTACAGATCCCTCTATCTTTTACTTGTCTTATTCCTTATACTCTGATATCAGATTCAGTCGCATAGCTGTCATTCCTTTGGTCTTGGGCAGATTTCAGAAAAAAAGGGGAGAAAAGGAGGGGTGGGTATGTGTTCATCTTATTCTAACCTCTCCTCAAGAGTTGAGTGTAGATTCTTCTTTCAAGATTAATTCAAACGAAATGAATCATTGAAAAATAATTACATATTTAATTTTGTTTCAATTGTAGGCCTATATATAGGCCCAAGTTGGTTAGACATTAATTAGAATACATATTTTTATGAGTCTTAATTTTTGGTCCCAAACCCATAGTTATGCCATTGATTAGGTAGATCTTCAGTCATGTTAACATATCATCAACATACAGTCATATGGTGATATGAAATATATCTTTGATTAAGTCTGCCTTTATCGATGAAAATTAAATGGAATGAAATATAAAAGAGAAACATTTAAATATTACATTTCCACAATTTGATCAAAATAATATGTCTTATGATATTAGTTTCAAATTTTCCCCTTTTCTCCTATATTCTTGCATCATCACTTTGCAGTTCAGTTCATAATAGAAGGCCTATGTGACATAATATAGTAAACAAAATTAATATGTTCTTGATTTTTCTCCAAAATCACATCTTCTCCCATTGTCAGTTTGCTACTCAGTTCGAGACAGTGACAGACAGGATGATGACAATGAAACAAAATTATTGTTATTTATTTTTCTCCAATATCACATAGGCAATGTGTAACTCAATGTGTGATTTTCAAAATGAATTGAATGGATATAGTAAGTAGAAGTACCCTCCTAGAGCAGCCAGATTCGCTTATGGGTTGAATTCTGTGATACAACTGCACCAGTGTCGATGTGTCGACTGAACTCATGTTTCTCTTACCGACCGTTTGTTGATGTTTGTCACGTGATTTGTGGACCAATCAGAATGCGCCATTACGATCTCACAATCCGTTTTAGTTCGAAAATCGGCTACTAGTTGTCAGGCATGAACGAAACACTGAAAAATGTTCAGTAGTCGCCAGTGTAGTCTACTATAATTGTACGTGAAAAGTGTTATCTGTGAGTGTTGCTACAACGACTTATTATATAAACAAGGTAAGAAAGTAATTTCAATGCGCATGCTGTATACAAATTTGGTCCAAAGTTATCTTTTCCGAGAACTCCGTACATATACACGTCAATGCATTTGGGCCCCTTGTCCTAGGGGCCTACCTGCTGTTTTTCTCCGCCCATTCAAACTTGGGCCTGTTTATACGCTGTTTAGCACGGTTTCCAGACCCTAGCCTATTTGATTTAAAAATATTATTGCTAATATCTGGCTCTTTTATTATTACGTACGCAGGTGAGCTCTTAGCTGTGGAACAATGTGTTATTTGGTATTATGGCACATTGATCAAGTTGATGGTTTTCGTGTTTTGACATGTAAGGGCCTGGCGATTGAGACCTGTTCTAATAGGCTCATTGCCAGGACAAACATTATTTACAACCTTGTATATAGGGCCTAATTTACTTTAAATTTATGACATGTCTTGTGTGTCTAAATTTGTTTGAGTCCCCATCTTCAAGTAATTTTTGTAGATTTTCAGTCCTACCGGTGGCTGTTTGGCAATTCATAACAAGTTATATTAGCGTTATTTGGGCTGCGTCTAGAAGTATTATTGCGATTTATTACAGGTAGGGCCTATCTGTTATCACCACGGGCCCACGGCTGTCACCATTCATTCATTCATTCATTCATTCATCATCTAATCAGTTTCGGTTTCCCGTTATGACAACATTCTGTACCGCAACATAGAATCGAACACGGGCCTCCGTCAGACAAGGCCTATTGAATACGAGCTACAGAGATCAAGGCATTTTGCCACCTGCTCTTTTGGATCGAATCCAAGTTGTGTGGTGAAGACCAACATTTCAAAGATTCCACATAATTTTAACTTGCCTTGGGTTGTACTACGACTGGAATTTGTAATCTCTTCCGACCTATCGCGCTGATTTGCATGGTATTGTTTTATTATCGTACTAGGTACATATAATCTTTCAGGTCAAACTAAAACATGATAGCACAGTGAAAGGTGATACAGAAAAAACTTGGCCGGGACGTACTATATCTATCGCAGACTTGAAGATACGTATATATATATATATATACACGAGTCTGTTCGAAGTCTATCATCATTCTCATGCTGAAAAAACGTGCAAGTGTGAAGTATAATGTCTAACACACCGTATACTTACTTTTAATATGAAATTGTCTGAATCGTAGTGTAGAAGAGCACAGTTCTTTTAATATTACCACCGGTACCGGTAGTTGATTAATTACGAATAATTGAGTAAAATGAATTATTATTGTTATTGGCATCATTCAATCAAATAGTTGATAGTATATTTGATTCAATCCATGACAACCAATGATAAATCCCAACGCCTACCAAAAGTCTACCAAAGCCAATGAATGATTCGAATCAGCGCGATCAAGTGCTAACTTTCCTATTAATTTGGCACTATTTTTTCTAGCTTCAGTGGTCTCTCTCACAGTTTTCATTTTCTATCTAGGTATTCGTTTATAAATTTCACAATTTGTTGATAGATAATTTATTATTGCGTTTTTGTATTTGTACTAAAAACCTGTTATTTGTTTATCCATATTTTTATATTATTACATTTTGAACAACGGTGTGCCAAAGGCTAGAATTTAATTCACCAATGCAGCTGAAACATGAAAAGTACATGTTTAGTAGTCTGTACTTTTTTTTGTTCTCTGGCATTTGTTACCCAGAGATCTCGGGGGACAATGATCCTATGCTTTTGTGCACTAGTTATCTTGAACTCTATAAAGTCAGCCTGACTGACTATACACATGTTCGAGTACAATCATCTCCTTTTTGTCGAGCTTTATATAAACCTAGGGGGCAAAAAAACTCATTTACGTCACATCATAAGATGACGTAGTTACCATTTGGGATGCTGTCAGATTTTCTTAATTTTCATTCAGAATCTAGATCCTAGGCGACCCTATTCAGGGCGGATTTGAATATAACATTCCTGAATAATAACACCATATGCGTATGTATTATATACACATCATTACAGACGAAAATTTTGTTAAAGAATTTTAAACGACCCATTGTCAGCCCTCTATATGTTGAAGTTTAACCAATTCATATCAAAAACTTCGTCTATTGGACTGTCGCCCATTTTCTGTGCACACATAATACCGGAAAGCATTCATTAACCATGCCCCTCAGCTCAATGTCTGTGACATTTACAATTTACATCTTAAATGTAAGGTATTTAACATTTTCTATCGTATTATCAAGGTGGCGTGGAAAGCATGTGCAATATGTCTACCAAAGGTTATTGCTTATGGGGCCGTACCTACCCTATATAGACACCCGATGAATATTTCTCCATCTGCTTTTGTAATGTGACAGTTTGTTTTATAATTTGTAATGACCATGTATTTAATTTATAATCGGTTGGCACCCTATAAGTAGCGATTTTAGTGGTATTTCCTCTGTGCTTCGTTTAGAGGCTTGATCGAGTGAATACGTAACTAGTCGCTCAAAATTTAATTTCATCGTGGATTTATTGGAATGTCTGTTTTTTACGATATAGGCCTATATTAGTGGATTATCTTGTTATCACCATTGGTTACGAATGATTTTTCGTACCTAATCAGTAGTTGACATCTAGTAAAACAGTTTTATATTTCGTAAAACCATAGACTATGAAACGATTAACCAAGGCGAATTGATTAGAAACATGCAAAATACGTGTATACTTCACGCGGGATAATTGGTTTGTAGTTCAACTCTGAAAATACGATATTTTAATTCTAAAATTACAAACAAATGAAGCGATTCATTCTAAACTATTTTCGTTCGAAAATTTTTTGGAACAAATTATACACAAGATTGAAAGAGAACTGTAAGTTATATATATGTAATCTTTCGAGCGACGTCCATGTCTATACTAGCGCTATAATTAGGCAACGTCTGGAATTATCATGATCGATTTAACAATGTCAAGTTTGTTAGTTAATACCTTCGAGCTTATCATTAAATCTAGCCTCACGTTTTCACTTTTAATAATACCCTATTCGGTTCTTCAAAACGAACCCCTCTATAGTCACGGGGTATTGTAGTGTAAATAATAGTACAGTAGGCCTACCGATAGTGGACTAAAGATAAATTTGATTGCTCTATGTCATGTACACGGGTGATTCTTGAAAAATACGCATAATCTATTAATAAATTTTATTGAAATTAATACTTAATTTAAAAATCTGAAAAAAAATAGGCATATTGTATCAGTATGTGTGAACAGTAATATATAGGTAGGCACACACTTTGTGTAATATTGCATGCTTGACCACTCTTTTAAAATTTTGACCTTCCAGGAGACTGACATGGATCCAGGAGACTGACAAAAAGTTTTACTCACTGAGTCCTACAAGTATACCATGTATTTATTATTTTATTTTCATATTCATTTTAAATATAAACAATATATATTTAGACATAAGAGTCTTTAGCAGCTAAATTCAAAATGTAGATTCAAAGTAGAACTGGCTTGCTCGCGTTCCGCAAGGGATTGGGGGTAAGATGTGTTTTACGATATCTTGTGCCATGTACGCATGAACATCTTTCTTCAGTGGCCACTTGAAACGGTTTTTTCCTATTGGCTCCATGGCTTCTATGATCCAATTATTGTCGTTGTCTGGTCCCTCGACTACTGTGCCGGGGTAAAGCTGCTGGTTGTAGGTGACAAGCACCCAGTCACCCACCTTGACTTCCATTACGCCTGGAAAAAATCATTCCATTTATTATCCTACTGTAGTAAAATGTAAATTATGTGTATTATACTTGTATAGGGTACATGGAGGCACCAACTGAGCTGTTATTAAAAAATTAAATGCTTACCTGGAAGCAAGTTTCTCAATGGTGCATCATCCTCTGAGCTAAAGTCGTCAGTTTCTTCAGTCGGACGTGGTACGATTCGCCACAGCCCCCCCTTCCCAATACCATAGTGGCAGCATACAGATCCTGGTTCACAGCCAACTTCAAAACAGCTGAGAGATCTCATACTGAGGAAGTCTCTGTTGTCTGCGTTCCAAGTAGCTTGGTGTACTTTCATAGTACCCTTAAAGGGCTGAACTAAATGACCCTGCAGCACAAAATCTACCTCGACAATAGCAGCTTCAGTGACTGTTTCAATTATTATTTTCTTGGTGTTTTCACGTAGAACACCTACAAGTTCATTGAAGCTTGTAATATCCACGCCGTGTGCAACAATTTGGTCCGCCGTACGTTTAAGTGTACCTCCGATACCATCGGGTGCCCCCTTTCCATGGCCTGACTCTGAGAAATTCCAAGTTGATTTTGCAATTGACGGAAAATAAGTTTTTAGAAGACGAGTTATAAGGAAAAAGTTATTTTTATTGCGGTACTGTGTTGACGGGCTGTCGCTGAGGAAATGAATGGTGTTGATTCCAGGATAAGTGACATGAATATGCTTAAGTATTGGAGAAAGATGGGCCCAGATAGCAGCCGGGTCATGACGCATGCTGTCAGAAACTGTACAGAATGAAACGGGGCGTAATTTTTCATCCAGTGTTGGTTTGACATAAAAAACTCCTGTATGAAGTGTGACTTGCTGCCTTGCAGCACCAAAGTGAACAGACTGCACTTCTTCAGCATATTTACACCCGTAGTTTTCACTGAAGTCGATGTGTACAATAGCTTCAGATTCACGTAAATGTTTCTTCAACAAATCCATTGCGCAATATTGATTTTTTATATTAGCCACATGCACCATGAACTTAGGGAAAGTATCTTCAAAAATCTGGATAATATCTCCAATTGTCGACTCAATGTTAACTTTTGCCGTAAACTTGACATCTGATTCTTTGCCACGTATAATTCTCGTCTCCTTTTTTAGAATCCACCTCGAGTAGTTAACTGAATCAAGCGCATTAAATTCATTGTAAATAATCAACTTATTGCAGCAGGTTTGACATTTGCGAAGCATGCACTCTATTGCACTCTCGCCTTCACAGCACAGATCTTTAATGAGTTCATTTGTTGTTTTGTAGCTAATGACTTTGAGGACTTTCAATTTTCCCATTAACAAACACATATTGGCGTGTATCGTGCATGCACATGTATCTCGGTTGTTTACACTAGGATGTAAAATCCAAAATGGGCGCAAAGCGCAAAATCGAGAGTAACTTACGTTTTTGAATGGCAACAGTGGATATTTAAGAATAAATTTCTTGTGCAGATTGAGTAAAGAATCGTTAAGTAACCGCTTCTGTTTTTTTACTTTTTTCCTTGTAACTGTGTCCTTTTTTCCAGGGCACATGCGACTGCTTTCATCACTTTCAAGAAATCTTTGGATCTTTTGCTTTATTATATCATTGTCTTTATTGCGTTTTCCCTCATAAAGCAGCCCCTTTGACCTCTGATCAGAAGTAAGTGTTCTGTACTTTAAGAAATGTTTAGCTGTAGATCTGCATCTGTAAGCTTTCAAAATTGTACTGCCGTTAAACATTCTACGGAAATCTTTCTTGTCTCTATCAGTCTTAAGATGATTGTAACTTGTTTCCATTTGAAGGTGCAACACTTCCCCATAAACTAGTTTTTTCTTCACTGCATGCGACACTAATCTGTGATCCTTCAACAGATGACGCACCTTGGATCTCGGGGTCAAAATTGTCTTCGCACGCGAGTCAGAACTCAAAAGTCTATAATATCTCTGTTTATATTTACTGGTTTTCTTTTCAGCAGCTTTTAAAGATTTCAGTGCTGATTGCAGTTTACGGTATGTCTTAGTCTTCTCTCTCCTTACTTTTTTCCTCCCACATAACTTGCGACCATCTTCGCATGACGAAGTTTTTCGTGACGACCGCCTAGGTGACGGGCGTGGACTACTAATTCCATCACGCTCAACATCAGGTCTGTCTTCTGATAATTCAGACTCGGGGCTACTAGGTGGTGAATTATCTCTCAACTGCGCCTCGAATTTTTCATTTTTTTTCTTATCCGCTCGGTATTTTTTGGAAGATTTCCTCCAACGACTTAATTGAAGGCGCTTTTCTCTTTGGCTTAGATCATTAACAAGTTTTCGTTGCCCTTTCGCTAAACGATTAAGATATTTTTGATGACGCTTCTCTTTTTCCGCTTGAAGAAGATGTGGATTGGCAGCTATCTTAGCTTGTCTTTTTTTCTCGGATTCTCGTTTCTTCTCTGAACGCTGATTTGCTGATGGCATCTTAGAAGTTGAGAATATCCCTACAAATGATAATATAACACATTATAACTAGACATAGGCACCTATTCATAATAAATAATTCTAATCATAATGAGTCAGTCTCCTGTGTAGCAAAAGACAGGAGACTGACTCCAGGAGACTGACGAAAAGTTAGGTTATTGGGCTGTTCAAGTCCTGTGGTTGGTTTCAAATATGAAGTATCATTACTATTGTCAAGAAACACCCAAATCAAACAGATTTCTTGGTTGAAAATTAAAAATATTCAAGAACAATTGTAATCACAGAATGCAGGAGACTGATTTTGTAAAAGAATACTTACCAAAATTAAATCTTTAATCAACTCCAGCCAACTGAGAATCCATCTTCAACTCGACAACATGTGTTCAAATGATGATGTCATCACAAAGCTTCACTCTGATGTAAAAAGTCCGACTGTCATACCATCTAGTGGCAAATTATGGCAACATTTTCTTAAAGCCAGGAGACTGATTCTGCCCTTCAGTGACTACATTTCAAATTATATTTAAGGGTAGGAAATTGATTAAAGTGAAGCAAACTACATTATTAAAGATATAACAATAGTATTGGCAAGAGTTTACAGATAAAACAGAATGAAAATAGATGCAGCCAAGATCATTCTAGTCATCGGATAACTCTTATTGGTAGCGAGTGACAACCAGGAGACTGATGAAACTGCACACATTTTAATTTGGTCTGCTATTAATTGAAGTTGTGGAACTTAATAGTATCATTAAAAATTAAGAAGACAATTAGGAGAGTAGAACAAACTAAAAAGTTTGCAAATCGGACCATCGGCTGAATAGTTATGTGCTAGTGACACCTTTTATTGAATTTTTCAAGAATCACCCACACAGTGGCACTCGATCATCTGTTAAGCCATATGCTCACTGTTTCTTGAACCAGTAGCATGCAATGTATTGGGTATTGGATATAATTATTATTGTCGAAATTCAGTCCTATAGGTCTGGCTGGCTAGCTCCAAGAAACTAAGGAGTTTGATTGGTTTCTATTTACTAGTAGAGCTAATAAGTACCATAACAACATGTCCAGTATTTGTGTATTTCCATTGTTGTTAGCACAAAATCCTAGCCTACTCTTGAGGTGGGCTAAAAATAGTTCAAATTTTTGCGTTTTAAGAGACCGTGACTCTGTTATTATCTCGTATTGTCATGGTATTTAGCTCTCCTAAACAAAATCCTTATTTTCTTGGAGAACTAGACCTAGAACGTTGTCGACGATGTCTATACCCAGGCTTATAGTATTGGACCATGGTTGGCTGCTGCACGATATGTAGTGCAGTTCTTTGAATGCGGTGCTTGCCATTTCCAAGACACTTTTTTCACTCTCAATTCATTCCTAACTACTTTGCTCTTCCCGTTATCTAGCTTGGTGTTTTCTGGACGTTGATAACATACCAGAATATCCCTATCGTTTGTAAGCAAATTCAGTCAAACGGTTCTTTCGTGAAAAAATCAGAAAGTTTGATCATTTCGGTAGAATTTTATATTTTTTATTTTTTTCCGATTGAAGTGAAATTTCACAAACACATTTCAAAGTTGAAAGAAATTTGGTTGTTTGGTATGTTTTCCCAAAAATTATGTATAACATTAGAAAAATGTAAAATATTGAGTTTAAGCATAATATATATCAATATATTTGGTCCATGGTTTAAGTTTGTTATGGATGATCATAGAATATAGCGAACTGGAGAGAGAGAGAGAGAGAGAGAGAGAGAGAGAGAGAGAGAGAGAGAGATGGGATGATCAACGTAGGTCTACATCAATTTGAGCTGTTTAACAAAAGCAGGTACTTACCTTGATAGCTACAAAATCGAGGTTGTACAAAGGAATCATCAAGTACAGTTTGCTTGTGTAATATTCATAGGCGACAACCCACGAAGTTCTCTATGTGGGTGTATTTGCAAGAGATAAAGGGGCAAACTACTCGTGCGTTAGAGGTATGGGATAGGGGAGACGGTCGATCGACGGAAGCTGCACATCTCTTGGAGACCAGTGTAGCATGGGGTCGTTAATTTAAAAGGCCTACGCGTGGCTCAGCAGATAAAAAACGGGGCGCCTGAAGAGTGAAGAGCATATACCGGAATAAAGTCGTCTTGGTTGTAGACCTACGACATGGGTTTGTGTGTCTGACCTTACCTGAACTCTAAACACATTTTATCGAAAAGTACCCCGAAGCCCATGTCACACGATAGAGTCGACTTTATTCTGGTATACGTTCCTCAGCCCCCCCCCCCAAAAAAAAAAAAACTGCATGTTTACCCGCTACCTATATTTATATAGGCCACTGTGATCAAAACAGTGAACCTATAGTAAAAGGAAGAAGCTCTTTAACTTGGATAAAGTTTAACTTAACGTGGAAACTTCAACTTGGAGGCTCTTTAACTTGGAAGAAGCTCTTTTAACTTTAACCCAGGTAAGGGTAAACCGGACCTCGGTTCGATCCCCGCCACCGTCCATCTTGCAATGGGGTTTTTGTTGTTCCCCTCTATAGTCTAGCAGGGTTGGTTCCTACAATAAAGGTCACGATCGTTTTTTCTCGATAACCCAAGAAACCTTCATCTCATCATCCCATTATCTCATTAATCATTCATCCGACGCCAATAGATCTTGGTAATCATTACAGTGCTCCGTTGAACCCAGTATGAAAAAAATAGTCTGGTTGTCTATAACGTCGCATCGTCTACCACTTCATTGTTTCATCACAACCTACTCATTCACCCCCCCAAAATAACCTACCGGTAACTGTTATGTAGGTCGTTAACAATAATTATCGCATTGTGATATCGCAGTTCTTTTGAAGCAATCAATCACTCAACATTGACATATCTATTTATCGTGTCCATACATTTAATTATAGTCTATAAGTCTAGGTAAAGTCGTAAAACAATAGTTTATTATTGGTGTAAAGTCTCGCCTCTTTCACAATTCAAACTGAGACGGTTAAAATCAGTCATTGATGCACTGTACCGTCACTCAGGAGACCGGTGTTCGATTCTCGTCATGGTCGACCGTTAATTCACACATATATATTTCGTGGTTTCCCTCTGTCGTTGTAAAGTTGATACTGGGTCAAGTCGAGCAGATTGTGGGTTCGAGTCCCGTTTATAAAACATACATTTTTGTAAACGTCATTCATCTATCATCCGCTCGTTTGTTGGTGATGGGGTCGTTCAGCGAACAATAATTATCATTGTCGCATCATCAGTGCGTCGTTACACCAAGTGTAAATAAAAAATGAATACACATTTCAGTTACGTTTAAATGTGATTCCATGTTATATAATAATACATATAGGCTTATTAATCGTTTATTATTGCTCATGTGTCGGTCGTTAAAAGCCTGCCGTTTAGCATGCTTAGACATGCCTCCCACATTCTCGATAGACCATAAACGTGCTATATTTGTCACCGAGTAATGAGTGCATTGACACGACTGCTATTATGTCTAGCATTAGCAGTGGAATATCCGCTTTATCTGCCGACAGATTTACGTCAAAGCGCGAGTGTTGGTGGATATCCGCGATCCGCGATTCTAAGTTTATCTTCATACTCACTCATGTGCAATAATCAGACCAAATAAACTGGATATATTTCCTTCTTTGTGATATATTTGATTGATCGAATGTAATTTTTCAACTCGCTGTCATGCATGCTCTTATCTCTCCATTCTCCATTTTTTTAATGTATTTATGCATTGAGTAATGTCATCTTGATATTTGGTAAGTGATTATTATTTTCATTAGAGGCAATAACACCAAATCGTCGAAGATCGTATAATGTTTTTGCTTTCTTTTTGTAGTTTCATACATTTACAATTATTTGATAAGCAGTGATGAATTGAATGATGATGAAAATATATGTGATAAATTAATTGAGGTGGGTATAGTCTAGGTCAGTCGCAACTCGCAACCCTCAGTGCATCTTTGTTTGTCACTGGAGCGCGTCGACCATCCTGAAGGAGGTTTTCCCTCTGGGATGGTACCTGTCCTCAAAACAGTCTACAACCGCCTTCCTTCTCATCTTCCTATCATTCATTATTCCCAGACGCCAAGTGGTCTATAGTTATCGTTATAGAGTGTGATCTTAAACAGCGTGGATGTGGATGTAAATGTAAATTGCTATATTAATTTAATTCAAATATCAGTGCTTAAAATTCTGTGTTCTGTTCCAGTCATGAGTAACCATGGAGATGATAGTTTATACTTACGATGGAATGATGATACTTTGAATGATATGATACTTATGATGGAATTTCATCCGCTCACTTTACACACCATTATTTTAACCTTGCCCTTCGATGTCGTTACGTTATCCTGGCCATCATCAATCATTGTAATAAATTCCTTTCTGAAAGTAATGTGCTTTTAAATATGTCTTACATAATATAGTTGATTTTCATCGCTTTTTTTTATTGGATCATTTTTGTCTGTATACTATTTTCATTTCTCATTGAATGATGATATTCTTATTTTATTAGTTTTATGTGAACATTTTGTCGCAACTCACAACATAACCTCACATTTCCATTTACATTGCGTCCATTTACTATTCTGTACCATGTTATACCCGGGTGTAGTTGACAGATTGTTGCTTATACTTATATATCAACGAAGTGTCTTCTCCATGAAAATGTCAATAAAAACAACTACTACTAATAACCTAGCTGTTGGTGACGTAAATTCTCAATACTCACTTGATTTTACAATATTGTACGCTAAACTATTCTTCGTGTTTTTTTTTCTTTTATATAATTTTTATTTAGTATGATGAGAGATTTGATAATTTTTTGTCAATTTTATGTTTAATCGACAAAAAGAAACACACATTTTCCATCGGTCTTCGTTCCTTGCATTGTGTAAGAATCGGCTCTACATATAGTACAACTCTTTCGTTGCTGGGCCTCTCCTTCAAAATCCAATATTGACGAATGGGAGTTTCTTGATTATATTCAAGTATATTTCTCTAAGGATTTCCACGGAGACGAGTGGTCGAGTGGCTAGCACACTGAACCGTAATTCAGGAGACTGGGGTTCGATTCCCGTCATGGTCGACCATCGTGACAGTTTTTTTTTGGTTTATTCCCTCTTATCGTTCAGTTCATTCACTACTGGGATGGTTCCTTCACAACAGGCCACGACCGACTCCTTTCCACTATCCAAAAACTCTTAATCAAATAACCTTTCGTCGCTACATCCCATCATCTCATATATTATTATTATTATTATCATAAGACTAGGGGCTATGTACTAATAAAACATGTAAATAAAAGAAACTAAAAAGAAAAATCTTTATTGTTGGCGAAATTCGGCAGAGCCAATAGACGTATAGTCATCATGTATATGTACATGTATCATGTATGTATGTCAGTGCGTCGTTATAAATACAAATAAATGAAATAAATTCAAGATAACCTGAACCCAAATAAAACCCCGGCATTATATAAAATGAAACGACAGGGCTAGACTAGGAAAAAATGCAGGATTTTTTCAGCCTTGTATATATAATATATTTATCACGTTGTGGCCGGAGAGTCTTGTTTATGTATAGCTGTGGTCATAACCCCTCGTACGGCGCCTATACTAAACCAGCCCTGTGGGATTGCTGGGATCATGGCGAATTAAACCATTACGTGTATGGTCGTGGGTTCGAGGTAATAACGTTAATCCGTTTATACTCTGGCAAATCGGTATAGGCCTATACACGTTATACCGGTATATAATATTAGGGAGCACCAAGATGCATTGAGGGTTGAGTTGGTTTGCCGGTTGGAGGTGGTGACACTTCACTTCCTAGTTCCTATCCCTCCTATGGTAAAAATGTATTCCAATTCACGGGCCACAAATTCACAGTCACATGAATATTTTTAAAAAATCTCAAATTTAATATACCGGTATTATCTTTGAGGTAAACTATCCAACTCTCGAGTTCATGGGAGTCAATTTAGCGAAATATCAGTTTTTGGGTGGTATAATAACTTTTGAACGGTATGAGATTCAAAATCAAAATTCGAATACGCGAGAAACACAGATAATTATAATAGCTTCAAGATAATATAAGTTATAACTATTCAAGTCATGTCACATAACTGTCAAGCGTCGACAAAAAAAGTGTGCTTTTTTAGCTGTCGACGCTTCACAGTTATGCAACGTGACTTAAATAGTCATAACTCATATCATCTTGAAGCTATTATAATTATCTGTGTTTCTCGCTTATTAGAATTTTGAAATGTCATACCATTCAAAAGTTATCACCAAGAAACTGATATTTCGATTAATCGACTCCCGTGGACTCTTTTGAGTTACCTCTCTTCGCAATGTTTTGTAAATTAATCGGTAGATAGAGTTGACTACACGCACTTGTAAAAACCTGAGACTATATATATATATTTTCTTTGATAAAAATAAAACTTCTTAAAAACTCAATTCCGATGTTAGGAAAGAGATTCTGAAATGTACGACCAACTTTGAACCTTTCTCTAGTTTCAGTTCTGTGTGTGTAGTACCGTAGTCTTTGAACTACCTTGATTGTTTCGCGTTTGATAGTATTTTCTAAATTATTTATACGTGTACGGTGAGCGGCTGGCGAGGCTGACCGTCTCAGTTGAGCGCGATCAATCGATGATTGGAGTTCGACATATAAGGCGATATCGGTGGATCTAGAAGGCTTTGGTTCGATACCGGTGGGGGGGCGTGACGTCATTATACCAATATGCCTCGTCAGATTCGAATAACTTTCACCCTCCGCACAGCGAAAATGGTTAACCCATATAGGTATAAAATGTTTGTATGAAATCTGGAATATGTGATCGAAAAGGCGTGTTAAAGAACCAACAGATTTTCGTGGATTTATTACATTTTTATTAGTGGGGTTTATCAGGTTTTCGCCTCCCCAAAAAACGTAGTAGGCCTATTTCACCCAAGTCTCGACATGCTTAGACTGCAAGTATATTTAATTATTCTCTCTCTAGAAAATGTACTGCTTTTATCAACACTTGACTTACCGTTACTTCAATCTATCAACTTGACTTTACTTTGGAAAAATATTTATAAACATTCCAAGTTCATCCTAAAAAACGCTGATATTCTTGCTTCTTCGTGCTCATGCAGAGTTCATTTGAAGGAAGTGATAGTTGAATATTTGTGATTATTTTTCACGGTATAAGATATCGAATTCTGATTTAAACAATC
Organism: Brachyptera risi; assembly: GCA_964007535.1. NCBI lineage: Eukaryota > Metazoa > Arthropoda > Insecta > Plecoptera > Taeniopterygidae > Brachyptera > Brachyptera risi. Next base: position 20,251,175 of record OZ023337.1, read on the forward strand.
AGAATTGGATATCTCATACCGAAAATATTTTAAATATCTATTAGTCGCATCTCAAACTGTCATATGAATTTCCACCTCTAGAAAGGTAGGCCTGACGTGATTTTTGCTGGTATGATCCATACCGATGGAAATTATTGGACGCATAAGTTATAAGTTGAACAGTTTGTATAATGTCAACCTGCCGTTTTGTAGCTTATGTTTATATGTTTAGTTTATTGTAGTTTATTTTTCAAGTTCATGTGCCTAATTGAATTGAATTATGTGATTAAATTAACCATCCTCCGTAGCTCTGTCAACTAAGAAGACCTGGTTTTAAAAACTGAATTCGATCTTTGGACTTGGGTTCGAGTCCTCACATATTGTATGGATTTGTGTAAAACATCCTTTCACTTACAGATACTACATATAGTTTTATCAACACCTTATAATGCGTATACCCTAATAACCTACTTGTTGATCAGGTCGTTGAGCAATCAATAACCATCATCTATGTGTATTCGATATGTGCATTGACCAGTGGCTAGTAGACTATACCGTGATTCAAGAGACCGGGGTTCTGCTATCCAGAAAAAGTTTTTTCTCGTGGTTTCCCTATATCATTAAGGTGCATACTGGGATGGCTCCTTGAAAATGCGCCACGACCGTTTCCTCCCCACTATCCCTCATATTCAAATCAACTCGTTTCAAAATCGTCGTTTCAAATCATTCACTGACACCAATAAATCTTGATGCAGCATTACATGTCTCACTATAATTGATCTATTACAACACATTTTGATATTTCGTCTAAAATGGCAAAAATCGACACATCATTCATCATTCACCGACACCAACAGGTCTTGATCATCATTATAAATAAACAATATAAATATAAATAAATAAATATAAATAAACAATATGAATATAAATAATCAAATATAAATAAACTAGCTAGGGTATCACCAAACACCTGATATTTCCATTAACATCGCTAAAGTCTACAGGTTAACCGTTGGTCGATACTAGATTTTCTAGCTCTTAGCAGCTATTATGGATGAGACCGTTGTACGTGTCGACGTTTTTATACCGTATATATAAACGCTCTGCCAATATTTGTGAAAAAAAGTCAACGTCAGTTTGCCTTTGTCATGCACTAAACTGCTACTAAACCAGTATTGAAGTTCAGTAATATTGCTTCTCCTAGATACGTGCAGCTGTACGTGCAAGATGTTTATACGAGGCCGTGTCTGTGCTAGGATTAGTGTTTTGGTTGGTTTTTATGTTTTAAACTTGAGACGTTTAGTCAAATAAACGTTTGATTCAACTCGAAAGTGCATTTTCATGTGTGCTGTGTTGGGTTTAATGGTTTTTGTTCGATATACCTACGCTGTAACGGGATGACGAAGTCACTGGCTAAATAGATAGGTATATTATATGTATTTCCTTTTGGCAGTTTTTTTTCCATTTCTATCATCGAAAGCTTGATACATATAGTCACTATTCAAACTGACTAAGGAATGGCCAAGTATGATCGTTGTATGGAGCAGCCAAGACCGGTGTTGAAGGAAATAATTCATTATAAATAATAATGAACTCATTAATCACATTGTAATTGGATGAGCAGAGTGAAGAGTCCATTTTACCGTCCCTGCAAAAAAGATTTTTTTTCGTTTGTTCGCGCTTCATATACGTTAAACTAGAGCACATATTTTGATACAACTTGGCTTGCACGTAGGCCTATGTAGTATATATGTCATCATCTAACTCGATACTGTGTGGTTTTCAGGCAAATTCGGTGTGACCGCTTTTGCGAAAAACCATCTTGAAATTTTGTAAATTCTCGACTATATAGAAATAACTCGGAAGAAGAAAAATTGAAAAATATTTTATTCGTATAAATTAAAATTTTCACGGAATTTGAACGAACATTAGATAGGATAAGGGTGAGAAAAGGTAAGCAAGGTCGGTAAGAAAAGTAGAACCAGTTAGATCGTAAAACAATTGAAAAGTAAGCAACAAGTAAAACAGGAAGGCCATGACTTGATAGTTTCACAAAATCAAGGTTTGTGTAGCACTCATCTTACAATGCAATGCATATGCTGCGTTTTCCATAGTTAGTAAACTTTAGTAAACTGATAGATAAGATAAGTTCATGTATGATGGACATTTCAATCACTTTTGTGTGGGCTATAAGAATCTCCGATCTTCATAATGCCATTCGCATACCTGATGTTTAGTTGTAGAATTTACTGTTGTTGGATGCGGTCAAATAAAGTGGTCGATCTAGCTATATTCAAATGCATCCTCAATTAAATATACTGATTTTATATGCACTAAAACTACAAGACAGTATGCATAGTCTAGTAGTAGTAGACTTCACGCATAGTTTGTGAAAAAACTAGCAGCAAATGTGCGAAGATTTCATGTTGATTCAAATTTTCAATGAATCCACTTATTTGTGACCGCAAAACGTGTACAACGTGAATCGCTTTCGCTGTGATTTTGTTTCTTGAGTGTTGGTGGTCCTGAAGATCCGTCTCGCTCATCCGTGATGGTCGGTTCTGTGAAATCCGCCAATACATTCATTCTTTAAAGAATACCCATCATTTTTAGTGACTCGACACCTCTGCGCGCTAATCGTGTGGGCTAGGTGGAACGGTCGCTCGGAACCCTTCACATTCTTTCGTGGCTGCACGTTCATCATTATCATATGGCATATCAAGGATAATATAATATAGATAGGTCAACTCTTATTATGGCTCATTAACTCGGCGCCTCCACCTCCTACAGCGCTGTGCCCTAATTTCAAGCTAATTATCCCCGTTTTTAGATCACCGTGAACGTGAACCTGAACCCTATGCCGTCGAGCTAGGTCCAGGGCTGTTTTATGGTCAGTATTCAGAGAACTAGTTCGATGTGCCCACCAAGTTCGTGTCAGCGTTGGCTCCGTCCCAACAGCATACTCGACTGCGGTATTTCAGACTGAGGACGACATACACGTATTTCCTAGCTTCCCTCCCCCCCTCCTCCCTTCGTCCTCCACTCACTCCCACCGCAGTGCCCATCGCCCGACCAACAGTCTGTTATCAACGCGAGGTAGACGGACCGAACGGGTGTCTCGTAGGCTCGTGCATTATTGACGGTTGGCGGTGGCGAGCGGGTGAAAGAGAGCGACGGCGATAAGGGTGAATCGATAGCTACGTGTTTAGGCTTCTTGATTTACAAACACAATAAGAGGTATTCGTCTTGAGACGCAACAACAAACTTGCGAGGGGGGGGGAGAAGGGGGGCCGACCTGAGTTGATCCCCTCCAAACACTCCACCCCTGTGATAACTTCATTATACATCATGTCAATAAAGAGAACATCTTTCGAAGTGGGCTGCCCTCATGGGTCATTCAGCCAAGGCAGTGCTTTAGAAGCTGAAGCATTGTATATTTGTATGGTATATTTGCCATCAAGAGACGGAAGCTTGAGTACTTTGGTCACATAATGAGGAGCAATAATACAGGCTCTAGCAATTAGTCTTACAAGGGAAGATTGAAGGAAAGCGAAGATCTGGCAGGAGGACTTTGTGGCTCAAGAATCTTTCTTAGGGACTGGTTCGGGCAGAGCACGGGGTCATTGGTCAGAGCTGCAGCATCTAGAGATGATGACATAGCTCTGATGATCGCCAACCTTCGTTAGAAGAAGGCACGAAGAAGAAGAAGAAGAAGAAGAAGGAGAATGGTCTTATTGTTGAAGTCAGGTCGGGTGTGGGTTCGCGTCCCGCATAAGGCATGGGGTTTTATATTCACCATTCATCTATCATCCGCTAATTCGTATCCCCAAATAACCTTTCTGTTAGTGGGGTCGTTGCTATATTTATCCGCCTCTCCTATTACATCACACCATTATAACGCATACGTGGTTCGAGCCTTCATCTCTCGTGGATATAAGTGTATGGCAACGTCTCGGTTGTAAGTAAATTTCAGGTTACATCCAAATTAGTTTGAGAATGCTTCAAATATCAGTTTTGACGGAGAATCAAAGCATGAGACTAAACCAGGATAATGCATCGATTCCGTTTACCTATTTGTTTAATCTTGAAAGAGTCAAATACATATTCATGTTTGAAGACTGAATGAAGATGGTGCGTTCAAATTTCAACTATATAGGTTATTATACGTTCTGCTTTCAATATTGAACGTTTGAAAACGAAATTGAATGTGTCTGTTTTTTTCGTCTTCGTCAAATGTGTATGAGGTGTTTAACTATAAATCTGTTGAGTTATAACAATATGACGTCATCAGTCCCATAAGTCATGAGACCTGTCGACAATATGATCGTTCCAAATAAATCAATTCGTTTTGAATCGTGTATCGGTGTCCATTTCTCAATATTAAAAAAACACATTTTGATATTTATGTGAATTGCACTTCAGTTTTCTGTTACCATACCGTCGCTATAAATTATGTCTTTAATTATTTGAGAGACTTTCGTGCATTATCAATTTTTAAATATATAAAAATCCACGGAAAATCTCTCGGTCAGGGTGATCGCCAACCGGTCTCCTCAAATGACGGTTTAGTGCGCTAAAAAAGCGACTGATCGGATAGCAAATTAAATGAAGTTACTTTTTAGTATTCAATTTGCGTCTCAGGCATAGGGTCATGGATTTTTTTTTTATTTTGGTCTACACACAAAAATCAAAACAGTATGTACAAACTGTTGTTGAGTTTTTAACATTTTGGAAAGTAATGATTATATATATATATTAGGAGAAAAATCAACCTTCTCCATAACCCTTGCCCAAGAGTCGATACATCATTTATTATATGTACTGAAGAGTTACTTTATTTATATTTTTCGTTTCAATTTAATACTTGAGCTGTTTGCTAAATAAATGAAAAATCTCTCTAAACCCGTCTCGGAGTATATTTCAAATACGTTTTACATTGTTTGAAATTGCGTGTGAACATTATTACTAATGGGCGATCATTATATCTTCACTTCTAGATCTATCATCACCAGAGGCAATACGAAATACAGTATGAAGCCACGTGATTGATGCCACCTCGTTCAAGTTCGTAACATCAAACTTGAATTTTCTCGTCGACGTCGTCGCTATAATACTCGAATAAACGACGCTTGTTGTGTGCGACGGTTTGTTCCGCACAGATTGACGTCGTATACGAATTTTAGTAATTGACGTTCTTCGTGTCAACATTGCCGCGGGTCGTTACCAAGGAGATACCGCAGAATATTTTAATTAATTCCATGTCGCTTACGCTACGTTTAACTCGAGCACGGTGTAGCAATCTTCCATCCGTATAGGGATGAGATATATCTCCCGTCTGCGGTCTGCCTCAGGCAACATTGCATCTGTTTTATAGAAAGTGAAGATGAGGCGGGTTTGGGTTCGAGTCCTGCATGATACATGGCTTTATGTATAGACATCATTCATTTAAGCTCGCTCATTCGTACCCCCAAATAACGTAGTGGCGGTGGGGTTGTCGCGCCAACCGTCTGCCTTTTGTTGTAATATGACTCGGCTTAATATTCGGAAGATTATTTGAGTCTGAAATATGGCATTATATTATGTAAACGTCATTTGTCAGTCATACTTGGTCATTTATGCTCTTGAAGGATGTAACTGTTGGTGGGATCGTTAAGCTAACAATAATCATCATTAGAATTATAAACATATAGTATGCCTATAGACTAAAACTACCGCATATTGATTATATTCACCTGTATACAGGTTTTACATTTTAAACTGCATGTTATGTTGTTAATTATAAAACGCAGAACGGCCCCAAATCGCGACGTATCATTTTTTAACATCAATATAGCTATAACTAAAATGAAATAATAGGGCCTAAAACAAACCGTTTTACCGGTATTAAATAAGTGCGTGTTTCTATCAAAGCATAGTTTGTATTCTCTAATACCGTTCGAGAGTCTAATCACCAAAAAAGATTATAGTTATCTATAGCTATAAGTATAAACCGTTTTACCGGTATTAAGTATGAATTTATGTTTCTACGAAACCATAGTTTGTATTCTCTAATACCATTCGAGAGTAAAATCACCAAAAAGATTATAGTTGGATAGCTATAAATCCATCTTTTATAGATATACGTTCAACATGTTCATTTCATGTACATGACTAATACAACGTAGATAAATGTCACTTCTAATTCACTTTTAAGTTTTAACTATGAGCTATAATTAAATGTCGCGTCTGTTCGGATCATTTGAAGCGATGTTCATATCGCCGAGTCAAGTCAACAGTATGTGATAACACGGGCTCGTGTGGAGATAGTGGGTTTTAGTGTGCAGTCACTAATGTCGTGGAATTATGTAAATTAAAAGTAGACAATGTCAACAGCGGTCGTTTGTCGTACTACATGCATATTTAAAAACACTGATTTTCTATGTAAAGTGTTCTTGCTGTGTATATGTACATAAGGCATATGTTTATCTAGCCGAGAAGCACTTTTTAGTATGAAAAAAAATAAGTGAAAATGAGATGTTCTTTTGCACTAACACCTACCTGTTTAATTTCACGTTTTTTTTCGTATAAAATTCGTAATTGCAATGTAAATTCATTTATTCACACTGCTTAATTCCAGAGCTTTTTTAATGTTGCTGAATTACCCCACTAATGGCTAAGTTATAGCCTGTGCGGGTGCGAATAAGCGGGTGATAATGAAACGAAATGATGGAGGGTGAAAGACGAGACTTGAACCCACGCCCGACTCTTCTGCATTTTTTTAAAGTGGAGCCGCATTTGAATGAGCCACGGTGGGTGGATCAATTCTATACTATAGTATTATTCGATGGGGCATTATACAGCCATCAAGACTATACCGCTATATTCAATCTTTTCTGAAGATCTTTTCTGACTTCTGTAGGCCTAATTTTATAGTGTATCTAGTGTATCTTATAGTCTTTATAGTGTACGATAAACAAAACGATATCTTATTTCCATTTTATATATAATTTGATTGGCTTTAATAACGTGTAAGTGATACGCTATATAAATTATATTTAATTATTGTTATTAAACAAGAAATAATTGAACTAATTCATTTGTTTAATGATTCAATTATTAGACCTACTTACCGTATATATTTATATTTAATCGCCATGCTGCGTACTGCGGATTTTTTTTCACCTACATATCACGTGTGAGCTAAAAAGACAGGAAATTAGTCTGATTGGTCCACGTGACTAGTATCACGGCTTTTTTTACTCGGCGCTTCCACCGCCTACTCGGCACCTCCACCGCAGTGCGTATCTATATATGGATTCTAGACACGCCCTTCACAAACAATTTCAAGTAGATGTAGCGATGTCACACATTGTATAATGAGTATAAGATAACGGGAAATTGTTTTCTCCAAACCAGTGATGACTAGCGCGATGTATCCTGCGTCATTCCGTGAAGCCGGGGTTCGATTCCTGCCATGATCGATCATCCTGACGGAGGTTTTCCGTGATTTCCCTTTGTTGTTTACCTGGATATACTGGGTTGGCTCCTTAAAGGACATCACAACCCTGAAACTAGATTCTAATGTAATGAGTAATGACGATATTCATCTCCCTAATCCACACCAGAGAGAAAACTGGGAATCATCTCAATTCGGAAATTATAATTAATTTTTCTGCTCTCCAGAAAGTTGTTAATAGGAGTCGTGACGTAGGAATTACCGATTCTGTGTAGAAAGTTAGACACGTGAACAGTATCGAGGAATGTATACGTCACGACTCAGAAAAAGGCAGGGTCCTGGAGGACAAATAACTCAATTATGATTTCTGAAATTGAGATGATGATTTCTAGTTTTCTCTGAAATTAGGGAAATAAATTTCGTAATTATTCGTTAAAATCTAGTTTTAGGCTCGTGATGTCCTTTCATATTAACAAGCAATGACCGTTTCGTTCCCACTCGCCAAAACACCTATAAAAATAACCTTTCACGTCATCGTCCCATCTCCTCATTCATCATTCACCGACGCCAATAGATCTTGGCCATCATTATACAGTGCGTCGTTGAACCATTGTTCGTTGTTTAAGCTGAGCTGATTGTTGTCAGGTGTAGACCCACCAAAACTTGTTTTATATTTAGTACCTGAAAAAAACGAACATGGCCGCCGTTTCGCGACTTGATCTGGTACACGGTTCGTCACTGAGATAGACCTCATATAAACAACTACATTGTTGAACTCGACATAAATAAATAAAAAGGGGGTTCTCCAATTACAAATTCAGTATTGGTTCATTTGCTCTTCATAACTTTTCTAAATCACAGCTTCAGTTGTTGGTTGATGTACCGGTATATGGTTTTATACTTGATTTCCCCCCCTAACTTCTACGTTGCTATGGTAACCTGACAAACATGACGATATCACCCTATGGCCATATCCGTATGAGATTGTCGTGCTCGTGGGAGTCAGCTGATGAATATCACAGCTGTTTGAACACGGCACCTCCACCGCACCTCGCTGTCGATGCGCCTTAAAACCCTAATATTCATCCATTCATGCATTGCATGCTCATATTTTTATCCATGCGAAAGGAGCGAAAGGGATGAATGAGCGAACCACCCGTGGGTATGTGGTGTGGGATAGGGAGGACAGTCGATCAGAACCTTCTTATCTCGTGGATACAAGTATATATACACGCTCGTGAATCTCTGTCACTTACTGGGCTTGAGATAATCGGGCAATCATTTGAAAATTGAAATATATTTTCATATATTTTCAATTTTGTTTCTGGCAGAGTAGGGATCTTTGCAACGGGTACACAAATCGGGCCTCAGTTGTTTTTGAATGCGTATTTATGTATGGAATCTGTAGTTAGCCTATAGTAACCAATTTCCATGTTATTACCAAGCTTAGAATATATAAAACTCGTTGTCCACCATCTATAGCGACAAAATTTGCAACGTGGATTTCAATAGGGAAATGATTACTAAATCGACTGCGTGTGCATTATGATGAGCAAGCTTCCCACTATCCAAAAACACCTAATAAAATAACCTTTTATCTCACCGTCCCATCATCTCAACTCATTCTGGTATTTCTGGTATTTGCATACCGGTATATTATTGTGCATTTTTGGGACTTTCTAATAATCATCACTGAATCATGTAAAACATTAAAACATAGTTTATGTAGACCTATAGATAATATGAATAATGAATCGCAGTTTACTGGCCAGTTTTGGCAGTCTAGCTCTAAACCTTCTATAAGTATACAGTCCTAGTATAGTGAGTAAATTAATAATATGTTTTAACGGGGCGTCAACGACGAGGTTATTGAACCGATATTGACATATCTAGTATAGGCTACTGGTTTCAGATTCAGGCATATATATGATTGACTGTTTTTATAATAATATTTTTATAAAAACAAATTGTATTTTTCTATTTGAGTTGAAAGGCTTTTGAAACTTGGCGGAAATTACGCCACGCTATATATGCTATATCTAGCAACTTCTGAATGACCACCAGCATCTGGTTGTGAAACTAATGGCGGGAAATCGAATTGAATTGGAAGCTGAGAAATTGTATATAGCAGTTTGCTGGGTTTTTTTCTGATGCTGTATTTGTATGTACCGTTTGTATGTGTGTTTTATTGGTGCACAGGAATTGACATATAAGAATGCAGTTATATGACAAGTCATAATTATAAATACTGATATTATACTATTATAATACCAAACATTGTGCAATATATGAAATATGATCAAATTAATAAAATGTGTATACAATATAATATAGGCGAACGCTAGAATCTGCGTGAAATAATCTAATAATTGTTTTCAAATATCCAAGATCACCACATTTTTTTGATGTGCGGTGTATTATTTCATTATTAGGTACTCAATGCTATTCGAATTGACGGTCAAAATTAGTGCAGCGCTTAGTTAGCTATAGATGCGATTAGTCTGTGAATTCTGGAATGACGTACTATAAAGAATTTATCGGACTCACCCGAATGTTGGGAATTGGAACACTATTCCGACTTTGCTAACTTGGCGCTGGATTCTGGAACACACCACTTTACAGTTTGCTAGTAATTTAGCTATTTCTCAAAAGTTGTGGTACTTTCATTCTACTCTTTTTACTCATTTCAAGGTTAATATTACCAAACTTGATACATTTGGAACACTAAAATGTTACATGCATTGCAGACATTCAGTTCTATAATAGCTAGCAAGTTCAAGTTGGCACGAAAACGTACATTATTCTTGCAATGCAGTATATGCATTGTTGCTTTTTACGCTATAACTGCCAGTGGCGTTATTAAATACAGTGTCGGAACCACAAGGAACGACTATTGTTTCAACTAGTGAAATTTGATTATATTTATCCATATACCAAGGTGCCTGACGGGCGTATACCGGAATAAATTCGACTCGGTTGTGTAACATGAGTTCGGGTAACCAACCTTAATTACCTGAACCCTAATCACATTCCATTGGAAAATACCTAGAAGCCTATATCACACGACCGAGTAGACTTTATTCCGGTATACGCTCTCCAGCGTCCCCCATATACCAGAACTATACAAATTTAACGGTGTCATTTATGTATGTCAAGTTGGTAAACAACCTCAAACTCTCGTGGCTATACATGTAAACATTCGACACCAGATAATATCTGCACCATTTAATGTAAACCGAGTAGTTTCATCATTATTTTTTTAAGTTTTAATAATGCACGGTCTGCAGTAGGCCTACGTTCTGCCGCAGAACATGAGGCACTGGCCTCAAGAGCCTCCTCACTAGTAGCAACGCCACTGATACCTTTACAGTCCGTAAGATAATATATACGTTAGAGCTAGAAAAGTGTAAGTTGAAACAACCACGTATCTCTGTATTTTTCTATTCAAGGTGTTGTTCTTGTTTCTCTACTCGACAACTTCTGTATATAGGCTACGTGTAACTCGAGTTACATATGTATACGAGTTATGTGATATGCTCGCTTCTGAGTGACATTTTACCGTGCATATGAGATGCCTGGGAGGTCATGCAATGGTATATGAGATTCGTGTCGACTGGCTTTAAGGGTGTAGTAGAGTACTATTTTAATGACTAATTATTCTTTACATTTCCTACACTAGGAGCACGATTTTTTGTCAATTTATTATGTTGTGTTTTTGAAGATCAGGTTTCAATTATTATTGTGCGTAGAGTTGGTTTTACCAAGTGATAATTAAATATTCATTAATAATTATTTGTCAATGCACGAAAATAGCTTACATATCCAAAGGTGATATGATAAGTTGATTGGTTTATTTTTGCCAAATTCACCTATTATCAGTTGGTACAACCGGCTTTTAGGGAGGTATATTGGCTACCTGAAAATAATTTTAATAATTAAAATTAAAATTCAGTGACCTGAATGAAGATTTCATTCAATGCATATATTAATATTGAATGAATGTAAAATTATTCTGTCATGAAATCATCAATTAGGACCTATAATTACTAAATTGTAGAAATAAATGAGAGGGTTTTGATTTGATCAAATCTGGAGGAAGATGATATTTCAATCGTAATCTAAATTAATTCAAATTAGATGTATGTTTATTTTCACGAACAAATATTCGGTGAGTGATTTTATAGATCTATGTTATTTTGTTGAAATTAGTTTTAAAATCTCTAGTTGTTAATTCAGTATGCCTATAAATTTGATGGTAAAATCATAGATAGAAATCATCTTCTTTGCGGTGAAACCATCATAAACATTCCGAAATGCAAAATGCGCGGCAAAATGTACATGAATATCATTTTTCGTATAGCTCTACCACCTTGTGCTATCAGTATCATTTTCAATTGTAAATAATATGTACAGAATTGAAATGCTAAACTTCGTTTCCTTTTTCGACTCCTCGATTCGTCCTCTTATTACATCTCGTCGAAGACGTACGTTCGTTTCATAGTTAATCGATGTAGCGCGTATGTTCCGACCCGTCATATTACACTTGCGTGCATCGCGCGTATAGCCCATGAGAACCGACACACACATTGTTGCATATTATATGTCTTATATAAACCCTTCCGCTTGTGTGTTGTGCGGCTCGACACACCGTCTCGTTAGTGTTAGTTGATAGGGGAGACGGTTAATCGTTTACGTCAAGTCGTAGCGAGTTGGAAATTGTATTTTCGATGAGTTTGCGATGACTTCCTTCCGTTGTTTAGAAATAGCTCTTCCTTCCACTTATTGAATGGTGAGTGTGACCTCAACACTTGACCATGCAGTCTTCTTGAGATGTATTGATAAATATTGAATATTAATCAGGAAAACACCATATATTTTCACTTTGTTGACTGAACGACGACTCGACGAGTTATTTATATACAGGCTTAGTTCAAGTGATGTCATACAAATGGGAGGACGGCAAGCTCCTCCAAAGTCCAAACAATGCTCTCAAAAACAATTTCAGTTTTAGTTTATTTACATACTCCTGAACAAGTGAAATCTGGTGTACACTAGTCATGAAATCTTCCTGAAATCCCTTGAAGTCTCGCTGAAATCCCTTGAAATCTGAAATCAGGTACCCTTCGGTTTACTTCCAACTTTTCTAGTTGCTATAGGCAGCCTTACAAACGTGCTATCTTCCTATATATACATACGTAGTTTACTTGGGACGAATGTCTGCATTATTACTCTTGCTTCACTCCCTAATGAGGAAAACATAGTGTGTTTTAATGTACTATATAACTAACTCGTAAGACATTTTTTTTTCATATTTAAACAAAGTTACTTCAAATGAGAGTGCATGATGGATCAGTTGGTACCGTATATAGCTCACTGAACCCCGTCGTTCAGGAGACCGGTGTTCGATTCCCGTCATTGTCGACCAGCCTGACTGATGGTTTTAGTTATTTTCCTCTGTAGTAACTGGGATGGTTCCTTGAGAGCAGGCCACAACCGTATCCTTCCCATCTATCCAATCATCTAATGAAATGATGACCTTTGATCCCATCCTCTCATTCATCGTTCACCGTCGCCAATGGACCTTATAGTTATCGTTGGATTGTATGATTGAAATTTCTGAACCCAATCTTGATAATAAAACAAGGTGATAGTCACTTTGTATCACTTTTCCTCCTTTTCCTCTTGAAAGTACCTAACCAAGAATGTATAGAGTTGGTCTATCCTCTTGACAATTCATTCACAATACAAACTGCGGTTACGTTTCCTTTTATTGTTGAATCATTTGTCAAGTCCAATTCTATTCGGTTCATTGATGCAACTTGCCTTCCAACCGTCGTAAATAGATGAATGCTTATTCATAGTTCAATATAGTATCATTAGCATTGAATGGAGATCTTCAATTCTCATTCATTGGAGCATTCTATCATACATTCATCTGTCATTTGTCATTCATTCGAGCATTCTGTCATTAATTATCATTACTGATCTGTTAATTGAAACATTTTTTTTTATAACATCGAAACTTGATACAAAATCATTGTTCCCCAATTAAGGCTATGGATGAAAGATAGGATCGTTTGGACGGGGCACCACAAGGGCGATCTTACCACCCCACTTTGATTAGATAAAAGTCTTTCAATTTCCGAACGTCTGGAACACATTATGACCGTTTCTGTGATATAAATCCGGACATTTACAGCATTGGTATTAAGAGTAAACAAAACACACGAATGTTGATATCTTCCACTTTGAGCTAAGTCTCGTAGGCAATGATCACTTCTTTCCATCAACAGCAGATGTAAAGTTTATCATTATACAAAAATGATATAATTAGTTATAATTTTATAATAATAATTATTATTTCAAAATTATTTCATAATTTCTAATTAGATATAATTAGTTATAATTTAGTTATAATTCAATTTTAAAGAAAAGTCACTACATTTGGGAATCATATCTCTTTATATCGAAATGAATGGCGCAGTCGCTTAGGGCTGTGCGCAGAATTGTCATTCAGGAGACCTATAATCCTTCCCATTTCCTAAGAAACCCTCATCTCATTAATCATTCATCCGACGCCAATACATCATGGTTATGATTACAGTGCGTCTTTAAAAAATTGATACATTATGAATGAATAAACAGATGAATCACATCTTACTCTCGTGAATACAAGTGTATAGTAATTATTCTCATTCATATAAACATCAATAGTCGCCGCCGTCTTATTCTTCCGCCATATCTTCCTTCGCGCATCATCCTCGATCCAATGAGAGAACCGGATTAAAAGGCGTGGCATATATAATGAGAGATGCACTGCCCTGTATACGCACCCACACCAAATGTTTGACCTATATAGCTAGATACCCCATACTGCTGACTGTCCCTGTGCTACCAAGGTTAGGGCAGAGAAGGGGGGGAGGGGGGGGGGCTCTGAGTAGCGCCGGGGTGGTCGATAAAACGCGCCCCAAGTCTCGTTCTCTCTCACTCTTTCTCCCAAGTTTCACTCACTCCCGGTGCAATGCATTTTCCTGTAGCCATTGGCAACGTGACGAGGGAATAGTGGTGATGTGATGTCAACATTGCGATATGCACCCCCCCCCCCTCACCCCGCTGTGTAATGGACACGCGTATCTAGAATGGCGTGTGATGCAGTATTGGAAAAATAATTACCTGTGGGGATTTGCGGGGAATGTAGTTTTTGATTAGAAAATGTGAGATGAAGAATGTGTGTCCGGTGTGCAGTGAATTCGAATGCCGTCCACACCGTCGTTATTATTAGATCTTCAGAATGTATTAATTTCCCGTCGTTCAATTTTAATTGTTGAATTATTTTTCTGAAATGTTCTGATATATAATAAAATATTTAATAATATTTGATACATTTTCATTTTCCGATTAATTTTCGAATTTTTTCGTTTTAGAAAATGTATCAGAAATTTAGCGTAACATTTTTGTTAATTTGTTCAATTACGGTACATAATATTACTCCCGGAGCTATTCGGCCACTTCGTTGACGCGCCGTTGAACCCCAATATCCATTCATTAATTTATTCCCAATATTATATATAATTGTATCAAGTCCTAGCTTACTGCTTGCATCAGTCATTATAGGGGCTTATTATACATTTTTCAATTTTACAATATTCTCTACATCATTTATTCTGTCTGTATATAGGAATGAAATGTGTAGACATAATAATATATTTCGTTTTTCAAACCTATAAATATTGTATTTTAATATAGGGCCTATCTTCACATTTTGCTGACAAATTGCGTAACTATAATTTACTTGTGAATAATAAATAATCTCAGTAGACAAAATGCTGGATACTTTTTTTTTTGTAATTGGTTCCAGACTGTGGTTCTAAAAATACACTGGTAGATGAATTCTGTATCCGGAAAACAGAAAACATGTAAAACCTGCTACATATTAGTTCTCAAGGGTTCAGAGATAAGTGACTAATTCCATTAATGTTGACGCTCCTCACTTGTCACGAGAATAATCCGTCTCAATCGACCGTCTTACCTATCCAGAAGCGTACACCAATCGGAAGTGTCGACCCGTCATATAGGGAAGTGTGTTTAAAATATAAAAATGAGCTTTCATTTAAAGCCATGATTGAAACCCACTAAGTTTGTACAGCCAGCTACAAACTACAAAACCAAAAATGTGCTGTTTTACCACGCTACAAATTGCACTATTCTTCCATATTGCTACATATACGCGTGCAACGTTTAATTTACGATGGATTCTTTAACCTTTGCAATAGAAAGGCACAAATATGTGAGCACCTAATTTTTCGCTCAGCATTTCGTCTATCTACATTAAAGTCTTCTTTGTAGTTTATATCTTGCACAAATCGGAAAAACAGTAGGCCTACACTTGGGCAACCAAGCAGAAATGTCGAAGATCACAATACATCTGATTCGCAATGTAATTCCAACTTGAATCCACAAATGAAAGAAAAAACAATTCACCCTCATATTTCATATAGGCAGCTCTGGAGAGAGTCTGCATTAGAATTAGCACACCGGTACACATAGCTCAGCACCAAAGCGCTTGCCTCATGTGTCACCCGGGGAGGTGAGGTTGAATTAGACCTCGGTTTGATCCCCGCCACTGTCTATCTTCAAATGTTTTTTCCGTGGATTCCCCTCTGTATCCACAGCAAATGCCGGGATGGTTCCTATAATATAGGACACGACGTCTTCCTTTTTTCCCGCTCGAACCGCTTGTGTCCTCGGTCATTTCAATGTTGGTGCTGCACAGTTTGGAAGTCTCCAAAGTAAAATGAGTAAAAGTAAAAGTCTCTAAATTTGCTACCTGGTCAAATCAGTCGACCACGTTATATTGCATAGGATTCAACTGGTATCAAACGACAGAAACAGACTTTTACTGATGCTTCAAGCCCTACAATATATACACGCAGGCTGACGTTTGCCTCGTGTAAGCCTATAAAGTGCATGCGGTGTAGCTTATAGGTAATTTGCATTTATCGATCCAAATGCCTGCACCAGTTAAACACAATGATTATTCGATAGTACATGCATCATGCATGCATCATCATCATAAACCGGCGTACGGTATGCAGTTTGAAGTTGATAATCGTATACGATATGAATATTTTATGTTGGATTTTTGGTTCTTGTTGTTTGTATTCCATGTAATCATAGAACCAAGTTCGTGTGTGACAACACAAAACTGTTATTAAACTTTTATTTACTTTTAGAAATTTAGCCAAACATTTCTGTTCAGCTGTATTGAATAAAATGAAGTTGGTCCAGATTTTTACATTCCGGTGAGTGTATAATACTATGGTAATACCACTGAGCTAACAGTATATGTATCAAGTGCGAAGAAAAAGTGAGGTCATGTTTCTCAGATCTTCAAGCATGTATATACGTCGTCTTTCTCGAGGGCTAATTGATGTACAAATGTAAATCATGTACCTCACTCCATCATTTTTAACTGGTACTATACAATACTATCAATAGTTATAGAGTAGCTCAATCAATAAAATAAAGCAATTTATAAATTTGAGAAATTTAAAAGCCTCATCAAGAAAAGTTTCGAAAGTTTCGGAAAGTTTAAATATGAAAGTTTAGGCCAGATGAACTAATTATATGCCGGTACTATGTTCTTCATATAGATTATAATACAAAAATGTTCGTTTATCTTTGATACTTTATGGACCTAATCATAGATCCACTTTATGTTTGACAACACAAAATTGCCATTGTACAATGGTAATCCACGAAAGAATATACATTTTTTGAATATTGTATGTGAGCATTTTTTAATCTGTTTTTTTCACCTTTGTGATTCTTCTTCGAACGTACACCATACATGGATGTGGCTATAATAATTTAATTCATGAGATCATAGTTTATTCTGTTGTAACCACATATACAATCATGTTTTATATGTAGGCCTATGATACATTTCTTTTTCTTGAGAATGAGATCACAGCCTGCGGGTATTCCGATAGAATTATTTTTCTAAATCTGTTATTCAATACCGTTGAATATACGTAAGTTCCGGTATTTCAACTTCGAATACAATTAATAATCAACGTTCAAATACGAATTTATATTTCACAATATTTTGTTCTTAAAATATATGTATAAAAAGCCAGATTTGGACTTTTAAATTGATTTCTTGGTGTAAGTTACTATACATTAGGCCCATTTATTTATATTCATATAACTTTATACTGTATATATATATATATATATATATATATATATATATATATATATTAATGTATGAGCCGCCCCTCGTGGCTCAGTCGGCTAAGGCACTCCTTTAGAAACTGAAGTCATGTTGAGCGTGAGTTCGGGTTCAGCAAAAGGGCCATGGACTTTTTTACACATCATCATCATCCGCTCATTCGTACCCCCAAGGAATCCAGATGTTTGTCCAGCTAAATGGGGTCATTTAGCCAACAATAGTCCTCATTATGGTCACAAGTTGTAATAGTAATTTGGTGTGGTCATATGTAGGATCTTGTGCTACGATTACATAAAATAAGTCTCGAGCATCAAAGTAATAAAAAAAATGAATGAAACGAATTGAAAAAACTGATTTAAGAATGTGATGGACTAATGTAGGGTTGTCTTCAGATAATGTGAAGACTTTGGGTAATTAAATTTAATTGGTTACAAGATCTTTCACGTATGGGAAGGTCACCTCAGGAGATAATTTTTCAATCTAGCACGTAAAACGGTTCCGCTCTCATCTGAAAGATTAACGGGTAAATCTTCCGTTATTAACATCGTGTGAACGTGACGTTGAAACTCATTGTTGCACTTTTATTCCGTATCTATAACTAATTATTGCACGTTGTTTCTCATCAAAAACACAGTATGCCTGCGTTGAAAATGAAAGATTCTTTAAATAAGATATATTCTCAAAATATATAATCCACAATAGTAACTGCATTATTCTTGATTGAATATTATTGTTAAATTATCATTTTCTTCGAGATGGTAGATATATAGATCTTGCGGTGCCCCATCCGAACGATCCTACCTTGTCATACTTGACCTTAGTTGTGGAACAATGACTCAGTGTTGATGTTAATAAATACACATAATATTAAATACTTGAATTTTTAGTCACAAATATTAGAGATGATATTTCGAACGCTCTTCACACATTTTTAAGAAAGCTAAAATTTGGAAGTTGTGAAGTTGATTTTTAGTGGCAAATATAATGTGATAATATATCGAACACTTTTCCCACATTTAAAAAAAAGTTAAATTTGATTTATGGTCCCTATATATATATATATATATATATATATATATATATATATATATATATATATATATATATATATATATATATATATATATATATATATATATATATATATATATATATATATATATATATATATATATATATATATATATATATATATATATATATATATATATATAATTTGCTGGAACGTTGGGAAGGAGGCGGTTATTATAAGTCCACCTCAATCAGGATGGTCGACAGTGGCGGGAATCAAATCACTGTCTCCCGATTGACGGTTCAGCGTGTATATTTAGCGACTGAAACAAAAACTCGAGTGATACTCCTTTCAAATTGCTGTTTGACATGCATGAATGCTCTAGGATCTAGATTGTGATTAGTAAGCCTGTTCGGATGTTACACAAGTACGTACTTCAATTATATATATTACACAAAGGTACACTTGTCGACAGCGTAATTCTTTGACAATTTTTTCTGTACTTTCTTTACAAAACCTCTTTATAATCTTATCTCTAACTTTATGTGTGGATAAAAACTACGGAGGAAATGAAAGCCGCCTCTCGTGCCTCAGTCAACTAAGGTAGTGCTTCAGGAAATGAAGTATAGTCGGACGTGGGTTCGAGTCCCGCACAAACCGTGAGTTTTTGAAAGCATTATTCATATTATATATTATATATTATTCATATTCATATTCATATTATATATCATCCGCTGATTCCGCTCATTTTTACACCTTCCAAAAAAAACTAATTATAACCTACCTCTTGGTGATGGAGGTAGGCCTAATTGAGCAGCAATAATCAGAAGATTAAGTAACATCGAAAACTTGACGCCAAGTCATTGCTCTCCAATTAGGGTCGAGGAGAGCAAAATAGGATCTTTTGGTTGGATGGGACACCACAAAATGAATTAAAAAATCATGAAAAATTATCAAAATATAAAAATTGTTTAAAAAAGAATGCGGTTAGATGAACTATCTTCGAATGATAAGGTCAGTTCATCAATTCATTTTCAATGTAAGTTTATTTTATTTATATACACCAGTTTTCAATTTGAATATATTAAATTCGCAGTACATTATTATACGGGGGAATTCCACTGTCGATCGTAAAATTATTGAACATTCATGTTGGGCGTAATTTGCTGGACGAACATTACTTATAGTGCAGTTTTCCAATAATACGTGTTGTGTTCTGTACTAATTACACTTGTATTCTCATTTATCGTGTATTTTTGATATTGTTTTGAAAGATGTTTGATTTGCATTACAAACAAATTTCCTTCTTACCAATAAAATCATGGTAAAATGAATCTGCATTAACTGGTTGATTAATCACTAGTCAATTGATTTACAGACCATTTATATTTCAACTTAAATGATTTGATTACTTCCAAACTACCAATAATATAAATTATCGTACTTCATTCGAATGTTGCGAACTTCGAATTTTAAGTTTTGACTGGTATTGGACCATGGCGAAACTTATGTAGGCCTATGCCTATATACGTGAAATGATGGTCTTATAATAATAATAATAATAATAATAATAATAATATAATATGATTATATTTTCGCGTGATATATCCTGACTAGACAATCTACTTGATGCTCCAGGAATAATAACATAACTTCAAAAGTAATTGTGACGATGACTTTGACGAGACTAGACTACCTTTTGATCTCGTTTTTAAAACGTTTTTTTTGCACACGTATTTTAATTAGAACGAGGCGACTGTTTAATCTCACGAGCTTATAACATAATTAATTCACCGCGGATTCTCATCGAGTTTTCAAAGGAACTACGTTCAGATTTACACAAGATTTTCTTGCTGATTTTGATTACATAGACCAATGAGAGTTTGTGCACATTGAACTCCCCCCTCACCTTTTGTATATACCTCCTATGTGTTGGTGTTGGCGGGACTGTGGTCGCTAACCGCCAACACTGTTGGTTTCAGTTAATGAGAGTAATGTAAAGTATGGTATACCGTATACCAACGTAGGGCTTAATATAATAAATTCCATTAATACGACAATATTCAGTACCGGCTTAAGCATACGTTCGATTTATGCATTGCGCTCGTTTATGTGTGGTATTGTACATACAATTCTATATATGTTACTGATAGGTGGTTAATTACACATGTGTTTTTGTTTTTGCAATGATCAATATATTTTTTTCCCTTCAGATTCTGTGTTTCTTTATATGAATGAATCGTTTCTCATTTTTAAGCTTTTTAACAAACAAACAAAAACAATGATTGGCACAGAATAATTGAATATTAGATCAAATAATTGAAATAACGAATTAATGATGAAATAACAAACAAACAAATCTGAAGCTATAAGGAAGAAAGATATAAGAATATAGAATATATAAGAAAGATATATAAAATGAGAAAATAATAATAAGATTTGAACCATGTAGAGGTGTAAAAAAACAACTATACCATATACACTATATACTAGTTTATAGTATACTATATATTAGACTATAGTATAAGTACTATACTATATTATACTATGTCTATCTGTCAATCGTAAGATGCAACCTTATCCCTAGATTACAATACTGCAATTATATTTCCTTGTAATTATTGACAACAATATACTCTCCAGCTACTACACTATCTTGCAACAATTAAAGTTCTACCACTTTCGTCTCAACTTCACAGCTGATGGACTATACCATTTTTGCACTCTCCCCTCCCCTCCCCTCATCCCTCATCCATCAACCAGCAGACGATGTTATCAGCCGAGTTCTTTCCCCCGAAAATCTCGACAATTACTAAAAGCGGGTAATCACTAAGTAATAAGTGGGTAATTAATTAAGCTGCATGTATGTGGTATAGTATGTTGAAACTAGATTTTGAGATTTGAGTTATATTGACCGATTCTGAAACGTATAAATTACACCCAACTGTAATAATTAGTCTTATTATTTACTCAGCTTGTTATTACGTGATTACCCTTGGGTTGCCAATTAAATTTTCTTGACTTGGCTGATATATAGTTCTTGCCTAACGTACACTTTAAATGGCCATTG
Organism: Brachyptera risi; assembly: GCA_964007535.1. Lineage (NCBI taxonomy): Eukaryota > Metazoa > Arthropoda > Insecta > Plecoptera > Taeniopterygidae > Brachyptera > Brachyptera risi. The sequence continues at coordinate 20,272,905 of OZ023337.1, forward strand.
TAATGCTCTAATCAAAATCTAATATCCCGGGTTAACCCACGTCTGCTAACTTGGCAATTGTTCACATCCTTAAAACATACTTTATACAGTGTACGACTATTACATCTATAATGTATTCTTGAATTCACGAGAGTTCGAGGTTGTCTACCAACATAAAAACACATATCATAATAAGGTGTGGTATTTTGTGTGACAGTATGATTTTTCAGATGTAATTTTACGATTAGAAACACAAATACGTATTTAAAAAGCGTTGTTCAAAGTAGTAGCGATTTTTTTTCACAATTACTAATTATTTTCAAATTATTTAGATCTATAGTTGGTAGACCACTTTTTATCACTCGTGAACACACAATTATCGAAATAGTATTAGAGTTTGGGATTCGAAAATGGAAAATTGAAAATGCTGTGTATATTCTGTCGCTTTGATGAGCCGTAAAGGACAAGGATAGTTCTGTAACTTACAGGATTTTGATAAAATTTATAAAAATATAATAACAATTATTTTGTCATGTTTTTTCATAATGTTTTCATTTGTACATCATTCCATTATAATGTTGGTATTCAAGTTATTGTCTAGTAATTGAAACATATAATTGTTTATATATTAATTGAAATTAAAATACATCTTACTTCTTTCAACTTTTTATTGAGGCAATTCACGTTCAGCTATTTTTCTAGAATGGAGCGCTTAAAAACGCTATATATATATCGCTATATTACACTATAATTATATATATAATTAATATAATTGTATATTATATTTCGCTGTATTACGCTATAATTATATATATAATTAATATAATTATATATTATATTTCGCTATATTACGCTATAATTATATATATTAATTAATATAATTATATATTATATTTCGCTATATTATCGTATATATACGCTATATTGTCTATATTAACAATGAATGGACCCATTTGACCTGCCCACGATAATACATCGAATTTCTCGTTCTGAGATTGAATTTCTTATACTCGAGATTGTGTATTAGTTCATATAGCTACGTGATTGAATCTCTCTGACACCAACGTACACTAATTAAATAATTCCATTACAAGTGTGTATATATAGTATAATACCATAACTAGGAAAACGCGGGATGCGCGTTGTTAGACGAGCTTAGGGGTATAGAAATCTAGAATGAAAAATAATTTGTCAACCCAATCTACATCTACAGACCTTGGATCACTCCAAACGTTCAAAAACCTTACGAGAATCAGTTATGTCACGGCCTTCCTCTTCATTCATTTCAATCGTTTTGAATTAATTGGTGACACTTGTTGCTATAGATTTAATTGGTTCCCGTAATAGCCTAAATTGATGGGAAAATGCTTTATAAATGCGTTTTCTTCGTTATTTCTCATCCGATTGATGCGAAAAATCTCTCAAAATGTGCTTAATAGTTTCCTTTATATTCGGCGAAAATTTGAGAGGTCTTGAAAAATTTTGATTTTTCAAGTATTTTCCTCCGGGTTATTCTAATGGGGATTTTTGAAATTTCTAAAATTCATAAAAAAAAAGTTACCACCCGATAATGCCACAAAACTATACAGATCTAAGTTAAATGAGGAACCATGACGAAAAAAAGTTTGAAGTTGATAGCTGTAGCCGTTTGACCTGTGGAGAACCGACAAAAAAACATAAAAAAAAAAACATAAAAACGAACACCAATTTTTTTCAGTATGTCAAATTGAATCCTCGCTAAAGCTCGTCTAATAATATATTTAATCTCATTTCTATTTGTAACACACGGTGAATGTTTTTTTTTTGTGAAATAATAAATAAAAAATACAAATCAACAATAAATTCAGAATTCATCACGCCATTTTTACAGTATTTCGTACTAATAACTGAGTGACAATCGTATACTATTACGCATCTAGAAAGAGAATAAAATTCGTGCCAGGATAATTTGACACATGTATAGTCCAAAATAATCACAAAACGTTAGCAGTGCAAGATTCGAAATTGATGAATACGTACATAATACATAAAGTGCATATATTATTGTAAACATATAATCTAACGAGTAAATAAAAAATTATCATCATATTAATTGTACAAAATATTATGAGCCAAATTTTGTAACACCACATGTGGGAAGATTGAATGTATATAATACAACCAGATGTTTGTATCAATTATGTTTACCTCGGCCCCGTTCGTAATATATACATATAACATTGTAACTCAATGTGAATGTTTATTGTGAACTGACAGTAATTTATCAAATACTTTTCTGAATGGTGTTTGAAGCAATTTCACAGCAATTTGTTCAAATCGACAGTCATTACATGTAATAGTAATCACATGTACTATTGTTCATATATGTGGTCTCGACGCTGAAAATGTCACGCCTTTTGTCTAGATCGCTTTGTTCATTTCTCTCAACTTACATAATACCTGTGATTTGGAGGTTTCCTTTTCTCCAATGCAAGTTTAACGTGCTCTATCTCTATATAATGAGCAAATTAGCAGTGCATTGATCCAATGATTTTGATTATCCACGGTTCATTAGCGTGCTACTGTACAATCTATACTGACAAGGTTATTATAAAGTGCTACCTATAGTTTCATTCACGGTTAATCGCTACAGTACTTTTAGTCAAGGGGAAGGAGTCGAAAGACTATTCGATCACGAGCGTGAATTGAGGTGTATAGTCTTCATGTCAAACCCTTTATATCATATATTTTTATATTCAAGATAAAAACGGTAAAACGTTTTTAGTAGCGTTCTGGTAGATAAAATGTACTTTTATATAGACTTCACTTTGGATGCCCCATTTGTCCTTATCGTAATATTTATTATCACTGTCAGTTTTCATGAAGTCAGTGTATATATATACCCTCGTTGCGAAATTCGGTTGTTAGTTTTTACTATAAGAAATATTGAAATTTTTTAGTTTTGAAAATGGAAAGCTCTTTATAATTGTTTGAGTTTGTGTTTCAATCAAATTGAATGAGCGTAAGTAAAAACTTTCATTCGGTCCAAGGCGGGTCTTTCTCTGTTTGTTTGTTTATACTGGTCAGACGGTTTGTTTGATCCACATTTTTTTTTGTGGACACACATAACTTATATATAACTTGGGCCCAGTTTTACACATTGATAGTTAGTAGATTAAGCAATAGTTAGGGGATTAACTACTTTTTATCACCCTTAACATATATTTATTTCGTATTGATAACTGAGATAGTTAACGGATTAGTTCTTGACTAAGATTCGGATAACTCTCTCAGAACTTCATAGGCATATGCACTTAGATGTAGATTGATATAGTGAATATAGTTAGCTAGGCCTTGTGAAAATAGTCTCATGTTCTACTTTGACCAGCTGTGAAAATGGTATTTGGTGCTATATTTTCGCCAGCTTATTTTTCAACGTTTCGTAAACATGTTGCGTTGAAGTGTTCTTGGGGTTTTTATTTGAGCTCAAACCGTCACACAACTTCATCTGTAAATCGAAAACATCATATATGACTTTTGGCCACAGGTTATGACACTTTGTAATTTTTTTTTTATTTTTTGTACTGCTTTAATAAATTAACATACATTACAAATTCGAAATTCGATGCAATTAGTAATGTAGATGGTGATAGTAATATATAGGTTGACATATAGTGAATATGTGTGGTGAAAATAATGTCATATTATCATGTTCTATTTTTACCACTTATGAAAACAGTAGTGGTTCAATTTTTCCCCAGCTCATCCTCCAATGCTACATGGAACTGCATGGCGATTTTCTAGTAGATAATTAATTTTCAGTGAAGTTGATTCCCGCCATGATTAACCATCCTGGCGGAGTTTTTCTTATTTTTTTCTCTGTCATTTGCGTGAATATACTAAAATGATTCCACGACCTTTTCCGTACCACTAAATGCAAAACACCTAATGGAATAACCTTTCATCTTATCCTCGCATCACCTCATTCATCATTCACCGACAGCAATAGAACTTATTCATTGCGTCGTTGTTGAACCCAATATAAATAGGAAGAATTTACAATTCCGTACCACGAAACGTTTTAACTTCGTTTTATATTCGAGAGCAGTCTTTATTTTTATTTTTTCTCTAAGACCGTATAGACGTCACTTGTTTCTGCTAGTCTAGCTGGGTCTTTACTTGCTGTCTTCTGTGTGACAGTTTGCAGAGGCCAAGCGAGATTACTTCCATTCGACTTGTGTGTCAATATGAGGTCCACACCGAAGACATTCGTCCTCGTATCGAGCAAATTCAGGTCATGCCCAATTTTGTCTTTGCGATGAATTGAAGTAATGGTACATAACAGAGTTTATTACAATAACAAATAATAACAAACTCGGTGTGACGTACAGCTCAGGAGTTATGTCAAAGTCCGAACAAGTGAAAAACATGTGTATACTTGTTTTCTCAAAATAAGATAGGTTCTGATCGACCTTCCCCCTTATTACACCACTTAGCACACGTGGGAATGCGCATCCATCTTTCGTGGATACAACACAAGCATAATAATAATAACAATAAAATTAATAATAATATTTATTCACAGTATACACATTGCATGTTGTTTCGTAATTCCATTCACTTATTCCAACCTTATATACAAATCTGTGATGTGATAAAATTCTTTTTCCATGAAATAGTATTTTACTTTAGATTTAAAAGTATGCATGTTATATTGATCATTCGCAATTCCTTGGGTAAGATATTAAAAAATGTAACACTATTGTGGTTGAGTCCAGTTTCGTAAAGAACAGTTCGGTGATAACATATCAACTTTTTTTTGTTATACTTATAATATTTAATTTTATTCAAGTATCAAAATATGTATAAAATATTCAAATATTTAAATATACTATAACGATATTTAATATTTATGGGAATATATATTTATATATAACATTTAAGTATAATCATTTGTGCACGAACACATTATATAGTTGGATCATTCTATACTTTTGAATGTTGTCCATATCAGTTTATCCAGAAAATGTCATAGCTATATTTCAATATGTAGATGAGTTTTTTCAGGGTAGGGCTACTTTGATTTTTGAAGCATAACTCATCTTTTGTAATGTTTAATATTGAAAATTGCACCGAGTTCCAATCTAACCGATATATTTGGTTATTATTTCTTTTAATTAAGTTGGTATCTATTTTTTACACATTTATTTATACTGTGATGAAGTATGTCACTTTTGTAATTAAGCCAGTATGATGAATATTTATACATATACATATATGATCAGAATATCCTTATGATGTTTCAGAAAAACATATCAAATTAAAACAATAAAATGTATTACCTTTCCATCAACTCGACTGTATGTATAAAGAAGATCTTTTGATTGGTCGATAAATGAGAAGCACGTCTTCATAGTTCGTGCTCATCCGAGTCTAGGTCGTGATTTGATTGGACGACGAGGTGAAGTGTACTTTGATGATACTTCGAACAATCAGTTGCTGTTGTTGTTTTTTACTCGTAGTGGAGAAGTGAAAGCATCCATTTATTGTCGAGAACACTACGATATTAAGTTTGTTATGTCTTATTGGTGTTCTACTACTCGTAATTACCACGTAGAAAGATGATTATAAAAAATTTACTCATTCGTAGCTTTGTTAGTATTGTATATCAACGAAAGACGACGGTCATCTACCAACTGATTAATTGTTAACCTTTATAGTAATTACATAAAATCCCGCTGCAACTTTGAAAATGTAGCACTTTTAGAAAATGCAATTGTTTTTTTTTCATAGTGAACCTCTTCCTGAAAAATCATAATAACCCTAAAAATAAAACAGGTCACATATAGGCCTATATGGTATATGTGCTAATTAAAATCACCTATTTGTTTTGACCGACTCCATTATTTTTTTTTTTAGATCTATTTTATCGACCGAGACTCGTTTTCAGAACAGCTGATTAAATATTTCTATCAATAAGAGTTGATACGTTTTTACTCAATTGGTTGATGAATATATGACAATCAATGAGAAAATAGAGAGAAAATTAATTCGAGTACTATTATGTGTGAAACAATGGTTCAAACTCATAACTTCCGTTTCCCAAGTAAGGTCACATAGGCATAACCTAACAAATCTAGCAAATGCACACATTTTTCTTAGCACTTTATGTATTATTGAAACTTCACTCATAAAAAAATATATTAGTTAATGAGAGAATTCCAGCAGTTCGATTCCGTTTTTTTTTCTGCTAAGGATATGAATAAATGAGATTTAACTCAGTCAATCGGCCGGCATCGATATTGCTACAGATTCGTTCATGATTCGTTGAACAGCTAGCACGGAAACACTAGAGAAGAATCGTAAAATGCGATGGATTCCATCGACCTTACACGGGTGCAGACTTATACTAAAATCTTTATTCTACTATTGTTCACGCAAGAATATTTACACTCCTTCAAGGTTCAAGTGTGGTGTGGGTTACATGACATGAGGCCTGGACTAGTTATATATTGTCACAATACATCCACATCCATATTGTTATACATTGTCACAATTTACTAAACGAAAACTATTCTTTCCATGTTGTTATATTGCCATTTAAAAAGATGTCACGTTTTCCTACAGTTGTCCGCCATATTGGATGCCACGTGATGTATGACGTATAGAGGATAGGTGCTTAAGAAATTGTTATTTTTTTTATATAAAATATATTGTCTCGTTTTACATCTCAATCTCAACCAATAAGACGTAACTCTTCTTGTCACATACTTACTTATGTCTACTGTTTTCACCCCTAGGTTTCCACCCTAAATCTTGATTTTCTTATCTCGTATGCGGGGGTAAGGGGGCTGTTTGCCTCCCTCTCGTACTTTTATCATGTAGATGTGTATTGGAAATCCATCAACCACCAGGTATTTGCCAGAAGACGATTCGTCGGAAATAGGAATTCAATTTGCCCTCGCGTAATACGTGGAGAGATGTACTTGATAGAACCAGAATCGAACATCACCCAAGAATCAATTGATCAAATATATAGAATAGGTCGTGTGACGTCATTTCGTCAGCTGCGTGCGGTGAATGGGGGTAGAATTTCAAGTGGTACCGTATGTGATTTTTTTTTTTCAAATATAAATATCACTCGCTCGGTTCCAACAAAGTCAAATCGGGGAAGGTTGAACGGCTTTTATTCTATATTCTATAGGCCAGGGCTTTTAGGTAGTACAGGTCCATATAAGCATACTATGGCGGCTGGCCAGTCCTGTCACTTTCTTTATCGTATTCACTTCCTTCCACCTCTTCTAATCGCCATCCTTTCGGTTGTCCCACAGTATATTTTCTTTCACACTTTCATATATACCTGGCCCTCCATCGATCTCGTGATATTCCCTATAGCTTCTCTCCTCTCTTTCCCAATACTCTTTCAAATTTGTTTCTCTTGTTCCATTCCCATTAAATGACCGTTTTTCATCTCAATCGTTCGTTCTACTAATAACCATTTTTTGTTATTATCTGAAATCAACCGTCGGAACTATATGTTTTTTTGGGTGGTCTCCACATGAAATATATTTAATATATTTAAATATTTCGAATCCATATTGAGAAAGTACAGTGTCAATCACATAATATATACATACATACATATAATATATAATACATACATAATATTTCCCAAATTTAGTTTACGCGAAGAAAATAAATCTCCATTTCTCCATTTTACATCGATTATTTAATATACATAGGCCTACGCTTAATTTATTCGAAATTCGAAAATATACCGAATTTTATATGTACCGGTACCGTAAGTAAAAAATACTAGTTCTAATTGAATGCAAAGAAACAAATAGCTTTTAGTATTTCGTTTTAAATTTAGTCGATAGTAAGGTAATAGTCAAGTAGTTTCGTCTATAACTAATTGATTAGCAAACGGAAGATAATATTTCGTGATTTGGGTATACTATAGTTGTCACTTTACTTTCATTACTGACACAAAGCTAATAAAGTTTCTGATAAAGTGGGAAGATTTGGGACACTTTTCATTCGTATTTGACGGATATACCTAGACGGGTGAAGACTAATTTAATCTTACTCCATATAGCTGCTAAAAACGGGATGGTAATAGCTTTAAAATCAGATTTGAAACTGGATTTGAAATTCAACTCTTTGAAAATTGAATGTCCAATTTAAAATCTGTAACTCTAGATTCCATCCCGTCAAAGTGATGTTCAATAAATCGACAACTAACCACCTTTTTAAATTTGTTCAACAGTTTCTGTGACATTTATAGGACATGATTGCCAGTGATTATTATTGATACCTTCAAGTATAAATTCTTTTATTCTAAGGTTTTCGCCTGGTATCGTAACTGACATTTACTCGGGACCAGCAGTTCCATACGTTCATCATATTGGAGCCGCCCGTTTCAGCTATATCTATAACATCATTTGCATTGGAAACTGAAGTCTAATCGGGTGTGGGTTCGAGTCCCGTAAAAGACATGGGTTCTTATGAACATCATCAATCCTCTCAATCGTTCACTAGCCTAAATGAGTCAGCTGTTAGTACCAGTGGGATCTTCACGCAAACAATAATCATCAAATAATAAAAAACCGATCGATGGTCGAAAATTCAGATTGATTTCGTGAATGAAATACTCTGGGAATAGTATGCACTCAAAGAGAGGAGAGCTAATTGTCATTAGAATATATTCAAATGATGAAATGTGTGTTGAAATATTATTAAAGTATTTCAAATATTCTTAGAATGCTTAATTTCGATCAATTTTGCACAAAATGAATTCAAAGGGGAATTTGAAGTTATAAATAAAAAGTATACGAACAGAAAAACGCACTGAAAAATCGTTATATTCAAGAATACTTCTTTCTATTATCTTTTTCATGAATATTTTATTTCGAGCCTATTTTACACACATATCACAGTAATGTGTGAACTTGTTCTGTTATCCAAGGATGTGTGATTGGGCGTGTTCTTGGAATTTATTGTCGTTTTTTTCCTATCAATCTGTAAATAGTTTTTCTGATTCATGAGTGACAATACTCTTCATTCACTTCGTTCAGGGGCAAAGGGAAGACTGGAAGACCAAGGGCGAATTTTAAGACTGTGACGCTCATACTGAGTATAGTTAGTGTGGATACAGTGACGTCCATTTGGTTTATATGTCATTGAAAACAAATTAAAATAAAAACTTGATGCATGCAGTCATATATAGGCACTAAATTACGAAAATTTCGATACTGTTATAAATCTACCAGCTCAAATAATATTTATAAGTATGATTACTCATACAAATTTTGATTTGAATGTATTTCAAAAATTTAAATATAGTTCGAATTAAAAGCTTCATTAGATGAGCGTAGCGAAGATTCCATTTCACATGCCGAAAAAAATGGGCTTGGTTTTTGTGCTTGTTTTTTTTTTTTTATTTTGTGCGCGGCATACAGCTG